>JARHVA010009588.1:0-80000 GCA_037957365.1 Torreya grandis | reverse complement strand
CACACACACACACACACACACACACACACACACACACACACACACACACACACACACACAAGCGCGCGCGCATGCATTTGTGTGTGTGTATTTATTCTTATTTATGTTATAATTTTCTGTAAGAAGAGAGGTCTTTGAGATAATAATAAGTGAGACTTGGTCAAGGGAAATATTCTAACAACATGTTTACACACACACACACGTGTGTGTGTGTGTGTATTAATTCTTATTTATGTTCTAATTTTTTGTGAGAAGAGAGGTCCTTGAGATAATAATAAGTGAGACTTGGTCAAGGGAAATATTATAACAACATGTTACATCACTATTTTGGATCAAATCATTTTAGAAAGGAAATGCATTGAATAATGGGGAAAATGTATCCATTTTAAGGCATCACCATGGATTATGATATTAAAACATCTTTTAATGCATTGGATCTTACACACACACACACACACAGACACACACACACACACACACAGATATATATATATATATATATATATATATATATATATATATATATATATATATATATATATATATATATATATATATACACATACATAAACTGCTTGCAATCAATCCAACCTTGTGTTCTATGTTGAATCTTCATCATAGAATACATTATATCTTTATTTTGTGCTTATTATATTTTATTTTTAGTGGTTATTTTTCACTTCTTGTTGGAGTGTTAATTCTCTTTTCAAGTTGTATATACTTGCAACTTCTTCTATCCATTTTCTATTTTATCTACTTTTACTTTAGTTTTTAAGTAGATTTTTTTTAAACCCTAATTGATATGGGTATATATATTATAGGGTTAATAACATATAAATTAATAAACATAAGGGTGGAAAATAGATCTATATAAGGTCAGTTAGTTTACAAACATGTATAAATTATGTTTAGAATTTATTATGTTGTTATATGTTAGGTGATATGTTAAGAATGGAAAGTACATCTATAGAATGATATTATAATTAAAAAACAAGAGAAATTTTTATTTTTAAATTGTGCATGAAAATATAGGTTGAAATTGGCTAGATGTGGATTAGATCATTATTTTGGATTAATTATTAGGGTTTTGAAAATGGCATTATGTGGCCTCTGATGCTTGCATATAATTTATTGTCTATCTTGGAATCATTTATCCAGTAGATAATATAGACTATATCTAATTGAGACCACATAGAGCCTTTTTTTTCTTGTATCACCTTTATTCTAATGTGTTTGTATCATGCACATAAGGTGTCACTCATTATCAAACAATCAAAACTCTAGATCTTCAGCCTTAGAGTGACTGTGGAAAATTTGGGTTAGTGGGTACATGGTGTCAAGCTACCCCAAAAACCCATTTATCAATGGGAAATGCCTAAATATATAATAATATGAATATATCATCATAATTATATAGATTTATCCTATGTGTTGTCTTGTTTTTGTATCGAGATGCAACATGTGATAATCATGTACATAGTGTGACCTAGTATGTAACATGGAAATTATGGCTCAAGGAGTGATCCTTATATACTTAAGACCTATAGATGGGTTTTACCTATGATTTATATTTAAATAAAATATAATAGGGAATATTTTCTTAGGTGAATGCTTGATTGAGTGATTTTGGTAAGTTTCCTTCTGAGTTGTTAGGTTTGTGATAGCTAGTGAATGAATGGGGGATGATATTGCATGTATACAAATCCATTTTGGAAATATATCATGTTAAATAAAATAGGAAAACTCTAATCATACATTAAAATTATATATTTTATGACTTTGGGGTACTAGACACCTAGTTTGGAATAGGACACTAGTGTCAATGTAGGCATTTGACTAGCATGCAAATGTTTAGGAAACTAAAAAATAGTTACATGTCTAAAACTTGCAAAGGATGATAATAAGTGGGTTTATAAAAAAATTAGTAATACAAAATTCCTAGCCATCATAATAACATATGTTCATACTAGAGGATAAGTAATAGGCATAAGATATAGTGAATGCAAGCCTTTTTAGCATCATGAAGGTTTTACAAGTGAAGGGTGTAGTTATTATAAGTAGTTCCCAAGTGAACAAGATTAAGGTTATATATAATTAATATTTATTATTTACATTGTCTTCCTTTTAATATAGTAATGAAATTTGTAGTTTAAAGTAAAAGGAATGCATACCTATGTGTGTATAACACACCTTTTCTTTACATAAGTCCCACTTCAGTGCTTTGCTAGTGATTGGCCTGCATCCAAGAGCATGTTATGATATATAATAAGTGCATATAAATTTGAATTTAAATAAATTTAAATGTTTGAAATTAAATATATCAAGTTTGGGTGTAAACCTATGTCTCCATGCACCCATCTTACCTTTTAGAAATTTTATTTGAAGAGATGATTTATTGTGAATCTTTGGAGTTGAGATTAGGGAAATAGTAAATAATGGAAGTGAACACACACACACACACACACACACACACACACACACACACACACACACACACACACACACACACACACACACACACACACACACACACACACACACACACACACACACACACACACACGATATAAATATTCCAAAAACCTTGGTGAAAGGTGAGTTTCTAGCTGATAGTGGATATTAACTCAATCATGCAACCCAAACATACTTATAACCTAGTGATTATGACTGATCCAAGTCAACTCACACTATAAATCTTGTACGAGTGCATGATTTGATGACTCCATCCTATAAAATTGGTAATATTGAGTTATGTAGTCACTGAAACCTTGATAAAAGTGAACCAACTATTATAGTATATTGGTTCAATAATAGTCCTCTAAAGTTCATTATAATATAGGATAAAGTCCTTAGAAGTATTAGAAATATGAAATCTGATTTGATTTTTTAATTTAAGGTTCCCTTTTACAATACTTATACACCTCATATATGTCTCAAGATGAAACCTGGGTATAACAATCATACCAATATATATAATATTTCCAAAAGTGTGTATTTTAATCACATAACTATGTAATTTTAGGTAATTTATAAATTGTACAACTATGGAACACATGATCTCATGACATGACCCCACTAAAAATATAAATTGAGAAATAGTATAGATGTGGATAAAATGTTTCCATAACATTGCTTCACTATAATCCAAAAATATTGACTACTAAATAAGAGTGGAAGGCATGCCTTTTTGGCATGCCCCTACTAAAATATAAAACTATGAAAGTGTGAAAACCATGCCTTTATGACATGAATACATTTATATTCCTTATTTTTTAAGTGAATGGAATTATAATTTTATTTCCACCTTACCTCGAAAGGATAAGATAACTATATAATCTATGAATGTATCATGTAACATATAGGAGTAGCATGTATACACATAGATATATAAATGAGGTAGATAGTATGCGATCACATAAATTACTAAGATTTATGATTTGAATCATGGTAACACCTAGATAGTTACAATACAATATCAACAAGTAATCAAGAACACACATATAATGACTCAAAAGTAAATCAAAATACAATGATCCAAGGAGACCTCAAACAATAGGCATGCTCAAATTTCACATAGTCAAAAGGACATGGATCAGTCAAATGTCCATAAAGTAAAAGATAACATATTTAAATGGAAACATACAACAAACTATAACATTAAAATGTCACAATAGGCAAACATAAGTATGGGGGCCACAATCAATGGAGCATATTTAAATGCTAGAAAGAGTAATACAATACACTCAAGGAAGTGCATAAGTAGAAAACATGGAACATAATAAACCAACATAAACATGTGATACTATCTCCATGATATATGTGTTAGCAATAATTGTCGAGTATATAACATATCAAGTACAATATAAAATATAAAGCCATGGATAAAGTCATGTGAATGTATAAAATATCGAACATCATAATAAAAAATTATCATAAAATGATATAACATGGATTTATCATGATAAAAAAATTGTATGCCCCCAATGTAAAAATGATATGAGTAAAGGGAAGGCCCAACATCGGAAATGGCATAAATTGTATGCCTAGGTTTGCATGTATAACACTGAAAAGATGAATGAAACATATGTGTATATAGAGAATGAAATGATATGTTATATAACAACATAGAACTAACAAAATATATTATAAGGAGCAAATATAATATGTAAAAGATAACATTTTTGAAACATATAAATAGAAATACTATCTTATGATTTTATCCAAAGTATGTTCATAATGATCTCCCCACTATGAACCTAGTGGAGTAAATTGATGATAATACCAAGGAGAATGCATAGGTGTAATATTTTATAATATAGGATATGTGATGTATAGCATATGTATAATAGGAATCTATGATAATGAAGATATCTAAAAGGAGTATGGGTTCATGGTGTTGGTTCCTAGTTGTAAACCTCTTTTATTCAACCTTACACAATTGGGAAAAAATGGCAAACATGGATAGTATACCTATTGATATGTTGTTATAGCCAGGTAAGGGTTTAGCACACAGATGGACCAAACACAAAACAATGATTGGAAGGCACCAATAGAGGGTATAGTTAGTTCGCTGCTACTTTTGGATCTACCTGAACCAAGGTGAGAGGACCTAAGGGGTATCTTGCTCACATGGAGTGATACTACAACTCAATATCCATGAGGATTTTTGGCACACAAACACATGTCTAAGAAGGGTTGTCACATGGAATGCATAAATGTACTAAGTCAAACACAAGCTACTAAATATAGATAGGGATATGATTACAACCTTCATTTTAAAGATTTTTTAACAACAAGGGGCTAAATGAGAGATTGAATTATTGGGCTTCAAAGCACAAAATACAAACACATGTTATGTAGGCAAGATTTATGCATCTGCAAGAAAACATTACTTAAAATATTCAATAATGTATATTATTTGTAGGGTATGATACGTAAGATAAGTTAGATAGTTATAAAAAGGAGTGATGTCCTAGTGGTTTTCAAAATATATGGATTCTTTCAACATTCATGATATTATTCCTTTGAAAAAAATGCAAAAAGTCCTAATGTAAGCTGAGGGAAATACTGAGAGTGGTTTGCATTTATTGGTGCCAATCATATATAAATACCCAAATGATTTTTGAAAATCCTAGAACATTCATTTTGCTTAGAATCTCAGATAAATTTTCCTATCAAATTCATAAATGTAAGGTTCTCTAAAGAGTTATTCAATAACATATTTCCAAACATAGTGTACAAAAAGGTTCATAACCTAGATCTAAGCCCAAGATAATAACTACTAATGAGCATAAAACCAGATATCCAATTAAAAGCATTTGAAAAACACATCATTGCACTTCATCAATAGGAAAAAGTAAAAATTACAATTATTTTCATTAATTTTACAAATAAAACTTACATATATCATTATTTCAAAATGTTGCCATGGTGATAAGCATGGGGAGTTTACTCCTTGTTGTATAGGGGAGACATATTACAATGATCTTAGAGCTTGCTAGCAGTTCTACAGATGTACCCACTTTAACAAGAGAGATAAAATGCACACATAGAAATGGATCTCAAAAATATTGGAAGAGCCTAAGAAATAGAGAGAGAAATAACTAACAACCACCAAGAAAAGTGGGCAAACCCTCTTTTTATACATTTTTTCACCACTTTTTATAGTCTGAGAATATGGGTTGCAATCTATAATATTTCAAAGTTGTAAAAAACTCTCAATTTTCTTACAAGATGCTCCCATATAGAATATGTTCTCTAAAACACTTAGAATCTTCATCCCTTTGCATGAAAAATCATTGTTGTAACCACATATATAAGTAAAGATGAAGATTCTCAAATAAACCTTTGATTTATTAGCTAGTTATGCATTTTACATAGGCTTGGAGGAGAATATTATCCTTTAGATCAAAATAAAACCTTTGTATTCTAGTGTAACTACCTGAACATGCCTTTGACCACTCATTTTCATAGATGGAACTTCGTGTATAGCTACTCTTCCCCTTGTGCACACCAAAGAATAACCCTAATTTCCAATGATATCATGCGAATATTCTAGATCTATGGCCATTTGAATGATCATCTTTGGAATGGCCCACTTTGGCCTTGAAAACCTTTAATATTTCTCCCATGGAGGTGTTTGAACAAGCAAAACCATGGAAAATTTAAAACTTATGTTATTTTTACCTTTTTCTTTTGGCTTCAACTTGATTTTTCCACATTTGATTTTTTCACATTTTGACATTTTAGGGTTGCACCCAAAATTTTTAATGCATAAATGCATTACTTATCACTTTTTATCCATTTAGGGAAATTATGGTCCCTTTTACAAATTTTTAATTTTCTTTGTATTGGGGAAATTTGAAACTCAACAGCAGTTTTGTAATTTTCTTTGTTTTGGGGAAATTTGGGTCTCATTTGGAATTTTACAATTTTCTTTGTATTAGGGAAATATATAATCCAACATTAGTTTTTTTAATTTAAAAATTATGAAATTATAATTTACAATTGTATTTCACCTTAAAAGTTTCCTCAGGGAAATGAGAACTCCAATTGTAATTTATGTTTTGCAAATTTGCAAATTGTAATTCACAGTTGTAGTTCTCATCACAAGTTCTATCAGGGAAATGGGAACCCAAAATGCAATTTGAAATTTTCAAAAGTGAGAAATTGTAATTGGCCTTGAAATTTCCCTCAAGAAAATGGGAAATCCAATTGTAAGTTTCAATTTTCCAAATTACAAGATTACAATTGGCCTTGAAAGTTCCCTTTTGCACTAGGACATCATGTTGATAGGCATTCAATAGTAGGTTTTATAAATCCAAATACAATTCTAACTTGCACATTTTTAAAATTGAAAAATAACATTCCTCCTCAAAATGTTCATGAATCTCCACTAAAGTTGACATTATTCCACTTACATTGACTAGTGGAATTGGGAGAGTTGACCATAATATACAACTTGCATTTTGAAGACTTATATTTTTAATGTTGCATCTTTCACTGAAATATCCCAAGGACTTTGGGAGACTCATTTGCTACTTTTAAAACCTGTCATTTTTTTACTCTTCACCCAAATCCATTCCTACTCCTTGGTTTAGTGAGGTACCCTAGAGAATATTTTTTTAGAAGCCAACTCTTCCTCAACTCTATGCTTCAACCCAAAAATCTCTCTTTCTATGTACAATGCATTTGAATATGAAGAATTCAGCAATGAAAATTTGCATTGCCCTAAAAACATGGACATTTACAAATAAACAAGATCAATATTATATTGAATCCTAATTTTCTTGGTGTGTTTTATAATATCAAGTACAGGAGCAAGACTGCGCTCAACAAATTGATGTCAACCCTTGATAAATGGTTGTAATTCAATTAAACTTCTAGGCATTGTCTTATCAGTTTATAGTTGTAATTTGTTTGGAAATATATAGACATTTATCTCATCCTCTACACAAACTATTCCATCCCTCCATTCATGTAGCCTAGTAATAACAACAAGCTACTCCAAATTAAAAGTTTCTCTCCTATAAACCATAAACATGTAGATATGAATTTTCTATCAGATAGTATTTTTCATAGATCTATAAGCATATATCTTGATTGCGTTCATAAACATCCAATAGTAGAGCCTCTTCACTCTTCAATGAAAGAGGTGCTAGATTATACCAGATTAAATCATGGAGATACAAAAGATAATGTGTATCTTTTGTTGCATATATTTATTCTCTATGACAATGAATGATTAGATGGAGATTCTATAGGCAAGGGACTGTTAGCAAGATGCCCCTAATTATGAGGATATTCATCATATATACCAGGCCCATGTTAAGTTTTCATTCTTTTGTGTCATCCATTCAATCCACTAAGGGACCATCAGCACCTGTGAGGCCATGAAATTTTCCTTTAGACTTGTCGCTTCTATTTATGTATTCCATTAAATCCTACGTGGATAGAGGATGATTATTTCAACTTATAAAGACTTGCGATTAAAACTTGCTTTCTATAAATCAATCCTAAAAGTTATTTAATTGGGTCAAGTGATTATTTTAGATTCTCAAGTGATATTTCCTTCTCAGGTAACCCAAAAATATTAACATTGCTTTTGGTTGTATTTAAAGTGCCCACATGAGAATTTGGTCCTGTACTTTCTACTAAAGATGGAATTTTACATTGGCCCAACTAACTCAAATGTAAATGATTGAGCAAGAGATGACATAGATGATAATATGTCATGAAATGTAGTTTATATTTATTCAAGCATGGCCTTACAAGAATTCTCAAACTCTAGAATGATCGAACCCTCAAAGTAAGTCCACAAGGCATCTTCCAATACTTTTTCCTAGAGGATTGGAACTGAGTTTCGATCTAATGAGATATAACTGACTCATGTTTTGCATTGATAGACTATACCAAAAATGATAATGACTTGTCACTTACTCCTTTCAAGAATTAAAGGCACACATAAACTCTTTAGGCATCAACTTCCTTTCACCTTGTTGTGGTATAGGAAATAACATGTGTCTTATATTTTACTATGGGTGGGAGTTTCAAATCTATACATTTCTTAACATGCACATTTCACCAAGACATTAGATAAAAAGACCTACTTGCATATTGAAATTTAAAATTTGTGAAATTACACCTAAGTTACCTTTTTCCATCATCGACCTATTCTCTTGTTTTTTGTAGCATCCAAAAGTGGGATAATAATTTGCAATTAACAATTGCAAAACCAACCTTGCATTTCTGAGGAAATTCTTTGCCAAGCCATCTAGGCATTTACCTTTCAATTTTATAGCAAAATTCATAGGTGGACACATATTTTTAAAATTGTAAATTTGATATTTGTTTTTTTGAAATGTGATTTCCCCCATGAGAAAGTCCATCAGAGTTTTGTGGTGTCATTTGTAGCTTCCCCTAGTTAAACTTGCTCTCAATGAATCAATCTCTGCCACATGCCACACCTTTCCCTTTGTTCCACGCATTATTTTTTATGGTCTATGTTTCTATTGAAACTTTGATTTGACTTTTACCTTCTTTGTGGTAGGTCCCATAGGCATGGGTCTAAGTGTTTTCATGTGGGCAAAAATTATCCACGTTGGTGATTAGTTGCATTTAAAACATAGAAAATAGCACAAATTCTTGGTGAAAATTCAAGCACCAACATTAAATCTCACCTAGGGATGTACACCCCCTATGAGTGTGCAAAGAACTCCCAAAAATTAGACCAAGACCTAGGTGCAGGTCCATTGGGCCATGGAGTCAAAAATTTAGCAACTTCATAACAAACACCAATGGAATATCAATAAAGCAAGGCATATTGACAAAAATATATTAAGAGGATTTAAAAAATAACACATGACAAAAATGACTAAATAAAATGTACAATCATGGCCTAAAGTATAGGGTAAACAAAAAAGTAACAAAACTATACACTATACAATACATTCATAGTCATGGATTCAGTCTAAGAAATGTTTTAGATGTCTACCATTAACCGATGGCTCCAGTATCTCATCATCCCTTAATATCTTTAAATTTTCAATCATCTTGGTGGCCATGATGAATTTAATCAATATCTACACTTTTCTAAAGGTATTTCTACTAGGCTATAATGGGATGACATATTAAAACAAATCCTCTTTGTATGTTTTCAAATTTGGATATGACCAAGCCTAACAATCTTGGTACCTTTTCAACAACTATAGGTAAGCTTGTTTCTTTGCTATAATCAAGTGAGTACCAAGTAAGAGTTCCTCGTTATTAGCAATGTCATTCATGTACTTTAAATATGCATTGAAATAAAACTAAAAACATTTATCATTGGGGACATAAAAGAAAACCCTAGCTCCATTTAATGATATTCTCCAAATAAAACCTTTATTTTCAAATTGAACATTAAGATTAGCACATTATTAAACAAATTCCACATTTCCAATGAAGTTACCTAATTCCACATCCATGTAAGACACTTCATTTATATCACACTTTGGATCTTAAACTACATCATGATTGGGTAACACATTTGCTTGATTCATATTAACGTCACAAGAAAATTCAAAAGTTAGGATACATACCTTCTTGTGCTTACTCCAAAATTGATCAATAGTAGTAGCACTTAGTAATACTGTGGAGGCAGATAACTTACTTTGGGGCAATTGACAATCAACCATCAATATTTCATCATCATTAGATGTAAATTTAGATTCCTCTACATCTTCATCAATCAGTTCAATAGTATTACATGGGAGAGGGGGAAGAAAGAATTTATCACACCAATCACTATTTATGTCAATTAATAGATCAAGAATTTATTTTCCAAATCCTATACTATGATTTTTGTCATTATTTTGATCACGTGCACGCATATTCCCTCTATCATTATCCATAATGTAGAAATTAGGCCTCTCTTCTACTTGATTTGGATTTTAAACTCTCTCCTGACTTGTAGACCCATGAGGTAGCCCCTTCTTAGTTCTAGCTAGCTTATAGGACATCTCTTTGACAAAGGAGGCCAAAGTTTTAATAATTTCCTCAAGGTTGGCATTCTTAATGGATTGTATTTTTTTTAAATTAACCAATTTCACATCAGCCCACCTATTCAAGGGCTTACCTACATCATTTATGTTGTTCTTAATTTGGAAGGCCATATTGAATGCCAACCACAGGATCATGGGAGCCTTATCCATAGTGTAGTACATACCCTTCTTGTCAAATGCATCACAATATTTAATCAAGCACATTATATCACTAGGTCTTATGTTTTCAGGTATCCACATCATGGTCTTATTGAACTGTGTGTTGAAGTCCTTCACACACACATTGAGGTTATTTTTGATGTTTTCAAACTCAACCAAAATAAATCTAAGATCAACTCTATCACCACAATAAAATTTGAAAACATTCTTCATTTCTTGTAATGAATCAATACATCCATGGAGAAGGAAATTGAACCATTCATGAGCATCTTCTTCTAGCATGTGCATAAACAAATTAATGCACACATCCTTATTCTCAACATAATAATCATTAATGATAATGTGGAAATATCTCAAATGTTGGTCAATAGTCACTTCATTGTTTCCTTGGAAATTTGAAAAGTGGTTCCTTACTTTATTTAGGACTTCATTATGATAACCTTCTATTTCATCAAAATTGATAGGTCTAAATCTAGGAATGTAGAATACAGGACGTTCATTCTCATCTTGATCTCTATGCTTTATGATTGGTTCAATGGTGGGTTCAATAACAAATGGAAAAATGCTATGAGCGGGTGAGTGAGGTAGACTTGGTAGATCAAACTTAGGAGGGGATTCAATTGGTTAAGAAGGAGATGGATAATAAATTGGATTATATGATTCTAAATGGTTATAATAACTATGAAAATCTTCAAAAAAATGAATTTCAAAAAATAAAAGTTTAGAATTACAAAAATCTTGATAGTCCAAACACTTATTAGTAACTAAATTTTCCTCTTCAATCAACTTCCACACTTGTCTCCTTTTTTGATGAACACTAAAGGGTGAGACAAGTTATTTTGATGAGTCACCTTTCAAGGATGATCTCAATCATTCCACCTTTGCAATTAAAATACCTCTCAAAGATAATGATATTTGAAGTGGCCACTAATCTTTATTTGAAACTAGATGATGTCTTAAAGTCACCATTAGAAGCAAGCTTCTAGAATATAAAAATTTATAGACTTGTAGTGATACATACTAAAACCATAACTAGTTAAAATTAGTGATAATATACGAAAGCAAGGACACTAGAAATTTTAGATACATATTCAAAAAAGGGAAATGTCCTCAAAACATGAGAAATTTACATCTCCTTGCAATAAATATAATAGAAGTCAAGTTACGCAATCTCTCAATTCCTAGAATGTTGCCAATGGAGTGCTACATAGTTGATGGCCAAGATATAAAATTAGAAAATAATAGGAATAGAACTTTTCAAACCTAAACTTAATAACTCTATCTATTTACAAGAGTCCCTAGCAATATAGGTAATCATGATTCAATGTTTTAATCCCCAATAATAGTGTCAGTTGAGAGTTGTGATGTTGACAAACCATAGATAGTCAGAAATAACATAAAAATACTCATAAGACTTGATAATACTTAACAAATAATAGCTATCTCTAAGATCCCCTAGCAACACAAGTACTATAGGTGTTTTTTCATTCCTCAACAATAGTGCCAATTGAGTGTTGGTTCCCAATTATACACCTCTTTTGCTTAGCCTTGCACACTTGAGAAAAAATGGCAAACATCGATGATAAACCCATTGATATGTCATTATTGCTAGGGAAGGGTTTATTACATGGATAGACCGAATGTAAAAAATCCATGGGAGGCATCAACAGAGGGTAAGATTAGTTGCCTGCTACTTTTGGCTCTACTTTAACCAAGGTGAGAGGACCTAAGGGTTAGCTTGCTCACATGAAGGGATACCAAAATTTAGAGGGGATTTTTTGCACATAAATACAACTCTAACAAGGGCACAGACAAAGTTTCACACTCCACATGGAAAGGGTTATCACATGGAATGCATAAATGCACTAAGAACAAACACAAAGTATTGAATATAGATGGCGATATGCCTGCAACCTTCATTCTAAATTATTTTAAACAAAAAGGGGTTGAATGGGATACTAAAATATTTGGATTCAAATCACAAAATATAAACACATATTAGTTAGGTAAGATCTATGCATCTATAAGTAAACAATAACTAAAATATTTAACAAAGTGTTACATTTGCAGGGTAGGATAGGTAAGATAAGCTAGTTATAAAAAGGAGTGGTGTGTTGAAAATTTTCAAATAATAGGGATTCTTTCAATATTCATGACATTATTCCTTTGTAAAAAATGCAAAAAACTCGGATGCAAGCTAAGGGAAATATAAGGAGTGGTTTGCATTTATTTGTACTAATGAAATGCAAATACCCAAATGATTCTTGAAAATCATAGAACATACACTAAACTTAGAATCACAAATACCTTTTCCTATCTATTTCATAAAATTAGGGTGCCTTATAAAGTTATTAAATAACATATGTCCAAACATAATGCAGAAAGGGGTTTATAACCCATATCTAAGCCCAAGATGACAACCAGCAATGAGCATAAAATTAAATTTCTAATCAACAACATTTCTAAGACTCATCATTGCACTTCATCAATAGGAAAGAGTGAAAACCGTAAGTATTTTGATTAGATTTGTAAATAAACCTTACATACATCATTGTTTCAAAAAAATTCCATGGGGACAAGTATGGTGAGTTTGTTCCTTGTTGGATATGGGAGACATTTTACAATGCTCTCAGAGCTTGTTAATGACTGTACAACCACAACCACCTTAGTAAGAGAGAAAAAATGCATACACAACAATGGATCCCAATTTTTTTGGAAGAACCTAGGACTTAGAGAGAAAAACAACTAACAACCACCTAGAAAAGAGGACAAGAACTCTTTTTATATACTTTCTCACCACATGTTGCAATCTAGGAATATGTGTTGCGATTTTCAAAATTACAAAATTGTGAAAACCTCTCAAATTTGTACCAAGATGCTCCTAGATAGAATATGCTCTTTCTCATGCCTAGAATCTTAATCCCTTTGCATGAAAAATCATTATGGTAACAACCTCTACAAGTAATGATGAAGATTTTCAAACAAACCTTTGATTTCTTGGCTAGAAATTCTTTTTACAAAGCTTGGAGGAGAATATTTGTCTTTCGAGCCAAAAAAACCCTTTGTCTTCTTATACAACTACCTAGACATGCCTTTGACCACTCATTTGAATAACTGAAACCTCTTGGATAGCCACCCATCCCCTTATGAATGCTAAAGAACAACCCTACCTTGTAATGATTTCATGGAAATATTCTATATCCATGTCCATTTGAATGATCTTATTTGGAATGGTCCACCTTAGCCTTGCAAACCTACAATATTTTTCCCATGAAGGTGTTTGAACAAGAAAAACAATGGAAAATGCAAAACTTAGGTTATTTTAACCTTTTTGCTTTCTGGCTCCAATTTGCTTTTTCCACATTTGATTTTTTCACATTTTGAACTTTTAGGGTTGCACCCAAAAAATTTAATGCATAAATGCATTAATTTTAATTTTTTAGCCTTTTGGGTAAATTCTAGTCCCTTTTACAGTTTTGTATTTTTCTTTGTATTGGGTAAATCTAGAACTCAACTATAGTTTTACAATTTTATTTGTTTTAGGGAAATTTAGGTCCCATTTGTAATTTCACAATTTTATTTGTATTGCAGAAATTCAAAACCTAGTAGTAGTTTTACAATTTGCAAATTGCAAAATTGTAATTCGCAGTTGCAGTTGCCCTCAAAAGTTTCCTCAGAGAAATGGGAACTCCAACTGCAATTTGCAAAAATGCAAAATTTCAATTAGCCTTGAAAGTTTCTTTATGGAAACAGAAATTCTAACTGCAATTTACAATTTCCAAAATTACAAATTTGCAATTAGCCATGGAATTTCCCTTTCACACTAGGACCTCATGTTAATCGGCAATGACTGGAAGGTTTGGGAAATCCAAGTGCAATTTACAATTTAAACATTTTCAAAATTGTAAAATTGCATTCCTCCGTAAAATTTCAATTCATAGTTGTAGGTCCCTTCAAAAGTTTCGTTAGGTAAATGTGAAATCCAACTACAATTTGCAATTTGAAAATGTGAAAAATTGTAATTGGCCTTGAAAGTTCCCTCAGGGAAATGGAAACTCTAATTGAAATTTACAATTTGTGAATTTGTGAATTGCAATTCACAGTTGCATCTCCCCTCAAAAGCTTCCTTCAAGAAATGGGAACTCCAACTAAAATTTATAATTTGCAAAAACACAAAATTGCAATTGGCCTTGAAAGTTTCCTTAGGGAAATAGGAACTCCAACTGCCATTTGCAATTTATGAAATTACAAAATTTCAATTATCTTTAAAAGTTCCCTTTCACACTAGGACCTCATGTTGACAGTCATTGATTGGTGGGTTTGGGAGATCCAAGTGCAATTTACAACTTGCACATTTTCAAAATTACAAAATTGCATTCTTCCTAAAAAATCTCCCAAAATCTCCACTTGAGATGACTTTTTACAAACTTGTTTTTATTGGTGGGATTGGGAGAGTTGACCACAATTTGCAACTTGTATTTTGAAGTCTTACATTTTAGAAGTTGCATCTCCCACCGAAATATCCTAGGGACTTTGGGAGCCTCATCTGTAACTTTTGAAACATGTCATTTTTTGACTCTTCACCCAACTCCATTCCTGCTACTTAGTTCAACAAGGTACCCTATAGAAACATTTTCTGGGAGCCAACTCTTTCTTAACTTGATACATCAACTCAAAAATCTCTCTTTCCATGCACAATGCATTTGAATATGAAGCATTCACCAATGAAAATCTTCACTGCCCTGCAGACATGGACATTTACAAATAAACAAGATCAATAGCATTTTGAACCCTGATTTTCCTGGCATGTTTTATAACATCAAGTACAGCAGAAAGACTGTGCTCAACAAATGAATGTCTGCCCTTCCCAAAAGGCCATAATTCGTGTAAACTTATAGGCATTGTCTTAGCAATTTGTAGTAGCACTTTGTTTGGAAATATATAACCAGTGTTCTCATCCTCTGCATGAGCTATTCCATCCCTCCATTCATAGATCCCAGCAACAACACCAAGCTGCTCTAGACTAAAGAATTCTTTCGTGTAAACCATAAATATGTAGATATGAAGTTTCTGTCAGACACTCTTTTTCATATAGCTGTAAGCATATATCTCAACTGTGTCTATAAACCTCCAATAGCCGAGACTCTCCGCTATCCGAGGATATGGGTTCTAGCTTTTGCCACATTAAATCATGGACATACAAAATATAATGGCTATCTTCTCTCGCATATATTTGTTGCTCTATGATAACGAATGACTGGCTGGAGATGCTGTAGGTATGGGACCATCAGAAATATGCCCCTGATTATGAGGATATACATCATATATACTAGGCTCACGTTAAGTATTTCATGTTTTTGTGTCATCAATTCGTTCCCCTAAGGGACCATCAACACATGTGAGGCCATGAAATTTTCATTTAAGCTTGGCACTTCTATTTATGTATTCCATTAAATCCTTCCTGGATAGAGGATGATTGTCACAACCCATAAAGACTCGCCATTAAAACTTGATTTCTGGAAATCAATCACGAAAGTTCTTTAGTTGGGTCAAGTGATTCTTCTAGATGCTCAAGTGAGATTGCCTTTTTGGGCAACCCACAATACTGCCATTGTGTTTAGTTGTATTTAAAGCGCCGACACAAGAATTTGGTCCTGCACTTGCTGCTAAAGCTACAAGTTTGCATTGGACATCAGGTAACTCAGCTCTAAATGATTGAGTAAGATATGACGTAGATTCTACGATTTTACAAAATGCAGTGTCTATTTATTCAAACATGGCGTTACAAGAATCTCAAATGGCAGAATGACTGAACCCTCAAAGCAAGTTCGTAAGGCATCCTGCAATACTTGCTTCCTAGAGGATTGGAACTGAGTTTGGATATGCCGAGATACAGCTGACTCAAGTCTTGCACCGATTAACTATTCCAACAATGATAATGCCTTATCATTTACTCCTTCCAGACATTGAAGGCACACATAAACTCTTCAGGCCTCAACTTCCTTTCACAAATAACAGGTGGCCTACGTTTTGCTGTGGGCAGGAGTTTAAAATCTATACTCTTCTTAGCATGCACGTTTCAACAAGACGCGGGATCCAAAGACTTGCTTGCATATTGCAATTTATCAATTTGAGAAATTGGACCTATGTTCCGTTTTTCTGCCGTCCACCCATTCTCTTATTTTTCACTTGATCCAAGAGTGGGACAACAATTCACAATTTGCAATTGCAAAACCGACCTTGCATCCCTGAGGAAATTATCCGCTAACCACTATCTGGGCCCATTCCTTTCACTTTTGCAATAGACTTCCGAGGTGGACACATAATTTTCAAATTGCAAATTTGATAATTTTTTTTGCAACTTGCGTTCCCCGTGAGAAAGCCATAATTTTCTAGTGTCGTTTGTATCCTGCCCCTAGTCAAACTTGCAGTCAACAGATCAAAATTGCTTTCTTAGGACTTTCACATGCCTGTTCATTTTTCAATTAAAAAAATATAGAAGGGGAAGTAGTGCATGCATTTTGATCATTGGAATTTAAAAAAAGAGGAACACTTTCACAACATTAATTTGAGTGAACCAAATAACAAATAATATTTTCAGCATTGAATTCATTTTGAGAAGAGGAGACACATCCATATTTTTCAACATTTGCATCATTAGAAATAGGAGGAGACCATTTATTTATTTCAACATTTGCATCATTGGGAAGAGAAGAGATGCATTAAATTTTATATTCAGTTAGACAATATATGCATGAAGCATTTTGACTTCTAACATCATGAATGATACTTTGTGTAGATTATTTTATCATTTTTTGAGGCACTAATGAAATTGATCATTTAAAAAAAATTAGACCTTTCATCAATAGAAAAAAATATATATAGGAGAAGTAAGCTCTTCATATTCACATTCAATAAGAATAAAATCACACTCATAACCATATGAAATCATGTTATGATTGTCAACATAATCATTTAGAGTAGCATTTTCATCATTAGTTTTTTTATTACCATAGTTATAAGCAAAATATGATGTCTGAACACTTTTTTTGAGTTACCATAAGATCATCACATGAAATGCATTGGTCTTTTGGAATGTTAAACCATAGATCTAAAAATTAGGGCTTCCTATAGCTTTAAGTATAAGTAAACATGGTGAGGAAGGATACAAATTTAGATGCATGTACATAGAGGAGAAGAACAACACCTTGGGAAAAAATAAAATCCAAGATTACTTAAGATATGCCCATCAACAAATCAAATCTGAAAAAAGAACAATAATGAAAAATAATTTTTAACTTTTTGAAATCTTTTAAAAACATAAATAAAAAATTACAAATAAGGAATCAATAAATCTTAGATCAATATCTAGGGTTTTGGGAACCAAAGGGTTAAGTTTACCAAATGTTTAACCCTAGATTGAGATGGGTCAATTAGTATAGGGTTAGTAATAAATAAATGAATAAACAAAAAGATGATAAATAGATCTATAGTAGACTAATTAATTTTAAAATTACATAAAAAATGTTCCAAACTTATAATATTGAGATATTCTTAAAATAGAAAGTAAAACTATTGATTTATATTGCAAGAAATCACAAACTAGATTACTAAGCTAGTTTTTTATGTGCATGAAAATATGGGTTAAAACAAGTTGAAAGTGGACTAGATTATGATTATGTATCAATCATCATATTTTTGAAAATTCCATTTTGTGGCCTTAGACACTTGCATCATATCTATATAGTTGCATCAACACTATTGTCTAACTTAAACATAGGTGTCTAATTCAAAATATTAACTATATCTAAGTAAAACCATCTAGAACATTATGTGTCTTCTATTGCCTATCTTCTTATGTGCTCGAGTGAAGCACACATGATGTTTCTATTTGTGAAATGATCAAACTCTAACTCTTCACCCTTTGAGTGAATGTGGGATAAAAGGGCTAAAGCGCACATAGTCTCGAGCTACCATAAGGACCCATGTGTAGATGGGCACTAGTTACATAGACAATATGTTGGATAAGGCCTCAAACTGATGTAGTTAGCCCTTACGTGTTAGCTTGTGTGTGTATCAGGATGCAACATGTGATAAATAAGTACATAGAGTGACATATCTTGTAAATAAGGCTCATGGAGTGATCCTTTAGTAATTTGGATCTATAGATGGGTTATGCCTATGACTGATATTCAAATAATAAATAATAGGGAAGTATTTTTCAATTAAACTCTTTATTAATTTTTTTTGGTAAGTTGCCTTATGATTCATTAGGTTTTTCCTAGCTGTTGAATGAATGAGGGTTGATATTTTATATATACCAATCCCACTTGGAAATATATTACATTAAATAAATTAGGCCAACCATAAATGAGACACCTAGTTTGGCATAGGATACTAGCATTTGCATAGACATTCGATCGGATGCAAAATATATAGAGGATAATAATAAGCAGGTTTATAGTATTTTGAGTAGTACACAAGTCTTGGTAATCAAAATAACATCTGGTCAAACTAAGAGATAAACCATAGGCACAATAGATAGCTAATACAAGCCTTTTAGTGGAAATAAGGTATTATAATTTAATGGTGTATCCACAAGAATTAATTTCCAAGAATACAATACTAAGGTGCTATATAATGCATATTTACTATCTCCATTGTGTTTCTTATTAAAATCTACTTTCTACCAACTACCATGATTTCTTCTAGATCTGGTTGGTGACTTTAGGGTCATGAAATTTAATTTATTAGGACTGACTACAACCTTTCTTAGGTCATTCATAACCCACCTACATAATTTTTCTTCCACCCATCGTAGTTTTCATCATCACTTATTTTTTGGTGGCCATAATATAAACTAAAATTACAATTTATTATTACATACCATATGATGACCATAGAGGCTTCCATGTCCTAAAATTATTTTATTTCCTATGCATGGGAAATTATTCTCTTATGTTTATGCCACATAAGCATGACTAATTAAAAACCAAGTATCTAATGTGCCATATAGTTAGTTACACCCATGGTGAACCTTATTGCCAGTCAATTGTCAAGCTATATGTTGAATACTATTATTAATTGGTAAATCTATTGATTGTGCCATGCCAACTTATATGGCACATAAATAAACTTAATTTAAACCTGACCAACTCATATCATAGTTAGGATATAAAATTAGAACCCATTCATAAGCTCATGTCTCCTACACGTGCACCAAACTCACCAAGATACCTTTATGTTATGAATGGATAGAAATAAAAGGACACTAATTATTTTCTTAAATTTTATAGAAATAATAAATATCCCATATTCACCTATCCATTATAATATATACAGATGATATATAAGGTAAAACGTAATAAATATCCTAAATTAATGACATAGAAATGGGTCTAGCATTGATTAATACTTAACCATGTACCTAAGCCAAGGTGAGGCTGGGTGGGGAATTACAAAACCCCAATAAAATAATGTTGAACATTAAAATAAAATAAAATATATATATAATAACAAAAATAGAAAAAATTAAATTTACATTCATTAAAAAACAAAAAGTTATTACTTTGATTGGAGGGATAGAAGAGAGGTGCATACACCATGTGTTGATAAGCACTCAAACATAGTCTCCATTTACATAGAACACCTTTAAAAAAATTGAGACATTGTTTTGTTTCCTCCCATCATGGAACAAATATGGCCTCAAAAAAATAATGGAAATTTTGAGTCATGGAAGTTCTAATTGAGATTATTGATCCACTAAACCCTGAAAATGCATTGTACTTCCCAACATATTACTCATGTTTTTTTTTCTTTCAAAATAATGTGAGAATATAATTCCCAATGGTGGACACTTGCCTAGATAACTCCATAAAAACTAATATCAAGAGAAAAATAATTTTATTACATTGCAATGCATGTAAATAAAGATGGTCAAATGATTGGAAATACCATAACACTTTAAATGCTCATTATTATTTTTAACTAAATGAATTGTTTTATTTGGTACATTCCACTGCATATTATATTAAACATCAAAAAATCTTTCATTATATTTTAGAAAAGTTAAAATATTGAATTATGGTTCTAAGTCAATAATTTGGAGTATTTATTGGTTTATGGATTAATTGAGCTCAAATAGAGTTTATCATGGGTTTATGTTGAATGGCTGAAATATTACTGCACTCTTTGATTATAATAATGAAACATGATTAATTTTTGGAAAATTATATTAAATGATAAAAATACTTATGTAAATAATGGTGATATAAAGGTGAAAAACTATTTGATCTCTAATAGATAGGTAGACCATGATATTTAAGAATAATACAAATCAATAAATCTTATTTTCTATCTTGGAAGGCACATTCTTATCCATAGATATTCCCTTCCCAATATTATAGCATCAAGTGTCTCCTTTTTCACTCTGCTGATTGGAAAAAGCACTTTCATAGTAGCTTATGTAGGAGATGATAAGGTTTTTGATCCTATTACAACATAAATCAATATAGCTATCCATATAATAGTAAAAACCATTTGACCTTCATTTTTAAAGATAATTATTTCATTACTATAGCATGCACATTGAGAGACATGTGGTTCAAACAATACATGAGAAAACTAGAGAGAAAAAACATTTTGAAAGGCATTAAAGCTTAATGAAAAGAGTGGCAAAGCTGTAATTGCATAGATACATGCATAAAACATTATTGTTTCTATGAACATATTATATAAAACCATAAAATAGATTATGTGAATTCCAATGTGTATGATTTTTCCCCCAAGTTTTTAAGACTAAACCGAGAAGCCTTCCCAAACTAAAAAGAATTTGGTGAGATTTTATAGACATTTAAACACATAGGCTAACATGAGAATGATAAAAAAGGGAATTGGAATAAATGAAATTAGGATCTAATTGACCAATAAAAAAATATAGAAAGAGGATATCTTTGATTTTTTTATTTTTGTTCAAGGATTTTGGATTTTTAGAGCCATCTTTTAGACAATTTATCAATACAAGAAGTTTTCCATTACTTTTTATTTTTAGATAGCCATCCTTCAAGGGAGTGGTCTATATTTTAAGATACATGCTCACACAATTGTCCTTCAAGGGAGAAAATTGTGATTTTTATGTCTCATTATGGATAAATGTCCATCAAGGGAGGAATTTATACTTTCACCCTTTATTGGGTAGGTATAGAAAACATTGAACAATCCATACAATCATTTATATAAATAAAGTTGATCCTAATCTAAATCTTAATTATTTTTATTCCAAGTGACACAAATAACATAATAACATTCAATAAATAATAACATGGACATTTATTTTTGAAATTTATAGGATACATCCTGCCAAAAAATTATTTTAAACTAAACCAAAACTTGTTTGTACAATTTCCCATGAAATAGATTCTCTATATTTGTAAAGAATTGAAAATTTCCTCAATTTGAGATCTTCAATCAGATTTTCTCTTAGTAAAATATCAAACTAGTTGTTAGATATGAAAATTTCATATATAAATTATATTTTTTCAATAATCCATTTATTCCACCATTAGTATGTGTTAATAACACATCAAACAAATCTATGAAACCTTATATACACATTTAAATCTATTAAAATAAATATCAATGGCATCTAGTGTAATAACATAAATTGCTACAGAAAAGAATTTTAACCATGGAAAAAGATAGCAACACCATTGGTTCAATTTATTTCCTACTAACCCTTTCATATCTATTACATTTTTTATGCAATGCCAATGCATTCTTTATGGAAACCCTTAGGACCTATATGTATTTTCCCTAATAAGCACCATGCATCACTTGTAGGAATATGTGATTGTATTCATCCTCCAACCTCAAGTATGGACTACCTATCAAGTATTGAATGCAAGGCTCATTTTGACAAATGAATGATTAGTATCATTATGAATTTTTTAATTGAAAACTACTCATAATATTTATTAATCAAAAAAAAATTTGAGACAAAAAAAGTACATTATAATAATAATGGTAGGAAGTAAAAGTCTCAAAAAAATATTAATAGAATAAAAACTATTATAAATTTAAATCAAGAAAAAGGTTTATCATGAGTAGAAGCCAAATTATCATAAGGATGGAGAAAGAATTAAGTGGAGGGATTATATTTATATATATATATATATATATATATATATATATATATATATATAATTAATGGTAGGAAATAAAAACTATTATAGATTTAAATTAAGAAAAATGTTTATCAGGAGTAGAAGCCAAATTATCATAAGAATGGAGAAAGAATTAAGTGGATATATATATATATATATATATATATATATATATATATATATAATTTCTTTTTTCTTATAAGGGGAGATGATACTTATGCTTTTGGCAGGTCTAGGCTATGCAAATATTTGAACTACAACAATTATTTGATCAATAAAAGATTGAATTCCTCCCTTTTCAAGCTAAATTAAAGCTTTTTTTGGTGAATGCATTGATGCGATTAAGTGAATGTATGCTTTCCTTTGCCTGTATCTAAGTTATCTCGCCTACCACAAACCTACCACATTAGAGTTGACAAATATTAAAAATCCTAGCGTCTATACATATAATCTATCCTAGTGAGTATACAAATTTCTAGCATGTAAAGTGACCTTAAGGCCATGCTTCATGAATAAGGTCATCCCAATCTTTGGTTTCACTTGGTGAGTTGCTTCAATTTCCACCCGATAACATGCAAGGATGTTGGCAGCGACGTACTTCATACTCACATAAGCAATGTCTGTCCCCAGGCATAAACGACGACCAGCATTAAAGACAGGATAGTTATAATCCAACTGCTTCATACAGGCCCCGTCTTTATTAATCCATCTTTGTGGCTTGAATTCCTTCGCATCCTCTCCCCACACGCTCTCCATTCTATTTGTAGCATAAATGAAATACAGAAGTTTTGAGCCTTTCTTAACACGTGTTCCATCGGGGAGAACATTATCTTTTGCTGATTCTCTTAGATCTGCAGGAACAGGGGGATAAAGCCTCATTGTTTCAGACAAAGCTGCATGCAAATAGTTCATACCTTTTAAATCTTCCCAACCAAAAAACCCCATCTTATCATATGAGTTGTAATCACTAGTACTATTCAAGTGTTTTGACATTAAAATACTAGAAAGTTCAGAGATTATGTTTTCCTCTACATCTGGATGCATGCTCAAAACCCAGAAGAACCATGAAATTGCCAGAGCTGATGTATCTCGACTGGCAAGAAATATGCTTGAAGATAAATCCTGCAATTAAAAAAACAATAAACTACGAAAATTAAGCCAAAGTTTTTAAAAACATTATATTGTAAATAACTTAACACACAAGTAAAATCTATATTTTAAACTCTACATACCTGCAACAGCTTTTCAGAAGGAGCACGTCCTTCTTCTGCCTCCAATTTGATGAAGCTGGATAGGATGTCCCCCTGGGGTTCTTTTTCTTTCTCCAACTCCTTAATTCTAAATTTCACCCCCTGTGATATAAATTCACGTACTATTGCTTCAGCTACACTCATCTTTTTCTCAAACCCCACGTTCAAAAATCTCATAAACTTCCACAAAAATGAAGGGCACACTAGACGATAACTGCAGCAATCCATGGCGTCGTTGAACGCCGCGGAAAATTTAACCGCAGTATCTGGGGTTCCAGCGTCTCTCCCAAAAACAGTCATACACACATGGTCAAGAGCAAACTGAAGCAAAACATCTTGCAAATCCACCAAATCTTTTTTCTGTTTTGCTTCTTCAAGAAGTGGCAGTAATTTTGCATACACCAATTTGTGCAGGATGCTGAAATCCCTGTCTCTGGCAGCGCCGCTACTTACTGCTATTGCCGTCCCCATCCGTTGGCGCCTCCACAACTCATAATCTGCTGTAAACAAACCGTCGCCAAATATGTCGAACAATGCCCCTTTGAAATACGGGCCTTTTGGGAAGTTGGCGAAATCGCTCTTCAGAATATATTCTATATTAGCAGGATTAGAGGTGACTACTTCGGACATATGGCTTCCCCACCACCAGGGGCCTCTAAATTTGAATGTACCGCCATTTTCAATCACTACTTTGGCGCCCTGCTCATAAAAATTATTGACGTTCCATAACAACCACGGCATCATGCCCACCACTGGCCAATTAAGCGGTCCTCTGCCAATTTGTTTTGTCACAATGCTTACAACAATTAGTACAAACATTGTGGCCACTAATACTAGACTCATGTACGTCACCTCCATGGCTGCAATTTCCAAAAGAGATCTGAGCTTATAATTAGAGGCTAAGAATAGCAATGAAGAGATGATTGACATAAGAGCAAGATGACATTAAACAGATATTTGTAGGTGTTAAAAGTTTAATTGAGGCTCAATAAAGTTGTTGACAGTACCATGGTAGTTCATATACTCTTAAATGTGTCGACTAAAATGATAAAACATGCCAACGAAAAGAACATCCTCATTAAAAGTTTTGTTGATTTCATTTATAAGTTAAATGAACCCACCTTTCCCTTCTTTTAATCACATGTATAAATAAAATAATTAAATTATTGATCTCAGTTATAAATTTTTTAATAATAAAATAGTTCATAAATTATTTAATTAATTAATATAATATATTTTTTTAAATTGTAATAAAAATTAAAATTGTAGAAACATTAATATTAAATATATATTTTTATGTAAATATTTAAATCAGATTCAATAAAGTTGTTGGAAATATTATGATAGTTCATAAACTCTTAAATGAATCAATTAAAACAATAAAATCTGTCTATAATTAAAACTATATAATTAATAAGGAAGATCACAAAATTTTAAAGTAAAACTAATTAAGAAAACTTTTGTTAAAAGTTTATTAATTTTATTTAAATAAACCCACCTCTTTATTTTGCAACAAACAAACAAATAAATAAAATAATTAAATTGTTAATTTCAATTGTAAATTTTACAATATTAAAATAGTTCATAAATTTTTAAATTAATCAACTAACGTAATAAATTATTTTAAATTATGTCACAAATTAAAAGTATACAAATGATTAGGTAGGTCATACAGTATTAAAATGAAGCCAATCAAGATCTCTTCATTAAAAATTAATTAATTTTATTTAGAATTTAAATAACTCTACATTATAAAATAAAATAATATTCAATTTTATTAATATTTTTTCTTTTTACTCTTAATTTAATATATTATGGTAAAAGATAACATTATACTTGATAACTATTAATAATAGTTTTAAGAATGAAACTTTGAATATAGAATCTTTTTAAAAATATTTTATTTTAGAAATGTTTAATTGAAGTGGAATATTTTATATTAGAAAAAGATAAAACATAGTATCACCAAAAAAAAAAAATTAATTAAAAAATATAATTTAATTTTTTTTCTCACACACATAATAACATCAATAATATTTTATTAAAAAAATTATCAAATTATTTTAAAAAAATTAATTAATAATTTTTTTGAGAAATTAATCAATAAGAAAAAATAATTCATAAAAAATATACTTAAACAAGCTTAATAAAAATTTAAATATATTAAATTTTAATTAATTTTTCAATCATATTTTAAATCTAAGTCATAAACCATATAAATGAAAAGGTAGATGAAAAAGTATTAAAATGAATCCAACAAAAATTTTCCTTAACAAATTTTTTTGACTTCCATTCCTCTCCACAACATAACACAAAAAAAATTAAACAAAAAAAGAGAGAGAAAAGAAAAAAGTTTATATATATATATATATATATATATATATATATATATATATATATATATATATATATATATATATATATATATATGTCAAGAGATATTATACAATGCCATTTACAGTAGATAATGGTACTCTATAATATTTGCGATTCTGTTCACTTTTAAATATGAAATTGAATTTCACATTCATTTGATTGTTATATAGAATTTTTCTTTTTTCTTTATAAAATTTAATTAAAGAATTATAATATTTTATTTATATAATAAAATTTAAAAAAAATATATATATTTTTTTTAAAATATTTTTTTGAACTTGACACATTAATGTAAGTACACTAATATGACTTATCACAAGTTAGTAATAAGTTTATCAAAGTTATAAATTTTCTGTAATGTTTAGTTTATCAAAATTATTGACTAAATAATTACACCACATTAAGATCGTTAATCCAAATTTTCATGCATATAACAAACCAAAAGTCTTTGCATTTGTCTTAGACATGTCTCATAACTAATGTGATTGGAAGTGGATTAAAAAAAATCTACTAAACTCTATATGTTGAAAGATTGATTTGTTTAAAAATTATGCTCAATAATGTAACATTAGATTGAACATTTTAATTTAAATTCAATAAAATGATAATTATTGGGATTAATTTTATTGAATATTAAGATTTATATTATAAAACTTAAAAATGAAATTATTTGTTTAATTTTAATAATAAAAAAATTATAAATAATATTATTGAAATTAAAGAATAATAAAATTTGTAAATAAATTTAGTAAGAAAAGTAAATATTCTTTTCAAAGGCATCCGTACAGTGCATCAGTAAGCTGAAAAGCTTAAATAGCGAAAAAAATATATAAATGAACAATAGACACGTTCTTTAAAATTCAAACCAAAATAATAATACAGATGCGAGTTATAAAAAAAAGGTAGTAGGACAGCGATTAGGTATGTTAAAGCTTCCATTCCTTGGACAGGTCATCATTTGTTTTTATAATTGATCTAGGTGATAGAGAAGCAGCGGCCACAATATGTCCATTAACATGCAATAGATAGAACCTATAGAATGCGGTTTTTTAATCCATGGTTGTTCCCCTGGTAAAACAAAATTCGACATACAATCAATGTCTGCAGCAGCCAGAAAATGCAAACAGAGCCATAGACCACTTGGTAATAAATTTTTACATATGGATAATTAAAATATTGCTGGACTTACTGATTTTTAAATGAAGCCAACTACAATCCAACTGAATAAAGTTGTTGACAACACCATGGTAGTTAATATACTCTTAAATTATTCAACTTTAAAAAAAAAAAACCTGCCAGCAATGAAAACTGTGTGATGAGGGGGGTCACAAAGCACTAAAATGAAAGCAATCAAGAACGTGGCCATTAAAAGTTTGTAAACCCACTTCATTTTTCTCAATAAATTAAATAAATAAAATAATTAAGTTTTTGATTTTAGCTATAAAATTAGTTGAATCTTACAATATAATATATCTTTTTAAATATAAATTGTATTATAAATTAAAATTATATAAATGATGACATTAAATATATATTTGTAAGTGAATGTTTATATTAAACTTGATAAAGTGGTTAACAACACCATGCGAATTCATAAACTCTTGAATGAGTTGACAAAAATAATAAAACTTAGGGACAATATTAAAACTATATAAATCATGAGGGAGGTCACAATGTTTTAAAATGAAGCCAATTAAGAAATCTCAATTTTATTTAAATGAACTTACCTTTCCCTTTTTCAGTAAACAAAATAATTAAATTGTTGGTTTCAATTATAAATTTTAAAACATTAAAATAGTTTATAATAAATAAAATAATTGAATTGTTGATTTTAATTATAAATTATATAATATTAAAATAATTCATAAAGTTTTAAATGAATCAATTATCATAATAATTTGTTTTAAATTGTGTTAGACATTAAAATTATATAAATAATTAGAAATATCATAAAATCTAAAAATGAAGCCAACGAAACCCCCTCATTAAAAATTTGTTAATTTCATTAAAAAATTAAATAACTTTACACCAAAGAAAACACAAAATAAAATAAATTAATATTCAATTTTATTTTTATTTTAAATGTCAATCTAAATTTAATAATGTGAAATCTAACTTTATACTTGATAACTCTTAATATAACATTTTTTAAGAATGAATCTTTTGTAAAAATGTTCAATTGAAGTCAAATTCTTTTATACTAGAAAAATATAAAACATAATATGACCCAAAAAAATTATAAACTAAAAATATAATTTAACTTTCTCTCTTCCATATACATAATAAATTAAATGATATTTTATTAAAAAATCAATATAATATTTAAACAAAAATATTTTTTTTTTCAAAAATTAATTAATATGAAAAAAATAACTCCTAAAAAATATACTTAAACAAGTCTAATAAAAATCTAAATATATTAAATTTTAATTAATTTTTCAACCATATTTTAAGTCTATGTTATGAAATATCTAAACCATATAAT
Organism: Torreya grandis; assembly: GCA_037957365.1. Lineage (NCBI taxonomy): Eukaryota > Viridiplantae > Streptophyta > Pinopsida > Cupressales > Taxaceae > Torreya > Torreya grandis. Next base: position 51,028 of record JARHVA010009588.1, on the reverse strand, counting down.
TGAGGAGGTAGGTGATAAATTATTAAAATGAGCCAAGCCAAGATTTCCCTCAAAAAATTTCATTCTCCTCCATTCTCCTCCAAAACCCAGCAACAAAAAAATCCAAAAATTATATGTGTGTGTGTGAAATGTTATTTGACAATAATATTTGGAGTGGGTAATGGTACTTTATATTATTTATGATTGTGTATAATTTTAAATTTGAAGTTGAATTTCATGTACATTTGATTGTTACATTGATTTTTTTCCCTATTTTCTTAAAGAATTCAATCAAAAATTTATAATATTTGGCCATAGAGTAGAATTTGTGGGGGAATTTTTATTGAAAATGTTTTTCTGAGCTTGATACATTTATATAGTTATACTAATATAATTGATCACTAGTCAATGAGAATTGTGTGATAAATGTGATGACGTTATTAAAAATTTTGGTATGTAAAAAATACAAGATATAGACATTGAAATTGACATCTCTCAACTTATATATATATATATATATATATAAGTTGAGAGATGTCAATTTCAATGTCTATATCTTGTATTTTTTACATACCAAAATTATATATATATATATATATATATATATATATACTAGTTTAATTTAAAGACATCTTTATACTTGACAACTCTTGATATAAGGTATTTTTTAGGACTAATGTTTTTAATAAAATGTTCAATTTTAAGTGATTTTTTTATACTAAAAAATTATAAAACATATGTATGATCAATAATATTGCATTGCTTCAAGACAACAAATATTATGGATCGAGTTCAGTGCTTCAATCTCTTTTGTGTAGAATTCCTTCATCAGGTAAGAAAGTCATGAAGGGATTCAAGGTGGAACCTAAATCTATAATTTAAGATTCAAATATCATATTACCTAGTTTGACACTTTATTTTTGAAGTATTCATCCCTTTCTTTAAGGAGTTATAGGATCTAAGTGTCAACAAGAATTGGATTGAAGTGACGAAAAAGTCAAAAAGAAAAATCATAAAAGCTCAAGTCTCATGTAGTATAATTGTTCAATCAGATACCAAAAGGTGACTAACTCTTTGCAAAAGCTTCACAAAAAATTTCGTGACTTCATCTACACTTTTCATTGAAGGATAGTGGCTTATGATGTTATTGGTATAAGTTAGGGTTTACTCAAAAATAAGAGAACCAAACATCATAGAATAATAAAGAATGATTTAGACACAATAATATTCTCAATTGTGTGTGTGTGTGTGTGTGTGTGTGTGTGTGTGTGTGTGTGTGTGTGTGTGTGTGTGTGTGTGTGTGTGTGTGTGTGTGTGTGTGTGTGTGTGTTCCATCATGTATGGATCTTCTATAAAACTTATATGCCCTACCCAATAGCACATGATATACATACATGGGAATGATGTCACACAAAACCTCATCCTTCTATAAATTGATCTAAAAATTCACCACACACTGCTCATTCACTACTATTTCATGCCCTTTAAGCATCCAAGAAACCTTGTATGGTGTAGGATGTGTCAATTGCTTCATCCCAATTTTTTACACCATTTCTTGAAAGATTAAATTTTCCATGATACTACTATCCATCATAAATTTTCAACACTTACCTCAATATTTATTGATAGTTTGGAATAAACTATTTCTTTGTCCCAATTTATTCACCTCTTCGATTGGTTTCAATAGCACTTAATTCATCATTAGAGCCTCTCTTTGTTATGTCTCTTTTATATGTACAGGATACCCAAAACCCTCCTCATCACCATAGGCTATATGAGTTTTTCCTTTAGCTCTCTTACTATTATTTTTAGGTTTTTATAAACAATCCTATTCTTTGTGACTAGCATACTTATTACATACAAAACACTTGCCCCAAAAACTTGTGCCTCTACCTCACCCATAAAAGCCTATTTTCTATAAGAATATCCTCTTATATGGCCTGAGTTATGATTTTATGAGCTACTCACCTCTTCACCATTGATTTCTTGACTTATTCCACCATTTTTATGTCTTCTTTTCACTAAGATCTTTCTCTACCACAATGTTTTCTTGATACTTCATCATTAACTTCTCTTCTACCTTTAACACACATTCATAGGCTTCTTCTATAGTTATTAGGTTCAAAAAATTGATTTCATCTTGTATTAAAATAAATAATCCATTCACATACCTTATAACCTTATCATAGTCATCCTATGTATTTACAACATTTATAGTCAGTCTATAAAATGTATCAATGAACTCTTTTATGTTGATATCTTTTTGTCTCAAATTTTATATTTTTTTGAATAGACTCGTTCAATAGTCTGAAGGCATAGATTTTTCCTTCATCTTTATCACCATCCTCTCCCAATATTTTATCTTCTCCTTACCTTTCATTTGTCTCTCAACTTGAACATGAACCAACCATAAATAAACATTGCTCTTAAACTTTGTGTAAGTTAATTTCACCTTCTAATGTTCCTCCATCTACTTATAGTCAAAATACTGCTCCGTCTATATTATAAAATTTAAAAGATCCTCAAGATCCAATCTCCCTTAATATAAATGTGTTTTAGACCATGGTTTAATACCAAAAATTTGTGATAACTCTAAGATATACAGTATCAACTTTATTGTCCATATCTTCTACATAAAGTTCCTAAACATCGTCTTCTTTCTCACTCACATCTTTGCCATGATATTTTCTCTTTTGTATACCTTACATTTCATCCAAACTTTATTTCACTCATCTCATCATCTTAGCTAAATAATCAACTGAGGATCCTCTTGGTCTTCCTCCTTGTATAATAACAATTATTTTGTGTGTCATCTCTCCCATGATGTAAACTTCACACTCACAACTTGCTAATAGATTCATCTAAAGTCTTTTTCATGTGCAATTATCCTATCAAGAAAAAATGTGACCCTAATACCAAATTATGTGAACACAGATATGGTATCCACCTACAAACAACCTCTACTTTTGTGACGCTTAAATATTGACTTAGACCAAGACATATAACCAGACCCAATAGGAAAACAATAAAAATACTTCAAATCTTTTCCTTATCATTCAATAAAGTAGTACAATATTTAGTTCATCTACAAAAAATCACACTACCATATAGGGTTATTTTCCAAGACAAAAACATGAAACATAAAACGCACCCTATTCTATTGTACTCTACCCACCTAATCCACACAACTTGGCCATACTCATAAAATGACTTATTTAACTAACTTAGAGTATTCCTATAACATTCATAGATTCATGGGTGAATATTTAACTTATATGACATTATCTAATTTCTAATATTTCATTGGCCTTCTATTTTTAATATCAACACGTATCTATCAATAACTATAAAAAATGTCAAGTGACATTTCAAGTTGATAAATAGTTATAAAAACTAACATATATTTCATGTAGATAATCCAAATGATGTGAAATATTTAAAACAAGTTATAAACTAAATTTTAAATCAGCCATATAAATTTCAGCTATCAAAGGTTAATGTAAGTCACTGTAGATGAAGAACAACTACCAAGTGTCATATAATATACAGATGACATTTTTAGGCTCAATGGTAGTTACTAACTTCCACACTTTAAAATGCATTTGTCAAAATGATATTAAATTTTAATAGTAAACCATTACAAAATTTGACTTGATTCTCATCAAAACTCTTTTGCATGGTAGTGAACCATGCAAAACCATATTTCTAGATAATGACATTCACAAAAATTATCATAACTTTGGCTCCACTTATCCAAATGAGCTAAAATTTTGAAAAAAATATTTTGAGATTAATTTTATATCATATATGTAAATTTTGTGATGTAACCATTAAATATGTTATATGATATGGTCACGAACCTTCTATAGACTAGATAGTTGCACTACATGGTAGAATTATAGTTTACAAAAAAGTATCATAATGTTTGCATCACTTGTATAGGTGATCTAAAATTTAAAAAAATATCTTGAATATAAGATTTTATAAAACCACTTCAAAATTGTTGAACTAAGTGTTACTACAGTTATATTATAAATAAGAAAACCTCCTACTAGTGAAACAATGGTTTGCCTCCATGGTATCTCAAAATGGTCTAAAAATTATTATGGATGTGATAAATGTCATGTTTTAAACCAAAACCAAGTTTTTGAATATAATTTATTTTGAAACATAACCAAAATTGATGAAACCTTTTTCTATTTAAATAGCTGGTATGCCTACGTGATAAATTGAAATGGTCTAAAATTTTGTGTAGAGTTTTAAAGTGTCATTTGATAAAATATTACCGTGTTGAAACATATAATTAATTAAGCAACATAATAACATGTAATGAAATGTTATGATTTTAAAATATTTGGTATGCCTCTATATTAGATCTAAATGGTCTAAAAGTTTATGTAATGGTTGTAAGTATTATGGGATAAATTAGCACCATGTGTCAACATATGAAACATAACCAAAACTAAGGAAACCTTCTACTAATGGAATAGTTTTTATACCTATGTAGTAGTTATAAATGGTCTTAAAATTAGTATAGATATTGTAGGTGTTTTACTCCATGATCCCAACAAAACTGATCAGATAATTAATATCATAGTTGAATAATCATTTCAAAGAAGTTTCTATGACTGAATAGTCCCCATAGACTAACAAAAATAATCAAAATGTCTCTGTGATATCCAAGGAAAATTACTAATTTTTAAAAATAACTCATAGAGATTAACAAGCTTAAGAAAATAAGGCCATAATTAAAACCAAAATAAAAACCTAAGCTAACATATTTTTGCTTGATGCAAGATTTCCCTACACCATGGATGCTCCTACATCATTACCTTTTCTATTGAGGAGGGGATTTATGAGTAGTGATAATTTTTTTTAAAATATTATCATCACCCATATTTTGATCCATTTCATTATATATGTGTGTGTGTGTGTGTGTGTGTGTGTGTGTGTGTGTGTACATACATACATACATACATACATATATATATGTGTGTGTGTGTGTGTGTGTGTGTGTGTGTATATATATATCTATATATGTATATATATATATATGTATGTATGTATGTATGTATGTATGTATAAACATATACATATACCTAAAAATAACCTTAACCATTTCATCAATGGAAATAAATATCCTAACAAATATATATATATATATATATATATATATATATATATATACCATCAAATAATTAGAGTATTGGTCAATGCTCTAGTTAATGAATTCTAACATAGTGATCTTCCTAAAAATAACCTTAACCATTTCATCAATGCAAATAAATATCCTAACATATATATATATATATATATATATATGTTAGGATTTTCATTTGCATTGATGAAATGGTTAAGGTTATTTTTAGGAAGATCACTATGTTAGAATTCATTAACTAGAGCATTGATCAATACTCTAATTATTTGATGGAATAACTAAAAATTTGATTATACCATTTTATCGCACCTCTATGGCTATAAGTTTGGTTATATATATATATATATATATATATATATATATATATATATATATATATATATATATATATATATATATATATATATATATATATATATATATATATATATATATCTGTGTGTGTGTATATGTATGTATGTATGTATGTATGTATGTATGTATAAACATATACATACATACATACATACATATATGTATGTATGTATATATATATATATATATATATATATATATATATATATATATATATATATATATATATATATATATATATATATATACCATCAAATAATAAGAGTATTGGTCAATGCTCTAGTTAATGAATTCTAACATAGTGATCTTCCTAAAAATAACCTTAACCATTTCATCAATGCAAATAAATATCCTAACATATATATATATATATATATATATATATATATATATATATATATATATATATATATATATATATATATATATATATATATATATATATATATATATGTTAGGATTTTCATTTGGATTGATGAAATGGTTAAGGTTATTTTTAGGAAGATCACTATGTTAGAATTCATTAACTAGAGCATTGATCAATACTCTAATTATTTGATGGAATAACTAAAAATTTGATTATACCATTTTATCACACCTCTATGGCTATAAGTTTGGTAATATCAAAGGTATTAGTTTGAACCTATTCCTTATAGATATTCTAAGAATATTCAAGGAAACATGGAAGATCTTTAATCCCATCATATGCGATAGTTGGAGAGATGTTTCCAATTTGTATATACATAATTAAAGGGGTTAAAGGTTTATTTTGAAGATGTTGAAGCCTTTTATTTTTAATTATATGTTGAGAAATAAAGTTTCCATTGCAAACTCTAAGTGTAGAAGGAATAGAATAACGATTTGGTTGAGTCATGATGACTTCAAGTTGACTAGCTATTTTCAAAATTTTGCTTTACATTTGGAGCATTTGATAACTATTAGAATATTTCATAAGGGTCATTTTTTGAACCATTTTTCCAATTATTTGAGTTATATCAGTAGGTGGGTTTTTATTAGAGGTACTAGAGTATCATTTCCAACATTAGTATTAGGAGGAATATTCTCAACATTAGTGTTGGTTTTGCCAAATGTGGTATAAGAAGAAGAAAGTTTGTTAAATCCATCACTCTTGTTAGGAAATTAAATCATATTATCATAAAGATAATTTTAGAATTATGAATCATCTATATCATTTGTTTGATTGATTTCAAACATATTACATTGTGATGTAATAATGATAGGTGTTCTTTCTATGGGTGTATTAAGGGGAGTTTGAACATTGGTTGTCATAGGTGGAACACAATGTGAGGTTCAAACTTTTGACATATATTTTTTGGTTAGTTTATGAATTCTATGTTTATAAGGTATAAAAAATGTATAAAACGTATAATTGTCATGATTTTAGGTTTTTATTTGAGAATTTTTGACATCTACTGTATGGTACGGGGTAGATTTAGATTGAGAATATCTTTAATAAATTTTTAAAAGCCTAAAACATGAAGACTTGTATTCAATGGTGGATAGGGTAGAAATAAGAGAATGACCATGTACAATCTAATCAAGATGAGGTTATCAAGAAATATATTAAGAGGTGACAACGTAATGATATATGAATGAATTTTTTTGGTGAAAGATAATTAATCACAAGAAAATAATTATATCAATCAAAAACTGCATTTGAAAACGTATTGTATTAGGTTGGCTAATAGAGTTTGAATAAAAATAATCATGACCCATGTTATGATCTATTCCTTTAGATATAAAAATCCATATTTTGATGAAAGTGTGATCATATTTGATAGGAAGTTGTCTAGCATTGATGAAATGGCTAAGAATATTTTTAGGAAGATCATTATATTGGAATTCCTTAACTAGAGCATTGACTAAATCCTCTATTTATTTTATATAATGTCTAGGAAGTTGACTATACAATTTTACTTCATCTCCATGGCTATAAGTTTTTTACTGGAAATGGTATTAGTTTGAACCCCATCCTTATATACATTGTTAAATATTTAAGGAAGCATGAAAGATCTTTAGTTCCATCATATGTGATACTTGGATAGATGTTTCCAATATCTATGGACATAATAAAAGTGGATAAAGGTTCATTTTGAATATGTTGAAGCATTTTGTTTTGAATCAGAGGTTAAGGAATAAGATTTCCATTGGCATATCTTAGAGCAAGATGAATACAATTATGATTTGGTTGAGTCATGATGACTTGAGGTTGACTAACTATATTGAAATTTGGTTTTTCATTTTGAGTATTTGAGAACTATTAGAAGCTTGCATAAGGGTCATTTTTTGGATAATTTTTAAAAATATTTGATTTTTACTGAATGGTGGGTTTTTATTAGATGTGTTAGGATGAAGATTTCTAACATCGGTATTAAGAGGAGGATTCTGAACATTAGTGTTGGTTTCCCCAAATATGGTAAAGGATGAATGAAGTTTGTTAACTCTATTATTCTTATTAGGAGTGTAAATGGTATTATCATCAAAATTATTGAAGAATTGAGCATCATCTAGATTGTTAGTTTGATTGATTTAAACTATTTTAAATTATGATGTAATCATGATAGGTGTTCTTTCTATGGGTTTAGCAAAGGAAGTGTGAACATTGGTTATAATAGGTGAAACATAATATGAGATTCCATCTATTGATGTAGATTTATTGATGATTTTATGACTTTTATGCTTAGAAGGCGTAAATGAGGTATAAGGTGTGTACTTATTTGATTTTGGATTTTTCTTTCATGATTTTATGGATCTACTATATCATATGGTGTAGATTAAGATTAATAATATCGATAATGATTTTTAAAAACTTTATACCATGAATAATTATCTTCAATGACAGATAGGTTGGGAAAAAGATAACAACCAATGTAGGATCTGAATGGGTTGAACTAGTAAGAAATATCCTAAGAGATGACTAGATGAAAGGAATTTTTTGATGAAAAAGATTTAATCATAATAAACTAATTGTATCATCCAAATCAATATAATCAAAAACTAGAGTTAAAAACATATTGTATTATGCTAGTTGATAGATTTTGACTAAAAAACACAACACTAGTTGATAGATAGATATAAATAAATTTTAATAAGAAATTAGTTGTATCAGCCAGATTAATACACTCATAAATTGAAGATGAAAAATATATTGTATTATGTTTTTTGATATAGTTTTGCAAAAAACCTGGCACTAGTTAGAGACTAGATAAAATGAACTGTATCAATTAAATTGATTCAGTTGGGGATGACACAAAACTATATTAGGCTAGTTGATGTAATTTATTAAAATAAAAACTAAGATTAAATGGTATTGATATGACCAATGCCTTTTTTTTAAAATAAAAATTGAGATAAAAATATATCAAGTTGGCCAATACACTATTGAAATAAAAATTGAGATAAAACTTTATGAATCAAATCGATGTAGTTATTGAAATAAAAATTGAGACAAAACTATATCAATATAGTTGATACAAATTTTTAATGTAAAATGTGAGATAAAACTATAGAGAACTAGATAATATAGTTGGATGAAAAAAAAATATGGATAAAAATATATCAGGTTAGTCAATAATGTTAGATGAAAGAAAAACTGATAAATAATTATAATGATTTGGTTATTATAGTTTTCTAAAAGAGTGAAGGTAATGATAATATTCACATTGGCCTCACCAGAATGTATGAAATAGGCTAAGATCAACATACAACTATCATATCTTAAAAGATCCCAAATTAGATAAGGTTAACTAAAGAGAGCTCAATTATACTTAATGACTTTGGATGTGAACAAATGGATTTGAAAACCTACCAAGATGAACACCTACAACACAATTTCATTATGGAAAGGGTTCCAAATACTTTAGGTTAGTAACATAATTTAATAATACTGACTATATATCTATTTTTAAGTACTTCAATATTTTAAAATTTTGATGTAAGGTATAAGGGTTAGAAACATATCAAAATGGGTAAAGAGCCATGGTAGGAAACAGGTGGCAGATGCTAAATAAAGTGGTAAGATGTAAAATTCAAGAATTCTTATAGCCACACTATGTTTAAGTGTAGATAAATCTCTAATCAAGATACACACACATTCATTTACTAATTATTAAGAAAATTCTATCTCTTAAATGAAAGGGCTAGGGTTAGAATATACTTACCTTGATGAATAACCCATCGAGCTTAAATTTTCCCCTTAGCTAATGGTTCTTTTAAATATATTTTTGTGGCTTTGACTACTTAAAAATTATAACTAATATCTAGGATGAAATGACTGCTCCTAATGATTCAATAGAAAGTGTTAGTAAATGATAAAATTGAAAATAATTATTTTTATACACAAAGGACCATTTAGATGCATTAAATTTTACAATCCTAAAGGAAGATCTTATGAATGGGTTATTAATCCTATTTGCATCAGCATTTTAAATCATATATAGTTTCCCATATATTGTAGTATTATATTGGTATGTAAAATTTATTAAGCTAACTGACCAAAAACATAAAAATTTAGATGATAATGAGTGAATGACACATGTGGATTTTGATTTTCTTAATTTAACACTTCCATCACTTGTCATAACCCTCACCTAGACCTTAGCTAGTTATGTATACACCCCATTTCTAACTTTGATAATTAATTATTCCTAATTTCCTACTTCAATAATCAGATCTTGTTGTAAAAAATATGATATATGCATTTCTAATGGTTGATATACAATTATAAGTAACAAAATTAGTTATTCGTGTCATCAAGTGGTCAAGAGTTTCTTGTATAATTATTTCAAAGCTTGTATCAAGTGCACTTGTTGCTTCACCTAAGAGAAGAACTTTAAACTTCTTTAACATTTCCCTATCTATTTCTACTCTTTTATTTTGACCTCTAGATAAATTCATCCCTCATTCGCCAACATGAATGTCCACAAAATGTATCATGTATTTCTTACAATACCAACATGTGCTAATAGAGTTATGATTGGAATAATTCTTACTATTTTTTAAAAATTTAATTTGAAGATATGGATTACACTAGTTCAAATTCAATATATGGAAATTGTATTGAATGTGAAAATCACCCATTCATCAATAATAGGTACAAATTAAAATTAGATGCTAGTGTCATTCGCATAATTATTACGTGCATTGTTGTGTGATATGACCGTTTATTTCACTTATAGAGACAACTAATATCCAAGATATTATAACAAAAAATTAATCAGGGTTGTACTACAATTATAAAATATGAATTTATAAAATTTATAAATGAATAAATTATTTTGAGAATAAATATTAAAGATAGATTCTTACTTAAATGGTGTATCCATTTATAAGTAGGGTAATGAAATTATGTGAATTTACAACATTAATTGCTTCTTCAACTTCTTCCATATTGGCATCCTATTTCCCATACATAATATTTTCAAGTATAGTTCTCACAAACAACTAAGGTTCTTTGTTTACAAGTTAAATATACTAATGAATTCACTCAGACTTAATAGAACATTGAATCTTACATGGGCCCATATTAACAATCCATGTTATTTGATAATAAAGGTTATTTGGGTAATGACCCTAAATAAAACCACATTATCATCTAATTTCTACAATGTAGTTTGAGTCTTATAGCCTCAATAGGATTGTTATCATGTCCACCTGGAAAAAAGACATCTAGTTTTTGTATTATCCAAACTTGGGGAATATTAGAATATTCAACTCCTAAATTCTCTATAATTTTAAATTAATATTATATTTTGGAAATGAAAAAAATAAAATGGGCATCTATAATTAAAGATTCATAACTGTATCTCTAGAATTATGATCAAGGTTTAAAATTTTATAATATAATAAAAATGGATACAAAATACATATCTAACACCTAAAGGCCTAAGACCTCGATGAACAAAATCAAATAGAAACAAAGCTGAATGAATAAAGTAAATAAACAATGATTATACCTTTTATTATAGGTCATTCACCTTGTCATAAGTATATGTGGATAATGATATGTACCTCTAAATGTGGTTATAGTAATTTTGTTTAATATGGATGCATTTATTCTTGGAAGCTTTGAATAATGAATGATGAAAAAAGGTGTTGATGCATAAGAGGTTTATGAAAATTTGAAGGGCTATGTTGTGATTCTTGAGCATGGAAATGAAGGACGTCTAAGGTCTTATTTATATTGTTACTAAATAAAAATAAACCATCCATCTTGAATGTGATATTGAGGGTAGAGAATTTTCCCTCCACATTTCATATGGATAAAGCAAATGATCCATTGATCTCTTTGGAAGATCAAGGTAGCAGGATTAATATTCCATCTGATGGGGAATTAATTAATTAGATTTTGTCCCAAAATTAGAATTATAATATCATAAGTAATGGTATAATTGGAAATAAGTGGGGGAATCTTATATTTAAAAATGGAGGAAAAGGGATAATACAGGACAAGCAAAATATGAGGTGAATATAAAATTAGTTCATAAAATAATGTGAGGATAGTAGGAATATTAAATTTTATAAATTATGATTAGGGGTAGATTATTTAATTAAATTAGATTAATTAAGTAATTAATAGTGAAAAATGAAATATTAAAACTTCTCAGATTCAAATTCATAATTTGGGTGAGAAAGTTAATATCCTTTATCATAAGTTCATTGATTTGGATAATATCACTACTGGTATGGTTGAGATCATTGGTACCCAAGATACTATTATTAATGATATTACTACTATTTTAGATAAGGGAGGTAGAGGAAGCATTCATAAACATATTTGTAAGGTCACAAAGAATACCATGACTATCATGCTCTAGAACATGCATAACAACATTAAAGAGATAAAAGACACCCTCAACAGGCTTCACAACTACTAAGGTTTTATATTTTTTGAGATATTTTTGATTATTTTCTAATAATTTTAAATTATTTTATTTTAGTTCTATTAGTTTTGTTTTTAAAGATGTTTCAAATTTTTTTCCAATGCTTATTTGGGTTTTGACCCTCTTGTAATAGGGTATAGACCCATGCCAAAAAAAACAACCTTTACCCTTATCTAAAAAATAATGAAAATGAATATTGATTAGTGATTAGCTAATAATGATTCTGAATATTCAATAATGAATAATGAATAATAAATAGTGAATGAAGTCATCCGGTAAGTAATGGTGACAATAAATAGATGACTGAAAATGGTGCATTGCCCCAATTAGACATGCCCCAATGTCAATTCAAACTTATATGTTGGGTGTGCATAATAATTTAGGATGGATAAATGATTTTCACCTATTTATTTGAAAATGTAGGGCATCATTCCATTTTACAATTTTGACATGTAAAGTGGTAAAAATAAAGTGTCTAAAGTTTTCCCTTATTTGAGGAGGTGTTCTGAGACATTAAAGAAGTAACATCTTCTTAAACACCAAGAAATAACATTAAAATGAGTGTAAAAAGTGTTCATAATAATTAAAATAAAATTGATAGATTTTCAATTGATGATTCATTAAAATCATTAGAAAACAAGATAAAATCGATGCCATAGATAATACTTGGTAAGTCTTGGATTCCCACTTGAGGGGATGTATAGAAAACGTTATGAACATGTAAACCTTGGAAAGGATGAAAGTAATTCTTAACATGACTAGAATGAATATGAATAAATTACCTAGATTGGAATGGAACATATTGACCATGACGATAAGGATTATACTTGTGATACAATAGTTAACATATGAAGAAATGCTAAGAATAATTGAGATGATATTTCTTGTTTATATACCATTGGCGATTGATTTATGATATTTAAAATGATAGTAAGCATCATAATATTAAAATGAATCATGATAACATTGTTTGTCAAGTTTCATAGAATGTAATTGATTCAAATCTAAATTTATATAAAACTAAATCAAGATATGTAAAATCAAGACTTAATTGTAAAACATAGTACACTTTAAAAAGTTAAGACACAAATGTAGAAAACTTAACATCCTAATATGAATAATCAAGAACTAAGTGTGAAACATAATATACTAAACTAAGGCACCTTAGTATTGATAAATAAACAAATAGGTATCCAACAAAACCACAAACAAATAACCAGAATTAAACAAACAGTCTATTATAAATTATTGTGTGACAACAAGGAATTACTCTTGAATCCAAGGGTGAGAGAAAATAATATTGACAAAAGGGGGGATAGAATAATAAGGAAGGGGCGATGGATCTGTCTCCAAATTCCCCATGTAAATGGATGCTACCTATATATTCTATGGAGGAATTTAGGCCAAATGAAGTTCTCCATGGAATTGGTGATAAAGAAAAGTGATGATAAGTAAATAAAATTATTATAGAGGAAAAATAAGAATGGTTCACAAAATGATGAGAGCCTATGAGATATAGGTTTGAAAAATAGTAAGAGTGTAATGTAAGAAGGATGATGAAGCAAAATAAAATATAAGAGTTCATTCATGTGATAGTACCAATTAATTTTATCTAAAGATAGTCCAAGATGAATGATAAGGATGATAATGGTGGTCGAGCTATCCTCAGATACCCCATGTATCTGAGTGTTGCCTACATAGTCTGTGTTAACCTCCAAGAAATGTAATTTTCCATAAATAGTAGTGTCATTGATAAATGATGATGATTGGAAATTATTATTACTATGAAATAGGTTTCCACCCATGGTATGTTTAAACACAAAAGGTAAGTTCACCTATGTCGTACTAAAATAGTGCCACTTAAAATAGAGCTAAGAGAAAAACTATTGGTGAACAAAGTGATAAAGAGTAAAAAATATTTTTTGGCTTATTGTCTTTGTTATATATTTGATCTATTTTCTAAATGTTTTATTGTTTTTGTGATTTTTGGGGATTTAGATATTTTACAAACGTTTTTAGAATTTGGGAAAGATTGTTAATGGTTATAGGTTTTTGGAATAAGAGATATGTAAGAATATTGTATGAGGATTTTAAAAGGGATTAGATCATAAAATAGTGAGAGCATAATAATGAAAAAAGTATCTCACAAAAATGGTCAGAGTTTATAAAATAATAGTTGGTAAAGTGACTAGGGAATAAAAGTGAACTTGTAGAATAATAAAAGCATGATAGTGGAACAAATAGATCATAAAAACTTGTAAAGTGTAGAAAAAAATAGTTGGGAAATAAAGTAGGGAATAAATGTGAACTAGAAAAATGGAGAGAGCAGGGAAGCATAACAAGTAGCTCATAAAAGTGGCTAAAGGGGAGAAAAGAATAGCATAGAAAGAAAATAAGGGAAAAGATTTGAGCTTGAAAAATAGAGAGATCATGGAAAAGGGGTGTAAATAGTGGTAAAATATGAGTTTTCACTTGTGTAATATTTTGATATTCACAATATTCACAATGACCACAACATCTAAGGTAAGAGAATAATAAATTATCACAAAAATAGTTAGAGGATTGAGTGAGATTGTAAGAAAAAAAGTAGCTCACATATATGGCTAGAACATAGAAATAAATGGCCTCTAAAGTAGATGAGGGATAGGAATTTAGATTTTAATATGGTGTGAGTTTGAATTATGGAAAATAATTAAGAGGCTAAGTCACATGGAAGGAAGGATAAGATTAGGAAAAAATAAGAAAGGTGTCTGAATGGACCTTTGAGATCTCATATGTCCAAGTGTTGTATACATAATCTAAATAGACCTCAGGGCAATGTAGCTATCCTAGAATGGTAAGCTAATATGATAGGAAATGATATGAATAAATGAAGCTAAATATGTATTCATAAATTAAGATGAATATTTATGAATGAGGTAGGAATAATAAATATAATGAATGAAATGAGAATACTAACCAAGAGATGAAACTATCATAAGTAATGGGTACACCATTAGTTAATGATGAAACAATGTTAACCCTTAGCTAATACTAAATCAAATAGCTAACACAGGCTAGTTTGGATATGAGATAAGGAGAGATGTCATGGAAAACATGAGCTACATATTTATTTAATTCTAAGCATGAGGAGTGATCTTATTGATAGATAGGAAATGTCAAATGGGTTGGATGATGAGGAAGATGTGATAAGGGATATTTGATCCTAAAACCTTGGGATGAGATTGTACGACCAACCCCACAATGGTCAAAAAGGGTGGACACTAGCCATGATGTTATGTAAGTATTTATAGAGTGACAAGGCATACAAGGAGTTCTTATGCACAATATGTGGAGACATTGAAGGAATAAATCAATGGACTTCAAGTCATGAACTAGAGATTTTAGTCATTGAAGCAAGAGAGGAGAAGGCAGAGGGGAAAATACATGGAGATGTATGTAGGAGTAGTAAAAATTAGTGATCATACCCTTATGGGTGAGGATATTGATTACCATTAGGGGAATGATAGGCATATACAATAGTTAATGTTGATGTTAATGTTTATGGGGAGATGGATGAAGGAGGATGATGAGGATAATAAAGTCATAGATAAAGACAATGAAGGGGAAGAATATGAAGATAAAGTATTAAGATAATGATTGATAATAATGAAAAGGGAGGACTGAGTATAAGTGATTACTCATATAATAATAAAAGGAGAGTGAAGAGTATTAGTACTAACATAGAAAAAAGGAAAATATAAATATAAAACATGAATGCTTACAAAGACAATAGGAAATGAAGGATATAAAGAATAAATGTTGATAGAGAAAGGAGGAAATGAGAATTTTGAAGCATTAATTCTTATATATATTAGAATAAAAGAGGGTTGTAAATCTAAAAGTCTTGCACAAACAAGATAAATAAAAATGGGGGATTGAAAATCATAAATTCCATCAAAAAGAAGAAGATAAGGGGAGTGAAAAACACAAAGTCTTACAAAAAGAAGAGGAAAAATATGTATAAAAACAGAAAATTATGTAAGGACATGTATGTGATGTGAAGATGAAATCAAATTAAAGTTAAAACAATGAGAAAAATGAAATTAAATAAGGAATTGGGATGAAGAAATGAGGTCATAGATAAAAATGATGATGAACATGATGCATGTTAAATAGATAATAAGAAAAGGTATATACAAATCATGGGTGCTCACATAGATAAAAGGAATAAAAGGGGAATGAAAAACACAAAAGACTATACAAATAAGAATAAAAGGAAAATTATGAAAGGCTTCTAAAATGAAAAAGACTTGTCAAGAAGCTAGTTGTGGACAAAAAATCTATATGAAACAAATGGGAAAAATGAAATAGAACTGAGAATTAGAATGAAAAATATTAGATTCATCATAGTCTAAACTATTGGAATATATATGAGAGCCAGAATAAGAGACAAAGGTAAGAAGGTAGTAGAAGAGAAAAGATAGATGTAGTAGTCTAAAATGGACATGAATAAAAATTCCATAATTGTGAATAGGAACGGGAAGGTGGGTAGATGTGATGGAATGAGAGAGATGATGAGGGTATGTTAGTATGCCATGAATGAGGGGAATGATAAATATGATGAAAGAATATGAATGATAATCAGGTAAAGGTTGGGAAGAAGTGATCCAGAGAGGGACAAAAATATGAAGAAGTGGGTGGTGGAGTGAGTAGCAAGTGTGCACAAAAAATTCAATGAAAGGAAATGGATTAACCTGTGAAGTAAAATAGATGGTGGCTCTAGAGATGGAAATGGAGGAAGATAAAGGAGATTAACAACTAGATTGTTAAAAAATATTGGAAAGTTGTGGGGTGATTAAAATAAATTGACAAGATGGAAGGGATGATGTGGTGAAGAAATAGGTAGAGAAGAAAAGGATAAAGATTAATTAGATGAAAATAAAAATAAGAGTGGCCAAGCTAACCTCAATAACTAAACATTACCTACATAGTCCAAAAATTAGCCAAACCCAATTTAGTTCACCCATAAAGTGGAGGCTAATAAAGAATAATGATTCAATGATCTTAAGACATAAAGATGCTAAGAAATCTTAAAAGCTTCTCTAGTGGACAATGCCCCTATTGAGAGGGAATTTTTAGAAAATTTCCATCATTACATTAACCATCTATAAATAATTTAAAATAAAATATAAATAGTCCATCATTGCATTAACCATCTCATATGTAAACCAAACATCTATCATAGATATTAGATATTTACACAATCAACACAAGGAAATTATCCATCATTACAACAAGTAAAAATAATAGAGAACATCCATTACACATATTGGAAATTTCAATAACTAGTAAATAGTACACCATTATAGCAAAACAAATTTGATGAATCATACATAATGGGAAATTTTTAATATTCAGACAATAGTCTGTCATTACACAAGTAGTCTCTCAGATTTATATCATCTCTTCATCTAGTGGAGAAATGTTGGATTTCATCTCTACCATTAGTAATGAAGTGGTGATTTTCTATTACCACTTGTTCTCTAAAGAGGAAGGGTCTAATCTCACTACTCAGGGGAAGAAATTGGCCTTAATTCCCAAGGTGATTTTAGCATCCCACAAAAAAATATCCTATCCCCATTTTATTTAGAGGAGGTTCATGTCATAATATTTTAAATGCTCAAGGATAAATTACTCAGGCTTGATGCCATCCAAATGAATTTATTCCAATCATTTTAGGATATTGTGGGCTAGTATGTTCAAAGATGGCAGAGGAATCACATTGTAAAAGAAGGGTTCTCCTGGACTTGAATGCCACCTTCATTTATTTATTCCCTAATAATGAGTCTCAAATGAGTTTCAAATAATTCAATCATATCTCTCTCTATAATACCATATATAGCATCATTTTCAAGGCCACGTTGGTGCATATGAAACCTCTCTTCAAACTTTTTCTCTTAAAATAATAAGATAGATTCATTATAAGTAAAAACATTTAGGAATGTATCATTATTGCTCATGAAATTATTCATTCTCAGACCCATTATCACAAGAAAAGTATGATGAGCATGTTATATATTATAAAAGCATAAGAAAAGGTTAATTATTTTTTCTTGATAATAGTTTTACACAAAAAAATAGTTTCAACAAAGATTGCTATGATTGGGTGTTTAGTTGTGTCTCTAGCCCAAAGTTCTCAGTCTTGGTCAATGGTAGTCCTACTTATTTATTTGAAGCCTCTTGGGGTCTCTAAAAATGGGATACTTTCTCACCATTTATGTTCATCATTAAAGATGAATCTCTAGGTAGGATGGGTAATCGATCTCTCTTACATCATTCTTTACCAAACTTATAGGTGGTTGAGGGTCTATAACACATTACTCACCAATAATTCATCGATGGCACTTTCCTATTTAACCAAGCTATAGTCTAGGAAGCTCAGGTGTTTAAATCCATTTTATCTAGATATCAAAATTCTTCTATCTGTATGATAAATGAAATGAAATATGAAATGTATTTTTTTAACTCATCTAATTACATTCAATAAGAAATATTTAGGGTTTTGGTCTTCAAACTTAACAAGTTACCTAACAAGTACTTTCGAGTGCCTCTCTTAGTTGGTCATGGTAAGAGTTCTCTATATAATAATTTAATTGGTTATCTTAGGTCTCTATTTTTGTCTTAGAATGGTAACTGGATTTTGTTTTCAGGTTACCTAACTCTCATCAAGTATGTCTTAGGTGCTCTCTAAGTTTATTATTATTTGATGCTTTAACCTCTAGCTTGGGTGTTTAAAATTTAGCATCGAATCATGAAAGACTTTATTTGAAAAGGATTAGGTGATAAGAATGAAATTCCCATTGTTAAGTTGGATAATCTTTGTAGTGATAAAGAGAGAGGGGGATAGTGTGAAGTGTATATAAATGTGAAATATAGCTCTTGGAGAAAATTTGGTTTGGGGGATAATTTAGTTTCCTAATTCTATGTGGATTAGGTTTATACATTGCAACTATTTTAGTCAGCAAGACCCTCTCAACATTGTGATTATTACTAACCTAATACATGGATCGCAAATTTATAAATTCATGCTCAAATGTCATCAAATAATTTTGAATCATCTATCATGGACTCTGAAGAATGGTAGGCACACTGGATTTTGATTAGATTTTTGGAATGACCATACACCATTGTTAGAAATGTAGGACTTGGGTAAGGCTATGGAGATTTTTTAGTTTATTTGAGGGTATAATGTGGGAATTATGTGGATCAATTGGTCAATTCTATCGTATTTGGTTATAAATGGGAAAGTTAGGATCAGTTTTTGTTGTCAGATGTTTAAATTCAATTCCTTTCTTCTCTTCTCAATAAAACAAAAATATCCATTAATCAAAAAGAGGACAAGATTTTTTAGATTGAGGAAAAATTAGTTTTTTATTTAGTAAATATTAGCTATAAAAATCATGTGAAAATGGATAATATTAAGGCATGAGCTCAGAAGATATACTAGAGTAAGGAAGGATTACAACATGTAAGGGATTTCACTTGGATGGTGACTCAAAGAAGCATCCTAACCTATGCCAAGCTATCTAAAATTGTATTTTAGGGTCCGTCATAGTGTAGCCCATGTAAAAACATAGATGAAATAATGGATCATATCATATTTGATTTCCATTTTGTGAATTGGTGTTGGGTGTGGCTATATAGTAAAAGGACTAGTCTTGTGGTTATCCTAGTTCTCTCTAATATGCCTTCTTCTCATGGATAGTATGTGAAGAAAAAAATGCATTATTTTGTCTATGAAAACTCATCCTAGCTACTATGATTTGGTACATCTATAAGGAATGTAATAAATATATCTTTGAATCTATGTAGCACCCCAAAATTCTATTATTGATGACATTGAGGTGTTTATCTTTAAATTAGTTTTGTATCAAGCTAAGATATAGAAAGGAAAATTTTCAAATTAGGACATGAGAATGGGGTATAAATGTAAAATTATAAAATTTTGTTCTCCCCCTCCCCCACATTAATGGTTTTGTGGTATTTAATAGTGGTAATCTTAGTAAGGATAATTCAAAATAGGTGCCTTCCCCCTTGGTTAGTTCAAATTAAATTCCAATGGCATCTCATGAGGTAACCCTAGGCCTCTATATTAGTATGTATTATCTAATATTATAGCGGTTCTTTAATCCATGTGGCCTTGATTAATTTGGTTTAAGGTACAAATAATTAATTGAATTTTGAGCCTTTGTGTTTGGTCTTAAAATGGTTGATCTCTATCGTATCTCTAATCTCTTGATTGAAGGGGACTCCCAGGTCATCATTCAATCTCTAAATAAGGTCTAAGTGAAATCATAACATCTTTCCTACATTATGGATAAGGCTTGGTCTACTATAGAAACATTACATGAATGGAAGGCTATGCATTATTTTCATGAAGAAAGTAGTTCTATTGATGAATTGGCTAACACTGACATTGATCATCCTATGGATGTAATGATGGAAAATAATTTTGAAGGTTCAAAATAAAGGACAAGAATTGATATCATTAATTTTAATTTATTGTTATATCCTCCCTCAATCATATCTACGTCATCATGTTCTTTGGAACATATGATTTTACTTTCTTTGGGTGGTGGATTTTATTATCTAATTGGGTTGCCTTATTGAGATACCTTTTTATTATTGTTTGTTTGGAGCTATAGGGTGTGGAGTGAGTGGATTTATATTTGGTTTTATATTATTTCCTTAGCTAGAGATTTCATGGAGTACTCAGTGGTTAATGTGTTGGTTTTTCCCTTTATGTCTAGTTTCTACAAGTCTAGGGAGATAAACTTTGTAGGCAAAGTGTCTCAGGGAAGATTATTAAATATTTTATAGGTACAATCCAAATAAATTCTCAGGGACATTAAAATGGTGATTGGTGATTATTTTATTTGTCATAATAGGTTGGTGAAGGTTAACTCATTGGTGGAATATATTTTTTACACTAATATATTATTTTTGGTATTAGACAAGGATGATGTAAACTCATTGTGGGATTTTTTATGAATCTAGGTTTCCAAATGGGTTTGGATAAATATTTAGAATAAGCCAAGGTAGGGTAGGTCATTTCTCTTCCATTTTTAGGCAAGGATTGTCTAGGGATGGTGGATATTGATTTATTTTATATTGGGAGTTAAAATTTACACTTATGTGTAATTACATCCATGCTTTGTAGGTGGATGTGCAGGTAGGTAGGTTAGTTGGAACATGGGTTCCCCCTCTACCTATTGAGGATGTTGTGTCTTCTCTACTAGTCTTGGTATCAATACAATCTTCCAAACACTCATGGGTATGTATTGATGTTGTTAAACTTTTGAATAGGTAGTTTTTTCATGGTGTTAAAACACTACCCCTATGATTGGTCAAGCATCCTAGGGTTACAATTACAAATTCCTTCGGGTCTTGAAAGGAAACTTGAAAATATAAAGTAGTGGTGGATGGTTCTCTAGATGGTTGGGACACTTTTGATTCTAATCTGGTTGTACTAAGGTCTTACATGGGCAAACATCATGTGGTGGATGCAAATTCTTCAAGGTATCTATCTATAGTCAATAATGATGATGTAATTAATTTTTATTAGGTTGATTTTTTTTGTCATAGGACTAGTTTTTTTGTGTAAATCCCTATTTTTTTGTGCTTGCCTAATTTTATTTAAGATTCTTATTCTAGGCCAAGTCAGGATGTTAAATTTTCAATGTTATCTTTCTGGCTATTTGGTGAAAATTATAAATTCATGTTTAGTTTTTTGATAATCCTTCATTTATTTCTTGGCTAGAGTCCCATACAGCCTTTATCTATCTACAACAACAAAAATAGTAATAAAAATAATATTATTATTATATAAATTGATATTATTACACACACACACACACACACACACACACACACACACACACACACACACACACACACACACACACACACACACAAAATTAAATAAATTATTTTCCATTATATATACTAAACAATATAGATAATATAATAACTAGCATCCATATCCTAGATAAATATATGTAAAAAACACAAAAAATTAATATTCTTGAGGCATCTATTGCAATATTGACATAATTTAATATGATATTGGTACATCAAAAATGATATCTATTAGGGTATTTTAAATAGATTTATCTAAGATATGTATGATATTATTATCTTACATTTCAATTAAATAATTAAATTTTGTATTTGGTTATTTTTTCTAAAAAAATAGACACTTATTAATTATATCTTTTATTATATTAAAAATATTAAACATTTATTAATTATATTTATTTAAAACTAATATTAAAAAATAAAAATTAAAAAATGTTTGTATTTTATATATTTTATTATAATAAAAATGTTAGACACTTATTAATATATATCGGTGTATTTTGCATAGATTTATCTAAGATATGTATGCTAGTAATATTTATTTTATCGATTTATTATGCACAAGTATTTTGGAACTATAAGATATTAATAACATAATGTAGTTTAAAATGAATGGAATATTATTGTTTGTTTCAAATAAATGTGATTCATAGTTGTTAAAATATGAATATGTGAATAATGGTTAATTCAACAATAAAGGATATTGATAATGTAATTTAAAAGGATATTTGGAAATAAAACATAGATAAAAAAATATATTGAGAAGGTTTCAGGACAAATAAATTGTGGTATAAATTGGAAAAAGTCAAAATTTGATATGGAGAGCATCATCTAGGCATGGTCCCAAAAAATGTATGAAAATAATAAAATATTAATGTACAAGATAGAGGACATGAATTCAAGGATAGTATGTCATAGGTTTTGTAAATGGTAAATCTATTGAACATTATATGTGATATAAATTTTAATTTTCATGTATATTCTTTAAATATTTTATTTCAAACTTATCTCCATTAAAACCATAATATTATACTATTAATCAATATCAATCAAAGATTATATTAATTTTATCACTTTATTAGTATATTTTTTTGTGAAAGTAGTGCAATACCTTAATACCATAATAGTTTACTAAATATAAGATTAATATTTATTTCATCAAATTATGTTTCACACTTGGTTAACTATGATTAAATTTATTAATATTTAATTATGCAGTCATTTTACTATTTTTCAAAATAACAATATCACTATTATAATTATAATTATATATAAATGATAAAATTAAAAACCAGTATCGAAGATAATTTGAATTTTATAATAGAAATATTGGAATGTGATTTTGTTGCTAAATAGACCAAAAATAGTAATACTAGTTCACTCTAGATTTTATAAAATATGTTTAGATTTAATATAAGTGTGTGTGTGTGTGTGTGTGTGTGTGTGTGTGTGTGTGTGTGTGTGTGTGTGTGTGTGTGTGTGTGTGTGTGTGTGTGTGTGTGTGTGTGTGTGTGTGTGTGTGTGTGTGTGTGTGCGCGTGCGCGCGTGCGTGTGTGTGTGTGTGCGTGTGCACCCGTACGCACGCGCGTGCATGCGCATGTGTGTGCATTTGCATGTGTGTGTGTGTGTTTTAAGCCAATTAAAATCAAGTGTTCATTGATCAATCTCTTTCATTTTGAATTACATTACACATTGATTATATTCAATGCACTTTTTTCAAGGAGCATATAAAAATAGTTTATACTACAATAACATGAATCAAATTTATGGTGCATGCCACTAGTACCAAAATAAGGTCATTATGAATCATATAGTTGTATCTAATGTCATTTATCTTAGTTTACATTAGGAATTCTTGTAATCACTAGAACTACATTGTGATCTAATTTTGCATGTCTCATATGGAGATTCGATCCCTCAAGAGGGTGAACATGTTAAATAGAACTTACAAAAATTTTATTCTTGCAACATTATGGTGAATTAGACCTTAACTAAAAGAAGCAATGTAGACGGTTCTAGATGTACTCACATAAAATGAATTGAGAATCATGTTCATCATTTTACATCAAAAAATACATGAAGCACTAAATCTTGGATAGTAATAGAGGTGAGAAATCATAGTAGTGAATCATAATCAGAAACCCAAGGTCATAATTCATAAAAGAATATATCTTGTTAGATATGTGACAAAGATAGATCTTTTGAGATTTTTTAAAAATGATTTATAACCCACTTTTATATGGGGTGTGGAGGGGCAAATCCTCCCCACCCACCCCACTATTGTCACAGGGGGCCCAGGGCAGAGGCAAAAAACCAAGGAGTCAAACTACTATTTCTAGGAAGATGAATTACACTAGATTTTATTTTTAGAATAAAAGTCATAATGGCATTTTACCACTCTATTTTTAAAAATAAGAGGAGGAATCCTAATGGATTTTTTCTAATTAGGCATATTTATCTTTGTGAAGTCCACATGTAATATACACAGTGAGTTTGCATGTAATTTTTTCATATTGGAAATAATAAAGTTTGATATCTTACATCATGAATATTTCCTTATATTGATAAGGTTTTACCATTTAAATCGTGTGTTTTATCACATGCATGTTGAGGGTTTTATTGTTTAATTATCTCTGTAATTTCATTCTATTTGTTCACATAATTTTAGAGTGTTTGGTTTCATAACAGTTGTACTAGAGTGAGGTTACTCTTATTCTATAGTAACTATGTTCTAGATATGGCTTTGTTTTCTATAGCATAAAATGGTAAAATTTACAATTTATGTAAAGTTTGAGATGGAGAATTTTAATGACAAGAACAACTTTGAGTTGTGTAAACTCAAAGCACATGATGTGTTTATGAAATAGGGGCTTCCTAAAGCCCTAGACGAAAAGGAAAAAAAAACCTATGATGATGAATGATGATGATTGGGAAAAAGTGGATACAAAATTTCTTAGTAGAGTATCATTATGTTTAGCAAATGTGTTTTTTCATCAACATAGCTGGAGAAAATACTAGGACAGGCTTATGGACCAAATTAGAAGGCCTATACATGACAAAATTTGTAAAAAATTATATTTATTTGAAGAGGTAACTGTATACATTACTAATGAAAGAATTTATGTTTTTTTATCCTTCAAGTATTTTTAATACTCTATTATATATTTTCTTGAGTATTAGTGTGAAATTGGATGAAAAAAACAAGGCAAACACTTTACTATGTACTTTTCAATATTCTTCAGATCATATATTACCTTCCATTAGCTTCAATACTAATAATGAACTTGACTATGATTCTATTACAGGAGCATTATCTGTTTAGGAGGTAAGGAGAAAATCTAGTCTAGAGACTTCTACACATTAAGTTATGGTTGATAGGGGAAGATCTAGAGAAAGATGGAAAATTTCTAGAGGCATATCTAGATCTAAGTCATAAACAACGAAGAGTAAGGCAAAGTGTTGGCACCATGGTAAAGTAGGACACCTTAAGAAGGATTTCTTGAAAAGAAAAGAAGGAAGAATCTATCAAGGAAACAAATTAGGTAGAAACAAGTGAAGGTATGGGTGATGAAGTTTTATTTGTTTGTAATTTTTCCTCTTATCATCATGAATGGTTATTGGATTTAGGTGATACACATCATATATGTTTGTATAGGAGTTGGTTTTATTCTTACCAAACCGTTGATGTAACTTTTGTTCTTTTGGGAAATAATGTTTCTTGTAACACTGAAAGGATTGGTACTATTAAGATAAAAACAAATGATGGTATAGTAAGGACTCTAACAGAAGTAAGATATATACAAGAACATAAAGTAAATTTGATTTCTTTGAGTATACTAGACTCTTGTGGTTACAAGTTCACAAGTGAAGGTAGATCTCTTAAGCTGTCTAAGGGTGTGTTAGTCTTAATGAAGGATCTAAATGTTGGGAACATTTACATATTATAAGGGAGTGTAGATATCAGTCAAACAATGATGGTATCTAAAATAACAGAAGATCTTGATCATCTATGGCATATACTTTTGGGCCACATAAGCGAGAAAGGGTTAAAGGTAGTGAAAAATTGTGAGTTACATCTTAGTTTAAAATATTTAGATTTATATATCTTCAAGCATTGTGTTTTATGAAAACAAAATAAATGGAAGTTTAGTGCTGAAAGTCATGTAAGTAAAGGTATTCTTCACTATTTTAATTCTGATGTGTGGGGTCTAGCCCTTGTAATTTCATATGGATGATCATTTTATTTTGTTACATTTATATATGATTACTCCAAAAAAGTATGGGTCTACAGTTCAAAACTAAAGTCTGATTTTTTAGTGTATTTAAGCAATTTAGAGCTTTGGTTGAGAAGAAAACTACTAATTCAATCAAATGTTTAAGAATAGATAATGAAGGTGTGTTCAAATCCTTGGAGTTTTAGAACTATTGGAAAGAATCTAGGGTTAAAAGGCATTAAACCACCAACTACACATCACAACAAAATAGGGTTGTTGAACACATGAATATGACTCTTCTAGAGAGAGCAAGGAACATGCTTAACAATGCAAATTCAAACAATCATTTATGGGTAGAAGCATTTTGTACAACATGTTATCTATTAAATCACTCACCATACATTGTAATAGACTATAATATTCTTGAAAAGGTATGGACAAGTCATCTATGTGATAATTTAGATTTAAAATTTTTTATTTGTAGTGGTTATGCTCTTACTAATAAAAATCAGTGTTCAAAGTTAGACCCAACACCCAAGAAATACATCTTTATTAGATATAGTTAATGAGATGGTGTTAAGGGATATTGATTGTGGGATCCTTCTTCCCACAATATCATCATTAGCAAAGATGTCCAATTTGATGAATCATATTTTATAAAATTAGATATAGAAATGAAAGAAAAACTAGAACCAAAACATCAACATGTGAAGATCTAATTAAAAGACAAAATAAAAATAATCTATCCTGGTGAGTATCCAAATTTCTAGCATGTAAAGTGACCCTAAGGCCATGATTCATGAATAATGTCATTCCAATCTTGGTTTTCACTTGATGACCTGTTTCAATTTTCACTCGATAACGTGCAAGGATATTAAGCAAATTCTCAGGACCAGCATTAAAGACACGATAATTGCATCCTCTTTATTAATCCATCTCTGTGGCTTGAATTCCATAGCATTCTCTCTGCACACGGTCTCCATTCTATTTGAGGCATAAATGAAATACAGAAGTTTTGAGCCTTTCTTAACATGTGTTCCATCAGGAAAAACATTATCTTTTGCGGGCCTTTGCTAAGTTGTTTGGTCATAATGGGTACAACAATTAGTACTAGACTCACGTACATCACTTCCATCTATGCAATTTCCAATTTTGATTGAGGCCACTCATTGGAGAGCGTGATTCCATTAAGCACATATTTGTACAACTAACATTAAATAAATCAAACTACAATGCGGCTCAATAAAGTAGTTGTCTTCAGTCATAAATTTGACAGCTAACTTTTAAATAAATCAAACTAAAACAATAAAACCTTTTAAATTGTGTCACTATAAACACCATCTTTGCACGTTTTAAAGTTTAAATGCGGCCAACTTAGATCCGGCTCAATAAAGTTGTTGGCTTCAGTAATCAATTTTAAAACACCAATGCACTTCACCAACTTTAAAAATAGTAAAAGCTTTTAAATCCTGCAAAGATGGTCAGGTCGAGGGTCACCTCTACGTCTACCTATATAGCAAGTGACGCACACTAATATAATTAAGTTTAAAATATAATTTAATTATAGACTTATCACCTAATTTTTATTTATAGACTTATCAGCTACTAAAAATTAAACGTAAATTTATTAATCTCGTTAACTACATTTCTAAATTTTATACCACAAGTCTCGACTATTTAAATGAGATATATATTTATTAATGTTTAAAAAATAATTTATAAAGTTTTATACTACCAATCTCAATCAATATAAATTAAATTAATATTTATTAGTGTTAAAAAAAATTGTATATGTTATATTACTAATTTTAATTATATATACAAGTACCAACCCAAGGGTTTAGGATAGTGGTGAAAAAAAAAAAAAAAAAAACTTTCTATCATTAGTTCAAGTTTCATTCTTATTATTTCAGTGCTATATGCACTCATGTAACTACAAGATCACTCTTGCACACATTATATATAGACAAGAATTATGCACAATAGTCTAAGTTTCTTATTATTGCCTCATGAAAATACAATCCATAGTTTTTTCTCTCTTCCACTAATCTAGGATAAGCAAAAGGAGTGCCTAATAAATAGATAAATTAGTTGGTTTCACAAAAACCACTTGGTTATTTTGATCAAACCCAATATAAGTGGATCGTCTAAATAAGGACACACAAGTAAAACAATCCAATTACTATAAAAAAACACTCCAAATCAAGCTTAACTTTGTAAGTGGGTGTGAACACATATATAAATAAACATAGTAAATAACACAAAACACTACCCATGTGAACATGACCATTCTGACAATGTCCCTTAAGCGCAAAATAAGGAGTGAGAAAAGAGAAAGCAAAAATACTTATATTTCTTGAAAACTAGGCATGATCAAGTACCCATGTACAAAAGCACAATAAAATACAAAGTATCCCTATTGTAAACAATCCATTTTACTGAAATACATAGATGTCGAGTCAATATAAGCATCAAGTTAAATAGAAACTGGTACTCTATACAAGTTTCAGACTATAAAAAAAATTTGATCATAAAAATGAAGAAAAAGAGCTACCATCAATGAAATGTATCACCATATTATACCTAAAAAGCAATAGAACCACAATGAGATTAAAAAAGAGAGCATATGTTGCATGGCATCCTAAGAAACATGACTCAAAATCGGACATAATGTTTTAGTATGTGCACTTGATGGAGTGAACCCCATCAAATGAAAGTGAAAACAATCAACAACGTAAAAAAAGGAAAAATGTGGTGAACTAAGGCATAGCAAAGAACACAATACCTGAAGAAGTATGTGCACACCCCCCTATGATGCTGAAGTTGGTATAGTGACTCAAAAAAAAATCTATATTAGTGGGATAATCCCACTACAAAACACTAAAATGTTTAGACTAGGCTTCACCAAAATAGCTACTCTTCAAATAAAAATCTAAAGGAGACTCTCAACAAGATAAATACATATACAAATTTCTCAATAATATGTCCTTGTGGTGATAAGATAGTCAACAACTAAAGAGTAAAGTGATCAATATGGATAATATGAAAATGAAGAAATAAACTCCATGATTCTCAATGTGACTACAAATAAAGGTCCCAAACAATAATAATATCACCAAGTGACATAAAAAATTCCATTATGTAGTTAATATGTAGTAGATGAATTCTATGAAATGAGAGATGTAAGCTCTAAAAAACACATTTGCCTAACAAGGAGATTAAATAATGAAGGGGTATCAAAAGTCAAATAAAGCAATGTATGTTTGAAGAAGTTGAGTGGTGGAGGAACCACTTGTAGAGTCATCTCAATGAATGATGTCATCATGGCCAAGAATGATCAAAAATCCACCCCAAATGAACATGAACGGTGGATAAATATCTGTGCATATTAGTGGGTGAAATGTCCACATTAAAAGAATGCAAGTTGAAATCCAAAGAAGTGTTAGGTGGATCATGTCTGATTACTTTTATCTCAGGTTTCCTAGGCTTGATTGAATATGTACAAGAGCCCATATGTATTTCATTATCCTCATAAAGAGTGGTGAATGTAAAGGATGGATCTCTATCAATAGATCCCAAAGAAACATTTGTATCATAATGAATGTTATGCCTAACAATCCATGGAATAATCTATATAAGGAAAGTAATACCTTGTATATGCTTCACAATGGGCACAAGTCTATGCAAGGATTAGCTTATAAAAAAGATTGATCATAAAACACTAGGAAAAAAGTTACCAAGAAGAAAATGTGTCACCATAAGGTACTAAAAAATTAGTATAACTACAATGAGATTGAAGAAGATAACATATTCTACAATGCATCCAAAGAAGCATGGCTCAAAATCTCACATATTGTTTTACTATGTGCACTTAATAGAGTGAATCCCATCAAACAAGAGTTCACTCAATCAACTGTATAAATAAATAAAATGTGATGCACCATGTGTTAGTAAGGAACACAACATTTTAAGTAGTATGTGCACACCCCCAAATTATAAAATGGGTATAATGACTCAACAAAACAAAATATATATGAGTGGGCCAGTCTCACTACAAAACACTAAGATGATGACACTAGGCTTCACCAGACTAGCTTATATTAACAAGGAGATCAAGATCCATAATAATCTAAAGGAGATTATCAACATCAAAGATAAAGATATATATTTTTTAATAATATGTCCCCGATGGTGATGGAATATTCAACAATTAAATAAAAAATGCTCAATATGGAATATACAAACATGAATACAAAACTCCATGACTTTTGGTGTGAGTATAAATAAATTTCACATACAATAATAATATCATCAAACAATGCAAGAAGGTCCATAATATAGTCAATGTGTAGTAAACAACGTCTATGAAATGAGATATGCAGGCTTGAAAAAACACATAATCCTAACAAGGAGTTCAATTGATTTAGGAACATCAAAAGGTAGGTGGAACAATGTGTGGTTGAAGAAGCTGAGTAATGGAGGAACCTCATTTATAGAGTCCTTTAAAATGACATTGTTGACATTTCCAAAATTATCAGAAATGCACCCAACTAAACATGAATGGTAGATAAGGATGTTTGCATATGAGTGGGTGTAAAATCCATAGTAGAATAATGCAACGTAACATCCAAAGAAGTATCAGGTAGATCATGTTTGATCACTATAATATAATGTTTATTAGGGTTGATTGAAGCTAAAAAATAGCCCATACACTGCTCAATATCAACATGAATAGTGGAGCAAACAAAAGATAGAGATATATAAAAATATTTCAATGCAGATGAAACACCATCAAATTATGATATGTACCTAGGGATATGATATATTAATTTACATGGGTTGATGGAGATGTTGACATGTGACATACATCCCCTGTAGTTTTTTATATGAGTCCAATATATTAAGATAAATGAGTAACTTATGGAATTAGTTCATTGGGTAATTGTCAGCCTACATCAGGATTAAGAGGTTACCCATCATTTGTTAGTCAATTAGAGGTCTATATAAAGGAGGTGTGTATCATTGTAAATAAATTAAGTGTGGATTGTTATATTTGGTATAAGGATATTGGTGGTTGTTCCCTTGAATAAACATCATGGAGTTATTCCTTCTTAAACAAGTATTGTACGGTGTTGCCCTACCATAAGGGTATTATTCTATTTCTTCATATATTAAATATTTTGTCATCTTCGCCCACCAATATCTATTGTGTTGTGTTGTTCTAAATTAAATTATGTGTATTTCTAATTATTATAAGTGTGGATCATAATAAGTAGTATAAGAGATTTGATTTAGGTAATTTTTATTGGGTGAGCCATACTTTCGTAGAATCATGAATATATTGAAATAAATTATAAATTTGTATATAGTTTTTTTAATTGAAATTGAATAATATTTTAAGAAAGTCACAATAAAAAATTAAGTTGAAATATTTGTTATTGATATTTTAAGGTTTGTAATAAATTTGTGATATTTGCCTAAATTTGAGGAATCTTTTAGTGAAAGTTTTATTACTTGAGTAACAATATAAAAAGTATCTAAAATTAAAAATTTGGATTCTTTTGGATTTTTTTGTGGTAATTGGATTTTATGACTTTTCATAGATTCACTCTATAGGTCAAAATTTTTAGATTTTTTTACAAACTTTTTAATTAAGTTTCAGTATCATACAAGGAAGGTACAACAAAATTATGGGACTATTTTGATTAAATTTTTATGAGTTATTGAAATTTTAGGTTTTTTCATTAACCTTAATTTTTTTGTGGATCATGAAGTAACAAATACTTTCAAGGGAGGATGATATTGATGCTAGAGAATGGTGTCTCCCTTTTAAAGAGTTTAATGTTTAAACAATTTGGTGGAAACAACATTTATTATATTTTATTTCTGATCTTATAACACTTTAGTGGGATGAATTGGGACTAAAATGATGAATGTTTTCGTGGGAAGAAATGGAACAATTTTTTCTAGATCAATGGGGTATAAAATAAAATGAAAATACATAAGATGAAGAAGAGGATGAAAATGATTATGATGGTAATGAAGAAAAGAATGGACATTATACATAAGAAAAATTATTGAAAGCAAATAATGACAATGACAAATAACATGAAAGTGATGATGAAGAAGAAGAAATCAAACATAATGATGAGAAGACTATAATTAGTGTAGAATGAGAGGTATAATATCTCAAAGAGAAATAATAAGGATTAGATGATAAAGGTTTGAATAGTTTGGTTCGAAATAAATCAGAGTCAATTTTTTAGTTTCATGGATGCATCTAAAATAAGAAGGTCATTGTGTCCATAAACCCTAAAATCAATTATAACTTCATCAACATGGATGTGGCTCAACATCTACATGCTAAAGCAGATAATATCAATGAGGCTTAAGTAGATGATAAGCATATTTAAGTTTATGAATATTTGAATCCTACTAAGGACAAATATGTTTTGAATTCAGATTTTTATGCTTTGGTTATAGATTGTGTGGATATGGATCTTAAATATTCATGGTTATAAACTTTAGGAATGATCAATATTAATGTTCAGAAGAAGTTCATGAACTTTTGGCATAGATAAGGAAGGTCACTTTTTATAGGATATCATAGCTTGAAAGGCATAAATATCAGTTAAGTTAGATCATGAAGATAATATTGAAAAAGGTGATGAACAACAAGATGATGATTCAAATGATGACATAGATGAATTTAAAAAAAAAGCATAAAATAATACTTCATATACTCAAGAGACAAAGGAAACACCAAAGTAAAAGGTGGAAGAGGTAGAAGAAAAGGTGGATAAGGTTGAAGTATCAAAATAAGTTGAGATATATGAACACCTACATCATCATGAGTAGAAAAAATAATGGATCCATATGAGAGAGTGTCATAAGAACAATCACTTTGGTTATACAAGTAATCAGAGTACCAATCACTATGCCATGCATGAAAGTTAAATAATAATTACTATGTTAAAGTATGGAATCAATGTAGTGCAACAACATATGGAATATGGAATTAGTGGGGAAATAACTATGACTATATATGTAAGAATAACTACTATGGTCATGAATGGAACTAGAATAGCATAACATAATATGGTACATGGAATCACAAGAAGAATAATTATACATAAACACCAAGGTCATATAATTATGATCATAAATGGAATTTGAGTAATAAAATAATAATTTGGAAATAACGTTAGAGATCTATCACCTATCAAGATCATATATTGATGGTTGGATGATTGAGATTGAAGATATGTAATGATTTGAATCACACTCATTATTTAGTTTCTATTAGTAAAGGTTCTTGTAATTCCACCATAACATGTTTATTATAGGGATAACTTTCCTAGTGAAGAGAACTAATAGGCGCATAAGATATGACAATAATATAAACCATCAATGATATAAAAGAATAGAATAAAGAGAATGAGGAAGTAGATATAAACAGAAGTTGATCCATAACTAGTTCACATCAGATAAAAAATTAAAGAAAAATAGAGTACTCACTATGCACAAACCATACATAAAATAAGATAGGTGAAAACCATAATATAATGATTCTCTTAATATATATTAATACAATGAACTTGATTCTCTTACATCAAAGTGTTATTTATAGTCTTTTAAAATTTTATTATCTCTTCATATTCTAGCCTTTAGAGATATAAAAAATAAAGACTCTTTGAATTCTTGTGATACACAATTAGGCTTATAAGGCTGAATACATGAAAATTATGTATAAAATACAAAATTATAGACATCATACATATGTTCATACCATATACTTTATATTTTTAGCAAGCTCCATTCTTTGTCCAACACTTTCCTAGACTTAAATATTTATCTCGTCCTAAGACAAAGTTGTAAGTTGATATAAACTGAGCTAAAAAGATAAGTCATAAATAAAAGCCATAGTTATCAATCCAGGTATCATTTACCAATTTTCACACTTCTCACATTACTTATCCATCCTTTCATATTTTTAACTAAGTAGCATACTAACCTACCACCCTTTTAAGTTTTTAAAAGACTAGCAAAGCCAAGTGGATGCCCTTTATGAGTTTCCAAACATTCTAGACCTACTCCTAATATTTAGAATATCTTAAAAATATTTGAATATGTTGTAATTCCTAAAAATTAATTGTGTAAAACCTAATATTCAACTGCGGGGTTATTTTACCTGGGGACTATGGAGGTTATTATGGTTGAGCAGCGGCTAGCCTAAATCCTTCAGATGTATCTACTGCCGAAGGTATTTACAAATACTAAGCCTTTGTGTTTATTTCCCTCTCCTGAATGATTTCTCAAAGCTATTATGGTGTAATGAACTAAGGATCATCTATTATCTATGCAATGGCCAGATTAACATGACTGAGATCCTTCTTGATCATTTTCCAATTCGTAAGTACTTCACATACCATGGCAAGTAGAATATATAATGGTACCTAGATCATCATCATGTTTTATAGATATTCATATATGTAATTGTAATAAATTCCTTGGAATTAGATTATTTTTATTCATTATCCAAGTCAAGTTCATCTAATCTATCTACTGTCATCTAGGCTTGGATAAATGTAAAAGTGTTTCACATTATTTCATTATGTCATACTTACAACTTTTTTATGGTAGCATCCCTAAAATCTAGTAATGATTTGTTTATGCCACTAATTTTTCTATAGTTTCTATTTGATCCTCCAATATGGATTTAACTTTATCAATAGTCATAAATTGAGGATTTGTAGTGGCCAAGGATTTATTAAAATGTTGTCTCTAGCTTATCATATCCTACAATATCTTCTTGGCCTATTTTATATTGATGTCTAGGACCTACTCATACCTATCTACGATTTGAAACATGACATCTATTTCCATCCTAAGAGTTTTTCTTTGTCTGTGAATTGTAAATTTTTTTCTAAATATCCCCATCTCTTTATGATTTTTGTCAATAGATCCATGAATTTTTTATCTTTAGACATCATTTGATTACTTATTACCTGTGTAACTAAGGTGTAACACATATTATTGACCAATTTTATTTCATCTGATAACCTCTCTTTTTCTCCAACCTTTTCATCCCACACCCTTAGGATTTTTTACCCCAAATCTGAGGCCTTCTATGCAATGTATTACTTAAAAAGGGACTCCTCCTTCAATCTATTTAGAGAGTGGAAGTTGGTTTATGTCTAACAATGTTTCTATTGTAATTGTAGTAAGTGTCATGGATTTGGTCATATATGTCATAAGAATGGGTGTAAATTGAGTGATTGGGAGAAATAAAGTAGTATGTCATGTTGATGTAGCAAAGACATCCCATACTGATTGGCTAGAGATCTATTTTTCTTCTTGAGTGCACTTAGTATGAGTGGTGGTTGCTACCTCTACATTTTATTTCATATCTTTGAGCTCCATGGTCTGGGTTTCTACTTCCACCTTTTCCTTGGTGTCAACTTCAACTTTCATTTTAGTTTCCTCTTTAGCCTTAGCTTGAGCATCAACTTGGGCTTTGTCTTTGGCATATCCCTCATCCTTAGCATTGGTTTCATCTTATGCCTTAGCTTTTGATTCATAATCCTTCTTATTCTATTGGACATCTTGTGCCTCTTGTTATTACCTTTGTGATTTATCTTGATGTTTCTTCTTTACCTTCACTTCTTTAGCCTTCATGTACACATTTTCTACTTATTCAAATTTCTTCTTTATGGCTTCAACTTTTTTGACATACTTATACATAGCCTCTACTTCCTCATATTTCCTTCTGATAGCTTTCACTTCCTTTTCATGCTTTTATGGAACCTATGATTCGTCAACATTCTTTTGTTGCTCATTGTTTGTAGCTTGTTACTTATGTTTTTGATTCTATGTAGCTTCCTATTGTATGGCTTGCTTTATTGTTACTTGTTCTTAGGTTTGCTTGGTCCTTTGTTCCTCTTGTAGCTCCTCAGGTTCAAGTGTACCCTCTATAGTTTTTTTCCTCTAATTATTCATTTGTAGTTGTATCCACGATTTCCTCATCCCCTTCAAGCTAATTACTAGATTTTATCTACTCAAATTATTATGCTTTGCCCAATTTGATCTTTTTGTACCAACTTATTTATCTTAGATTTTTATGGAGGATTGAGGTTATGCTTTTTTTTCATTGTAACATTTGGTTGAGGATGTGGTTGAGATGGATGAGACTATTGTCAACTAATTTGATCTATAGGTTCTCCAAAAGGGACCATAATTTACTACATCATTTGTGATGGCTTAGCATTTAGATGTGTGCATAATTGGCCGAGCAAGGTTTGTGTAGGGTTGTATT
This sequence comes from Torreya grandis, assembly GCA_037957365.1. Classification (NCBI taxonomy): domain Eukaryota; kingdom Viridiplantae; phylum Streptophyta; class Pinopsida; order Cupressales; family Taxaceae; genus Torreya; species Torreya grandis. Next base: position 14,206 of record JARHVA010009588.1, on the reverse strand, counting down.
ATATAGATAAATGCATTATGTGTGTAATTAATGTTCCCACCACCAGTTATATTGAAAATATTTCAGCCTCCAACTTATGCTTTACTACTTCTTTCCCTAGAGTATCAACAAGGATAGGAGTTGATTGACTAATATCAATCGAAAGGTATTTTCTTACCTAATTTTTTACATGGTAAGTGTGCAATAATTTCTAAACTAAAAATGCCTTTCCTCTTTTGCATCATAAACCTTTATTATGATGTCTTCCTACATCAATTAGATCTTTTTCCATTCTTTTACACCCATCTTAGGTAGGTCACAGTCAACAATTATTTGTAGAACTATGGGATGTTTGATCCATGACTTCTTTTGTTGGGTTATTTTCTTTGGTAGACGTGACAAGGATCTATATGAAAATTATTTCCTCTTTCCTTTATATTTTTTCATTTGATATTATGACCATGCTCGGAATGTTGGTTGGGCTTGTGGATGTGTGGGTTTTTGTCAAGCTACTTTCTCTACTTGTGGTTGTTTAGCCTATAGAGGGATGACTTGCAATGGAGGCACTGACCTCATAGATAGGGATTGTTTCTAGTAGATTTCATCCTTTAATTCAACCATAAAAATGGAAAATAAAATTAGAGTGATAGTTGGGGTAGACAACTCATGAACCTCAATATTTATGCCATTATGTAGTTTGGTAACTAAACCATGTCATCATAGGTACTGCATTACATCTTGGGGAATCCTAGGTTGTGATCAGATTAAGCCTCGAGCTTATATCAACCATGCATTGAATCACTCTAATTTATTATAATATTATCATTTTTTATTCCATAAAATACTTGTAAAGGGGTTACTGGGCCAAAAAATGGGAGTTACATTCATTGGCCCTAATTGAGACTTTCACTATGTGAAACAAAATAACATGACTAAAAATTTAGTATTGAAAGGTCTATGTGCTTCTTGAAATTAAATTTTATATATTTTTGGTAAGATCTGCTTCTTAAAACTCAAGCTAATTGAAATCCTCCTATAGCTTCATCATTCGATAGGGAATTCCAATGATGCCTCTTTTCATTTTTTTTACTCGCATTGTTATTATCCAAAATATTTTACTAATACATTTCACCATGATTCACAATGAATCATCCTAAATCAAATCAATAGGATTTCCTTGCCCTACCCTAGTGGTATAATTTTCTCTAATATTTGAATGAATTTGTAGTGATGTAGACATATACACAATGAGAGATTTACCATAACTGGGTAGACCAGTTGCTTATGACATGGTGTGAGAATTAATCCAAATTGTAATATCTTGAGAGAAATAGATAGATCCCTAATTATACTGGCTAATAAAATTCATAATAACTTTGTCTACATTCCCAAATGTAGGTAAGCTAGGTAATCATTTGGTGTTGGAGCCTCGCAGTAGATGTTATAGTGTTAGGTTTCTCACTTGAGCTATTCTTTGAGAATATTTCACAAACAAAGTATTCTTATTTAGTAATAGTTGGTAGTTAGAACTTTACATGCAAGATTTCATAGGCATCCTTCTAATGCATTTATGTGTTTATGTATATGGCCCACTATGTTATAGTAATTCTTTCTACTAGATAGTTGAGTACATTGAATCAATGTTCCACCTGTAATATATGGTGTTGAAGCTTCAATATGAATGTATTGAGATATTTTGTCATAAAATATTGAGGTATTTTGTGTTCTATATAGAATACCATGCGTAGATATTACAATTCATGATTTATATGAGACCAATTCAAGATGTGTGCATCTAAGTCACTACTTATGGATGATGTATAATCCCAAGGTAGAATTCCTTCTAGGTTTGGTTTATTATAATCTATCATAATTAAACTATAATTATACATAAATTCTAACTTGCATCTTATTAGTGAACGTACTAAAGTAGAACCACATTCTTCTATGTGAACCTCAATACTTAGAGAGTTTTTTATATCTAGTTTGAATACCAATAATTATTCTTATTGCACATTATTGAGTTTCCAATTTTGACATTTTATAGTCCACACCCACCTTTATCTTTCAACTATCTTGAAATTAAACCAACTATTATACCCATAAGCATATGGAGACTCTGGATCTTTAGGATTGAGTTATGGATTTTGTTCAGATTTCGTTAAAGGTATGACTAATATTTTATATTTTTGATGTGCTTATAATTGATTGTACATAATGTTAATAGGAATTTAGCCATCATAGGCTCATTTATTACCTATTAAGTTAGGGTAATGGGTATATGTTTTCTTCATTTTGATGATGTCAAAATCCCCTCACAAACTAAACTTGGCCACTCTAAGTTCAACATATTCTAGATGGGCAATGTGTTTGACTCTTCCATAATATGCCAAGCTCAATGTTAGTGAACTATAGCTCATAATTGGTCAACCAATGGATTCTCATGTGGAGTATGGAATCATATTGAATATACTCCTAAAGTCAAATATTGAATTTGGGATTTCGTATCCATTTGACTTAATATCTAGTCATAAAATCACATCCCAAAGCTTCTTGGTATTGAAAAACCAAACTACCTTATCGGATTTTATATGCCCTTGCTACACACACTACAGGAGGTTATGTAGGATGTTAGTGATATTTTAGGATATATCTTCATTATGTAGTGTATTGAGTAGTTTCATCAGATCCATAAAAGTGGTCACAATACCTTCTTTCCACATTATCCAAATAATTTTCCTATATATTTGAGCATTAATAGTAGTGGTATCATCATCAGAGACTAGTTTATGTTGCATTTCCTATAATACCTTAATACATTAAGTTATTTTCTCTTTTAGGATCAAGATATTTATCTGGATAAAATTTTCTAATACCTTAATTTTGGAGAATTTATAAAGGAGTTCAACCTTGTTCAACTCCCTATTTCCTTAGGATGTCTTGTACAAATGCATTTTACTTTGGTTATGCATTAATCATGTTTACCTTTTTCACTGTATTATCCTTTCATTATATTTATAGAACAGGGCAATCTTCCATTTAATGTTGACCTTTGACCCTAAATTATACATAATAAACTTATATTTGAGTATTTTTGGGATAGTTCATCACATAGTGATTATATGCTTCACATATATAACATTACATGGGAGGTCAAGTTGTTTAATTATTATTTTTGTGACCTCTTTGATATCCACCTTGACATCCTCCCCTATATCCCCCTCTATATCATCTTCTATTATGTTGATATCCCCACTCTTGGGATTGTTGATTAACATATCCTCCTCGTTGATTCATATATGCATCAAATCCCCCATACTAATGGTGAGGGGAAATTGGATTCCATTTTACCTATTATTGTTAAATAATTGTGTTGTTTTATGGTTTTACATACAAACCATAATATTAATACAAGGGAGATGACATTTTGTTCTAGATTTCTAAGCCTTATAGTTGGTACTAAATTGATGAAGGCATATAATATTTGTACAATGAAGGCACTGAACCTAGACTACCTTGAGTCACATTTAACATCAATGTGCTTGGTCTTAGAATTGTTTGTTATATAATGGGTATTTGCTGGGTTGTACCTACAAAGACATTCTTTGTAATATCTAACCTTAACAACTGTAAGTCTTGGTAACTTGTCTCATCATGAGTTTTATATTTTGAAAATATATAGTACATGCTATGTGACTTTTAGATATATTGATGAAGGAGATGGAATTTGGATGTAAGATGTCCAACTACCCTGTAGATTTCAAAATTTTCTATTTTAATTGTTAGAGACTCATTCCTATGATTTTCCTTGTAGTCACACTCTACAAACCATAAGCCTAATTCAAGATTGTCATTTTCATTCATATTATTCATCCTCATCAGAAAAACATATAAATTCAATTTTAATTTTTATCTCAATGATGGAAATTTCACATAATATTCTAAATATTTAACTCTTATGGCAGCAGATCGAGCATCAACCTTGGTGGAGAAATGGGTTTACACAATAGGGAACCTTATTCTTGGTTATAAGCCTTATATTAACCAATCGGCCTTATCTTCATCTTCTAGAATAAAATCAATGTTTTTCATCACATTAGAGAACCTACAATCATATTCTCTATCTATTACTATAGATTTTTGGCAAATTTCTTTTTGTCCTTAAATCACTTGACTAGAACATTTTTTTACTCTAAATTTTGATAGTAGAAAATCTTTAACTTGAGTGAAATCTAGGGCATTTTACAATTCAAACCATATTCTATTACATCAAACCATATTTTATTACATCAAAGTGTTATTTATATAATTTTAAAATTCTATTATCTCTTCACATTCTAGCCTTTTAAGATACAAAAAGGAAGGAATATTCACATTATTCTAATACCTAATTAGGCTTATAATTCTGGATACATACAAAAGTTATTGAAAATACAAAATCATACACTTCACACTTGTGTTCATCTTTTATACTTTGCAATTTTAGCAAGATCCATTCTTCTTTTAACATTTTCTTCTTATGTTTTAGGGATGAAACATTTCAAGGAGGGAAGGAATGCTATGTACCTAGGGATATGGTATATTAATGTATATGGTTTGATGGACATGCAAACATATGGCATGCATACCTTTAGTTAGTTATATGGGTCCAATATATTATGATAAATGAGTAACTTACAAAATTAGTTCATTAGGTAATGGGAATCTTACATTGGGATTAAGAAGTTACCCATTTATTGTTAGTTAATTAGAGGTCTATATAAAGGAGGCGAGTATCATTGTAAATAAAGCAAGTAAGTGTTGAATTTCCTATTTGGTATAAATATATTGGATTTTTTCCCTTTGAAGATACATTGTGAATTTATTCATTCCTAAGGGAGTATTATATGGTGTTTCCCTATCATAAGGATATTATTCTATTTCTCCATATATTCCTTATTTGGGAATTTTAGTCCACCAATATCTATTGTGTTGTGTTGATCTACATTATATTATGCATATTTCCAAATGTTACAAGTGTCAATAATAACTAATGCCATGCTAAGAAATTTATGTGACAAGATGGATAGGGTGAATAATTACATATAGATGCTCACCAATTGCTACAAGTATGGTAGTGTGACCCATATAATAAAGAATATAGGACTGAAATCTAGTGGTATGATTCTCAAAATAAGCAGACATATATGTAGGTAGAACTAGATTGGGATGTATAGAGTGTTTAGGTATAGTACGCCCAAACATATCAAATGTAATAAGAGGAGAAACATTAACAATGGGCTTCTTGGAATCTGGTAAATCACATTGTAAACATGCATCAAGTATATGCTTACCAAATTCACATGATAGACTAGGAATAAGGGAACAAGAGTCCAACATATTAATCTAATGCTATGTACCAACTAGTTTATTTTATAGAGAGCATATGAAGGCATATCTTATGTTAATCATTGAGCATAAAAATGAATTTTATGTCATTAGCTTCTTGTGTGGTTCTTGAAGTGTAAGGAAAGAGGCCATATGATCAATGGGTTGATCAGTGTCTGGTATGCTATTATCAATAATCAAATTAGAATAAAAAATAAGAGCAAAAATTGTATAGTCATAAAGTGCATCAGTATGAGGAAGAGGTGTATATACCTCATCTAAGTGATCACCAGTAAACAAATATGTAGAATCAAAAATAGGAAGTGTTGGTACAAGTGTATCATCCTCAATAAATGAGTCCTCACTAAAAAAGGAATGGGTACAAGAACCAAAAAATGGAAGAGATTCCAAAGATTCCTTATGCATATCACTATTAATAATTACACCCTCATAAATGGGAGAAGCCGATGGAGAAAAATAAAAAATATCAACAAGAAAATTGTCATTATAAGAGGATACATAAGGAAAATGATCATGTAGAGTTGAAGTGACCTCAATAAAAAATGTTAAAATAATGTTGTAAGCTTCCTTGAGTGACATGGCATTCATTATATGAGGCTGAAAACTATCTAAATTATAGAGGTGAATGAAATAAAGTTCTTCCTATTTCAAGGATATAAGCCACACAACAATGTCCTCATATGTAAAGTTCATAATGTCACAAATAAAAAATCTCCTTAATCCTTTTATCTATAAGTTAATTTGCATTTTAGTTTTCCATGTGTCATAATTTTAATTCTTGATGGGTTTAAAGAATGGTGTACTCATTTTCATAATAAGAAGTTAAAGAGGAGAATGTATATCCCCCTACAAATAAAAACTCATTGAATACAAATGAAAATACACCAAACAGAATTTAAATGTCCCCTTTCCCTCTGAACAATAAGAGATGTGATTTTAAAAAAAAACTACACCTCCAAAAAACCACAATAATGGCCAAAGATGGGCGTCGGGTAACACCAAAAATGCATCCAAAAGGAAGTAAAACATATACACAATGCATAAAGGCATGGCATAAGAAAGGTAATGAAGAAGATAAAAAAACATTTTCAAGGAATTCATTTCATTGAAAATTTTGACTATTCTAATAATATCCCCTATATATCACTCCCTTAATATAAAATAATCACTTCCAAGATGGTAATTAAAGCAAATTTTCTTTTTACAAGGAAAAAAATGAATTCTTTAACTTCAAGAAATATAATTTTATATTAAAATCATAGAAAAATCATTTTTTTCGTTAAAAAATAGGTAATGGGATTTGATCCCAAGACTTCCCACCTAGTAAAGTACTATCAAAATGCTATTTACCACTTCCACCAATGTTAATTTTGAAACAATGTTATCAAAATTTAATTTTAAACCACATTAGAAGGTTAAAAAGGATTAAAAAATTAGTCCATAAATACTAAAATATGTGAGGGAGGGTGTGGAATGTTGGATTCATTCTCAAATTCTTTATTTTATCTAGTAGGGCATGCCCTATAAATCAGCTTTCAAAAGTGTCGTACATCTTACTACATAATTTTACAGCTTGGTTCAGGATTAAAATCAAACTTTTTTTTTTTATGTTATATCATAATTATATTCCAACTTTTCATAATTTAAGGCCTCCAAATAGATAAAAATTGTTTGATTATGAAAAAAATATGAAGGTTTATAAATTTTATGTCTAAATGGCCCAAAAACGTATATGGTCTGATCCAAAATGATACAACCTACTCTTAAGTGTTATCTGGAATAGTTATGTAGCACCATATGTTCTAATATTTCAAAAAAATATTATCTGTGTGACGTAAGGTGAGAAAAAACCATACTTGAGCAAGGAGTGGCTAACAAATCAACCAGTAGGTTTAGTAATAGAAAGACAATATGTCTTAATGCACAGTATTCTTCCAAGTTCTAGAGGATAGATAAATTAATTTCCCATGCCCCTGTACTTTAAAATTCTAGATTTTGAGCTTGTATGGCTGGAAACCTTCAAACGCAGTATAGAATTTACTTTAAAAAATTCAAATAAGAGATAGCTTGTAAGAATAAAATAATTTTAGAATAGAGAAATAAAATAGTGTTTTTTATGTTTTAGGATCTAAAATGAATTAAATAAAATCATGGAATAGGATCTTAGCCTAAATTCAAGCTCATAATAATTAAAAAATAATCGAGTAATGGTTGTGAGAGAGGATATTATACCATGATGGAATGTTATATATACTCATGTAACTATCAGATCACTCCTACACACCATTCCTACAACAAAAACTTCTTTGCATACATAAAACACATACAAAAATTATGCACAATAGTCTACATATCTCAATATTGCCTCATGAAAATACAAATGATAGGTTTTCCTCTTTTCCACCAATATAAGAGAATAAAAAAGAGTGCATAATAAATAAGCAAATGAGTTGGCTTCATAACAACCACTTGGTTATTGTGATCAACCCAAATAGAGGTGGATTTTATATATAAGTGCACAATAAAATATTATTTGTGCACAAAAATAAAATGATCCAATGACTATAAAAATACACTCCAAATCAAGCTTAAATCCATGAGTGGCTGTGAGAGTGGATAAAAATAAAACTATTTTGAAAATAACTCAAACCACTAGTCAGTTTGAACACAACAAATTCAACACCTATTAGAAACATTATAAACAACTAGTTATGTTAACATCTTTATTCAAATGTTTTACTTGTCCATGTAATGAAAATATAACACACCTTATATATTACAAATCCAGGCCTACCTATATGTCCCTCTTGAAAAGGTGCTCCTTGATTAATTTAAACATATAAAAAAATGTGAAATTTTGAATGGCCAAAGTGCTTGGGATAATGGTGATAAATAATAAATTGGTAACATATTCCATTTTCATTGTTCTCATTTAACACTTTTCACAATTGGTTATGGGGACATATTTAGGTAGGGATCACACTTTTCATTTGAACCAAGGGAAATAAATGCTGAATATTATGGATCCAAGCCTAATCACATGTCCTACTTTAAGAGATGTTCCTCAACTAATCTAAGATTTAAAAAGGATTATAATGAGTTATTAAAATATGGTAACTAAGATCAAAATAAATTATGGAGGGTAATGAGTTAAAATATATCTTAATACAAAGTTTTCTAGCACGTTTTCATGAGTTTGTCATTATTTGACAAATTCAAATATTTCAATGACTTATTCCATATATTTAAAGAACAAAAAGTAAAGTTCATATATTTTAAAAGAATTAAGTATGGTCAAAATTATCTAATTAATTAAAATAATTAGTTTCAAATCAAACTAGGATAGAAGATCAAATCTAATGAAAGCAAAAATGAAGCCAAAGTAACAATCAATATAGTATCATAACCTAGGAATAAGGTTTAAGTGAAACCTCCACCAAGGATGTTGTATTCATGGTTACCATAACCTCTTTAAATATGTTTATAAAATATAATTGAGTGAAATATCAAATCTCTCATTTTTTTTAATGTTTATTTTTATTTAATAATAAAATATTATAAACCACTAAAGTACTGAAGTATTGATTTAGATTAAATAATATCTATAACCTAAACATAAAATATAGTGAAATAAAAAAAATTAAATGATATATAAATAATAATAAATAATTAAATGTGTAAAACTACATTATATCTAAAATATGTTGAATATACAATAAAATATCTAAGGTAAAACATTCTAGAAAGAGCTTTGAATTGTGTAACAACTAAAACTAGGATTTTGTAATGTAATATAACTAGGACGCACTAAGGTAGACATGGATGTACTTTAACCTTGTATTTTTACTATTTTTATGTCTCGATTGAATGTTCAATTTATTTTTAAGTTTTAGTGCATGTTTATGTCAAAAATGGTTGACTGATTCATTGTGGGTACTGATTTGATGCATAAAAGTGCCTATAATAACAAACACTAGTTCTTGTACATAAATAAAATATAAGATCAAATATAGATGAGGGAATAATTGGGACTAGTTGTCATATCCTTAGTAAATGTAACATAATCAAATTGATTCCTATATAGCCGAAAATGGCCTCAGGTCGATGTAATTATCCCTCCTAGAGTGAGAGAGTGAATCTTAATATTTGTTTTAAGGATAAAACTAGTAAATTGACTTGAGCATCTAATAATGAATGTTTTTTAAATACAATAATGTTACTTTAGACTTAATCTATTATTTTTATAATAAATCATAGTTGGAATTAGAAATATTATTTACCTATTGCTAAATGTGTAGTACAATTTCCAAGTGATTATTATATGTGTATTAAATGAAATTAATGTATTTCGATAGGTAAATATTTGGAATATTTATTTTAATCAAAATTGGTATAAGTGTGTTAGGTCTAATATATAACCATTAAATTTTTTAAAATTTACCATTGTAACTTCGAGTTTAAGGCTAGATTGTGGCCCTATCTGCCTAGTGTAATCTTATCTCATAAGGACAAAGATTGTTATGATTTAACTAATAAGAACTTGTAATTATAATAGGGATACCTCAATGATGTTTCCATTAATTTAAAGATAGTAAACAAAATAGTTAAGGGTTTCGTAGAGATTTAAAGTTAATGGAATGGAAAATAGACTAACTAAGGTTAGGGTGTCATGATTAAACATTATTAGACATTTAATGATTAAATTTTCAATTCCATGATTCTCCTCTGCACCACACCCAGCCCCACCCCTCGCCCTTACTCTAATGATCCAATGAAGTGTATTGACTAGAGTAAAGTATATGTGAACCTAAGTATGTATAAAAACATTAATTTATCTTTAGACATGAAGCTTAATTGTGAAATATGTATTGATAAATAACCTACAACAATACCACTGAATTAGTATTCAATCTAATTACCCTATAACTAGAAAATCATGAAATATGTGTGTACCCTAGTTAAGGAATACTAGATAAATTTATAACCTATGATGAATTGAGAGTAATACAGTTTTAATTTAGAAACCTGGTGGATGTCCTCGATTTATAAAGATTTTATGCTTCAACTCTCACCTAAATGTTAGAGTAATCTATAGAATAATTAAAGAGACAAAACCAACTATAGTAGAACCAACAAATGTGACTCCCTATAATAAAACCACCAAATTTGGCTCTCCAAAATAAAACCATAGACATTAAATATCTATAGACTCTAGCATGGTTCACTTGAAATATGACATGAATCACACCTCTGCAAAAAAATCTAGATTCCATTTAAAATTTTTGACTTTTAAGAAAGTGAAATTTTATATTTCCATGTATGAACATGAACATGAACTAATATCATGGTCCACATATCTATATTGAGTTTATATATAATGCAATTGTAATTAAAACTATTTGAAACATTTAACGTGTAACTATTTTGCACATGTGCATGCATTTACATTAAGTATATGTGAATCTGTATTCATGTAACTATAGGAATGATTGGACATGCTTGTTACCTTCCACCATAATTTGAAAATTTTGAAACATGATTTAATTCTTAAACTTTAGACTATCATAAATCTTAAATTTGTTGTTCATGTCAAGCCCATTGTGATGCTCCCCTTTAGAGATGAGGGATGTATCTTTCATTTTTATAGTAAAAAAAATAACAATATAATATGTGAAATATAAAATCATGTAGTAACATATGAACTTTCAAAATATATTACATCACAATATTGAATATAAAATTGAATTTCATATGAAACATGTGTTACATAGATATGATATTGAGGTACATAAGCAACATGTGCATGATATCTTTCATGGTACAAGAGTAAAAAATGTATTATGTGATAAGAATCATGATGCCATAGTATCAATAAACTAACATAAAATTAGTGTCACAAAATTTTACCCAAATTGTATATAATGTCACACATAAGGGCTAAAGGCTAGATACAAGGGACATGTGAATGCCACATAAACAAACAAGGCCAAGGGCCACACACAAATGGTATGAGGATGCTATAAAATAGTGAAAATTTATATATTGAACACATAAATCCAATTTCCATATAAAATAATCAATTAAGTCCTAATTTATCTTGTATTAAATTAATAATATTGAAAATAAGCATAGTGCAAATGAGACTAATTTATATCAACCATATGTATCAATGTCATTGTTATAAAATAGCATATCCATGTAACACAATGTAAAGTATGAGTGATATAAAAACATTTTCATGATGTATAAATATTCATGGTAGAAATGCTATGGATAAATACATGTTGAATTATTCTTAAATAATGAATAGATTCCCCCAACCTAGTAAGGTTGTTGGGTAATAAGGGAAGCTAGCATTGAAAAAAAATGTAACATTATGTCCTATATCACACTCACATAGCTCATAAAAATTTATGTGTATTGATAGATAAATGACATATCTAAATAAGTAAGCTATCAACATTTCAAAATGCTTGCGAGGACCTAGTTTTGAAAATTTGAAAATATCTCAATTTTTTTTTTTGTCATGTATGAATTTTGTTTGTTAGTTTTAAAATATTTTAAATTAAAAAATTTGGCAAGTGATAAGAATAAATTTTTTAAAAACATAATAATTGGGATAAATTTGAATAATACACAATTAGATACTACAACGTATTGTAGAAAAAAAAGAAGATAAGAATTATGCCCCCAATGAAAAAGAATCATAACAATGTATCATAAATGACTGATGTACGTGTGTGTGTGTGTGTGTGTGTGTGTGTGTGTGTGTGTGTGTGTGTGTGTGTGTGTGTGTGTGTGTGTGTGTGTGTGTGTGTGTGCGTGCGTGCGTGCGTGCGTGCGTGCGTGCGTGCGTGCGTGCGTGCGTGCGTGTGTGTGTGTGTGTGTGTGTGTGTGTGTGTGTGTGTGTGTGTGTGTGACCATGGAGAATGCATGTTTTGAATTTAGGATGTTAATATATAATTGACAATTCTATTTATGTTCTATGCTTGAATTGTGTTATGATGGAATGAATTTATAGACTTAGAACTAGTTCATATTATGTCCTTTTAGAATTTTAACATTAAAAATTAAGTAAATTTCTAAATCAATGGGAAAATGAATGCAAAATAATCATTTTTATTATGTCAGAGGAATTATATTTCAATAATTATGGTTAGATTCATCTTGCATTTTATGATATTCCCCAGTTTCAGCCAAACAATCTAATGTTTTTTTGATGTGTCATGAAATGCCATGCATGGGGGATGGATTGCCCATATTGTTACTATTTACGTACATTGTTTTTGAATTTAGTGTTACCAAGGACTATTGGTGTTCAACTTGCATAAAACAAGGAGGGAAAGGAGTATTCTTATACCGGAAAAAACATCTATGAAAATCATTTGTGCCCCATTATAGTTATTGAAGTATCTAACAATTTATTTTTTGGATGTTATATACCACTGATTTCAATCCTCCATGGACAAATAATTTTTGCATTGGGAAATCCCATATGTGGCATATATATAGTATTTATTGAAAACGGATATTAACAAAGATATTATATAATCTGATATAATGTTTTAAAAGATATATAATATAATATAATACATATATATTCATGCATATGGGTAATTTTAATGTATATATATCTATATATATATATATATATATATATATATATATATATATATATATATATATATATATATATATATATATATATATATATATTCAAATATAATATTAATATATATATTATATAATATTAATATAATAACTAATATATAATATATATAAATAATATAACACACATGCACATGCATGTATGCACACGTGTGTGAACACACACACACACCGAGTTTTTTACATTGGTAAAATGGGTTTTGTAAATTTAAATATTTTAAATCAATGGTGTGATGTAGTTGATGAAGAATCATTTTTATTAACTATTTTCTTTTCTATTACAAAAATAATCCACATACAATGTGTAAATTGAATCAATAATACATTGAAACTTATGTGGGTGAAAATATATCAAGGCTATGGAGTATATATTATTTCTTTTCTTTTGTCATAAGTGAGTAAAAACATTTTTTAAAAGTTCATGCCACATGGGTGTATAATTGGCATCATTTGAGATACAATGTGATTATCAGGGTAGAGGAGTCATCGATTGAAATAATTGATTGTAGGTGGTAGAGAGGGTTGGTAGGTTTAAGTCTCAATAATTTGTGGGTGCCCACATCATACTTAAAAGGGGTGATATATGCTATAAATTAAAATAAAAATCTTACACATTTCATCCAACGTTCCTTGCACCCCTAGGGCAAATGGTAGTTTTATTACTTGTACATGTAATAGTCAGTTAATCTTGCATATGTATTTTATTATGCTCAATTTGTGATTGTTTTTAATTTTTAATCCATTATTATTTAGGTAAATTACTTGACATATTTGGTTTTAGTATTTTTTTCACCTTAGAAACCTCTTGTGTTAGTGTTTGTTAATTGTTTATATTTTAAATTTGAGAACTATCAAGGCTATTATTGGATTGATGTTTATAAATAATAAAATCCTTAGAAAACATTGTATCTTCTATTAGATTTTTTTTAGGAATATTTTACTTAACCATGGAATTTTTTACGAGAAACATGAAAACTCGGTTAGCTTTTTATAAATTTCACAAAATGAGATCATTCATTTGTTTTCACGTTATTTTAGATTTTTTTTTGTAATGCATAATGATCCATTATCACAATGTCCATCAATACCATGATAGTTAAAAAATAATTGACCCTTTATTTTTTTTAGTCCAATGAGGAGGGTGATAGTAATTAAGGCATAATTTGATTAA
>JARHVA010009587.1:180000-293245 GCA_037957365.1 Torreya grandis | reverse complement strand
CATTTCATATCATAACATACTTTATTGGATATTTCATATGAGTTAATTCATTTTATGGTCTTCATTCCTACCCTCAGAAGAGGGGGCAACAAATAGGGGTTTTGTCACAGAGATCAAAACCTTTTACTAGTCAAAAATCAATTTTTAGAATAATCAGAACAACATTCTAAATTCAAACCAAATATATTAGACTAAAAATACATTAAAAAATAAAAAATAATGATTATAATTAGTAAATAAAAAGAGTGTTATACTTGGACTACAATAATGAATAACAAAGTGTCATGTTTTTGGCACTTCTATCAAAAAATTAGAAAACTCAAATTTTCTAAAAATTGATAGAAAGGTAAGATTAGTTATAGTTTATTTAGCTATAGTATAGTTTATATTGTCTATTTTTAGTATAGTTTTACTTTGAGTATCCAAATATATGAGGCATCATGCATGGCATGATGGCTCTTGCTTCCAGTTTTACATTGGGTAGTTGGTACAACTTCTAGATCATAATCCATGTTTTAGACACCAATGATTGGGGAAATGTTCATGGCACATTTTACTTCCTTTATTTCCAATTCATTATATTACCCAATTATTCTTCCTTATTCCATCTTCAAGTGGTTGGTATCATTTTAGAGTGGATTTCATATAAGCCTAGTTTTAAGTTTTAGAGTGTCTTTCATATAAGCCTAATCTCCACTTTTCAAAGTGGCCAATATTGGCCTAGTTCTTATTACACATTCAAATATCCATGACACATTGTCAGATTATAGAGCATTCATGGGCTTCAGGATCCATTTCATAAAACACATATTCATAATAATATCAGTTTGTAGCTTCACTTAGTGGGAAATGATGGAGCCAAAGGAATATATAGCCTTTGTATTCTTGATCCACCTACTCAAATGGATTGGACACATAGTCCAAACATCGATTAACACATGCATGATCACATAGCTTCACTTAATGGGTGATGATGGAGCTAAAGGGCCAACCTTTGTATTTTTGAGCCACTCTCATATAATTGAGTACTTAGCTCCATTCATGATATTACTTTTGGCACAACACATACCCAACATCATCAACATCACTCAACATCATACATCTTCATAGGCTTCACCCTTGTAGGTAAATTTAGGTACGCTTTCTACTTTTCCTTTATCCTAGTATTTTGCTTTATTGCATCACTATAATAAAGGTGAAAATATAGTCATATAAAATGTATAAATTGGTAGTTTGAGTGTGGCTTGTGACACCCTATCCATATCTCATTTTTGTATGCTCTGTGACCATTCTAGACACATTTTCTCATTACTAGCCATTGAAAACCTTTTGAATGATCATTCTACCTCAACCAAGCTACTTTTCCTAGGCCAATACTATTCCCCCAAGTCTCAAAACTGTAGGATAGGATCACCATACTTAAATTATAGTACCAAACCCTAGGGTGTCATATTTTTAGTGCTCCTATCCATTTGAATTTTGATCCTAATGGTCATTTTCATCTAATCCCTATACTTCATTATGTTGACCTAACATGAATACATATAACTCATGACCAATGGTTCCTTATAAAATCCTATCCAAATCTCATTTATAGAGGGAGGTGACAAATATTATAAAGCAAGCAAGAATAAAAACAAAGCACCAAGAAAAATCTCCCTATTCTCTACATATAGTCACCCAACATAGCTGCAAACATATTCAAACCCTCATACCAGTCACTAGCCACCTCAAGCATTCTCAATTTGACATTTTTGCATATAAATTACACTATTCAATAAATAAAATTAGGTGGGAGAAATACATTTGGCTTTATCCCTCTTCATAGTAATGGTATGTAGGTAGCATGCCCACACAAAAGGTGTGGATTATACATTCAAGGCAAATTACACACCAACCCCCCTTATCCTCAAATTGTTCAAACATTGTTTTATCAAGTATGATGGAGGGTTAGGGTTTGAATATTAAATTTCATTTATAATGAGTTCCATCATGAATCGACACTCAAGATCTCACAAGCAGTCTCACATAGGAAAAACACAAAAACCCAAAAAGTTTGAGGTCTTTGGGACTAGTTTGGACAATAGTGGCAAGAGTGGACTACAGTGTCAGACCCTAAAGTGTCCTATTTTTTGTGCTCCTATCCTTCCACCAAATGAAAGATAGATTTATATTAATGACATTGTCCCAATCCTGCAGATCTAATTTCAACCTCTATCTCATCCATCTTGGTCTAGTTTCAAGATAAGTTATATTTTTCCTTATTTATTGCTATTTTTAGAAAGATAAAAAAGATAAATAAATTACACAAATTAGGATTGTATTTATTAAAATATTCTTCATTGATTTATTAATCTAGACCCTTAACTAAAATAGTAATAAAACTCCATTATTCACAAAATAGTTAAATCAGAGTCCTTGTGAGAGCCTAAAATCAAAGAGAGAGAGAGAGAGAGAGAGAGAGAGAGAGAGAGAGAGAGAGAGAGAGAGAGAGAGAGAGAGAGAGAGAGAGAGAGAGAGAGAGAGAGAGAGAGAGAGAGAGAGAGAGAGAGAGAGAGAGATTACAAATGGGAAATAATGGGTAATGTAGAGAAAGGGAAAGAAAGAGAGGAAGAGCATGCATCAAGAAAAAAATAATGATCTATCACCACCTTTATTGAAATATCCACCACATTTAATCCAATCAAGACTGATCCTTCATCAATAAATTATCCTTCATTTGCTTCATTAGTCTTCAAGCTCTTCTCATTGGTTCGGAAACATGCACTAGAAGACAAGAATATATTTTATAGATGATGAGCCATGATATTGTCATTGGATAAAATATTTAAAGGATCTAAAATATAAATTAATTATATAAATACACTCTCCAATCCCTAAATCCTTTTTCTTTGATCTTTTATGCCATATCCTAGTTGATTTCATTGTAAGGATAAATTCTTCATATCGATGGACCTGACAGAGCCATGACATGTCTATTTTAAGCAGTGGTAGGTAATTTATTATCAAGGATATGACCATTTTGGAAGATAAGACATGTTTCCATATATTTTTTATATCTACCCCTACTCTAAACCTAAACATAGGTTTATTATATATGAAAATCAATCTTAATGATTGGTTTACCTATAGTCTTAATGTCAACGAAATGAAGCTTGTCAGGTGTTTAATCTCACTTTGAAAACATTTACAACCCTTTATTATATATTATGTTTAAAATAAATATTTTACCTCCATGGAGATCCAATGGTGATGCTTTATCCAATAAATATCCATTTTGGTTCAACCCAAATCATCTTCAAACTTGGTTCTTATGCATTTGCTTGCCTAGGTTAAAAACAACTTCATCGGTCTCCACCAAAAGTCTCTTGGGATCACCTTTATTCATTGGAAATAAAATTATTGATTTAGGAATATTAGATTTAGACACATTTTGGCCTCTCACTTGATATAAAATATATTTACTTATTGACCTTGCTCACACCATTGATCTTTCTGTATACAAATGAATGTGAGCCATATATCTTCTACCAGTTTAATGTGATTAAGTCACTTGTCAATTATGTATTTGCTCTTAAGATATACTAACCTTTTGACCCACCACTCACCATCATATCTAATTTTTATGAGTGAATAAACTTAATTGATCTACGTAGACCTACTAACTCAAGCTTCATCCACATGTCATTAGATCTATTTTGTATGAGTGAATGCACTTCGTTGATCTACCTAGACCTATTGAATCGAGCTTCATTCTCATGCCATTGGATCTAAATTATACTCCTAAGATTATGCCACTTGTCACTTTCACATTCACCTTGGATATCCTTTGAAATATTTGAAACCCAATAGCTATTTATTAAAGATTTAGCTTGACTTCCAAACACGTCTCCACTATGCTTGTTCAACATTGAATGCTTATATCTTGATATAGATAATTCATTAAGACATGAAATTTATAAAGGGTGATATTAGAAAAAAAAATAATATTCTTGATCATAATTATAAAATTCACAATTAAATATTTATTTGTGTGTGATATGTAAGATGGTCTAGTTTATTTAGACTTATGCTAGGAACTATTACTTGATCTTTCAAATATATGATGAGTCTTTGAGGCTTGTAAAAACTTGTTCCATGATCCTAACTATATTTATCACCATGAAAACATGCTTCCTAAAAATTTGACAAACTACATTTTAAGTTTATTTAAAGTGTTTCAAAAGCTTTGCAAACTACATGTGATATTTGGACTACTCATTTCATGTAAAACTCTATTCAACTCATCTATTCAGGCAAAATATTTGTATGTAGACAAAAATTGGCCAACACTTCCTTGGGTACATATCTAGATGAGACATCACATGTTCATATATATTCCACACATCACATGATTATGATAGAATAGATGCATACATATGAGGTTTGGTAATCTAGCACCACTATTCCCACATAAATTCTAGATCCTCCTACAATAATTTTGTCTTCACCCATGATGGAGACTGAAAATCATCCCACACACTTTCCCTACATAGGAAAGATGATGAAATACTCATATAATAATTACCCTTGTTAAATCTAAGGAAGTATATATCTAAAACTCTAATACAAATTCCCAAGACATCATAGTGGATGATATAACACCCATTGACATTGATGATTATTTGTGTGTATTGAGCTTCACACCAGTAGGCCCTGGAGGGTACATAAATAATTATAAATCACTTATAACTTAATCTACATAAACACCACCCCCAATTCATAGATCCATAGATACAAGCTTGCACACTCATTTGCAATTAGAGGTAGACTCTTTTGTACATTCAATACATATGGTTACATCTATGGACATTGACCTAGTTATTAATATTTAGGAAGATAGTATGCATGATAGACCATATATATATATATATATATATATATATATATATATATATATATTACTTGATAGAGAATTGATGGCATTACCCATAGTTATGCATAGATCTATTAGTAAATTTTCATAGTAGGATGATAGACCATTCTACCATTTTCATAGTATTACTACCCATGATATAGATACATACTTAGAATTACAATAAAAAGTAAATAAGTTCAAGGCTCAAAAAACTATTTAAATTATACATCCTCTACCTCCACTATTATAGGCACCATGATGGACTCTTCACTAACATATACAATTGAGGAATGATCCATTGACTATCCAAGTTTTTATCAAGGATAAATAAATCCCTAAATTTTTTATTGATGAGGATTCTAATCCTAATACCTACACTTTGGCATTCTTATTTCACATAAGACATCAAGACATTAAGATAAATAATGATATAAATTTCTAGGATTACTTGGGACATAACACACTACTAGTTTCATGTGGCCCTAAGTTGGTCAATACACTTCTTTTTGTCATGAGAATGAGTATTCACATATAGGTTACACTTGGTAGTATAGGGTTATACATAATGGATGCCACAACAGATCAGATAGACATATGTTTGAAATTCAATTATGAGGAACACATAGTTTACATTCTACATGATAGCAAAGATGAGAACCATAGGTTTCACATAGATATCCTATAGTCTAATGTGGTATACCCTTAGACCATACAAGAAGCTTATTACATATTAGAAAATCATACCATTTAAATTCATAGAATCTAGATGAACACCAAGGATAAATCTATAATTTTACTGACAACATGGTATGATGATCATAGTGATGATGATTTATTCAAGTTTGGGAAGATTCAATATCTGACATTAGATTATCTCCCACCAAGTCTTCCATTTGATCATCCACATCCTATGGATGTGTTATTAGGCCTATAGATGCACCACTTTCTATTTTTACATACTCATAGTTACTTACACATTGTTTTTACATAGTTTCTCTTACTTTGATCCTTATATATAGTTTCATTTTCATGTTGCTTTTACATATCTTATAATTAGAAAACATAAAAATAAAGTAATATGTTAAAAATACAAATAAATTCAAATATTGATCAAAAAATACAAATTTTAGGTTGTATGCTTTTCTTTGTTTACATTCCTTATATTTTCCAAACATTACATATGTTATCCATGCTTATCTAGTTAGTTGTATCATACATACATGCTTCACATTTTATTTTCAAGTTTTTGTATATTCTTATAGGACTCAAGTCTCTAAATAGTTCTATATTTTCTACTATATACCCATTAGGGGCACATACATACCTTAAAAATTGATAGACTTGCCCATTAGGGGTATCATACTACACAAATTCTAGTTTGCCAGGCTACATCTTTCTATACTCCATATCACAAATCTAGCATCCATTATATATTGATATTGATCATCCTATACTACTTAGATTTTTAGTTTACTACTACTACTACTATAGCCTCATTTATGTACATATTTTATCTTATATATATTTGTACCACATGTTCAGGCATAATTTCATTTCTAAGCTTTCATAGTTTATATTTGACTATATCTCTTTGCTTCTACATATATTTGATGAAATTTAAATATGAAATTATTATACAACTCTATGCTACTTAAATTAACTATATGTTTACTTTGGACAAGTGTCCATGTCCTTGTGTGTCATTTTATTATTGTGTATGAATATACTTGAACTTGTCATTATCTTTGTATCTAATACAACTTTGCTTGCACTAAGCCTATGTGAACATTTGAACATATCTTTATATGTATTGATTTCTTAGAATTAATGACATGTGCCCATGTCCCTTGTGTTTTGGCTCCTTGGCCTACTTTGTGTGACTCATGTGTGTTGTATGTACGATTTAATGTATGTGTCATGTACATGACACTTATCTCTTGTTTTTTTCTCTCACATTTAGTTTCAAATTACATGAGGGACCTCATGCATCTCCCCTTCCTCCTTGGATGCCTTGTTGGACATCAAGCCCCATTCCCTTAGTTAATTTACATATATTATTACTTATAATTAATGTTCATACACATGCTTACTTTATATATATATATATAATCTTGACAATCATTTTGAATGATAGATATTACATAAATCATACATTACCAACTTATTCTTAGATCACATTACATTTTGATGTCATGTATACACATTATATTGATTTATTACACAAATATCATATATGTTCAAGATAACACATAGGTTGCATAGATTTTATTTTGAGGATAGTTATTACATAGGTTAAACAAATCCCATAAAAAGAGGGGGAATTCACATGGGTTTGTCATAGAGATCAAGCCATCTGAATACACTCATAACATAGTTTTCAACACGTAGACATAGATTGAAAAACACAAAATAAAGAAAATGCATAAAAATAATTAGACACATATCAATTATAGTTTAACACAAAAATAATATAGGAAATTAGAATATCCTAGTTGACACTAGTTTAGTGTGCTACTACCTAAGGGATCTCACTACTATCTAATATCTCTAGAAATAGGAAAATCTAGATTGGATAGAAAGGTACAACAATTATAGTTTAGGTTTGTATAGTATTGATTATAGATTATCAATTATGCTTAGTTTATTCTTACTTTTACATAAAATCATACCATTCTAATCATATTAGGGGTATCATAAATGAAATGATCACTTCTATTTTAGTTTCATATATTTTTAAATATAGATTAATATAACTCAATCTAAAATCCATATGCATAGATATTAGACTTAGGGGTATGTGCATGGCACATTATTTCTAGTTTATCACTTATGCACCAATTGATTAGATTGAATGGAAAAATCTATGTTATTCTCCACATTCTTAATCCAAACATCATTTTCACCATTTTTACACTATATTGATGCCTTACTCCATCTTCAGTGGTTATAATTATTGAGTTATCCCTAAACTACATATGTAAGTTCTTGAGAGCCCCCCATTCAATTTTCATTTTAGATTTTCTAAATGACCTCAGAGCCATCCTACACAATTTTATTTACATCAAATTGCTTTAGTTACAATACATATTTTTAGTTATATATGCATCTAATACACATGGGTAGGTAATGATGGAGTCATAGCCTACTTGAGTTCTTGAGCCACCTACATAGGAAGGTTAGACAAGCCATCAGTCCAATCCAAGTTATTTACAATTCATGATCCACCAAGAAATGGTGGGTAATGATGGAGTCCAAATTTAATAGAATTATTGGGCCACACACACATGAGGATTTAGTAAGCCATCAACTCAGTCCAAGTTATTAATCATTTGATCACTAGCTACACACATAGAAGATCTCACTAGGTTCTTGCATTAGTTTGTATACTCAGTGAGGTGTATTCATTAATTTCCTCTCTCTATTATCTCCTTACTCATTTTTTCTTTGATTTTGATATTTATTAAGTAGGGACTAATTAAATCATGTTTCATTTGTAAGACACATGATAGAACACACTTCATTTACTCAGACCCAAAATCAATGGCTTCACCTCTTAGATAAGTCTAGGCATAATTATTTTTTCCTTTATCCTAATCATTTCACTTTGATAAATTTATAGAATAAGTGGGGAGTAGATATTGTCACATAAAAATTCAATTGAATGCAATGAGTGTTACTTAGGACCATCCTACTCCTAGCTTAGTGATATACCTATATTAGAGCCTCTTTTGATCATTATATAGATTTTATGTGGGTCTAACCCATCCTTAGACATTCTAAAAGTAGTATTAGACCTTCCCCTAGGCATTTAGGCTATTAATGCCCTATGTTATACCACCTAGACACTAGTGCACCCCTTTGGACACCAACATATTGTGATGGTGACCAAATAACCATGCTAGTGTCTCTTACCTCTTTTTAACCCTAAAAAACATATTTCCAATTATCAAGGCACCTTAGGGTTAGAATAGACTCAAATTACATCCTAACAAGAACCATATATATATATATATATATATATATATATATATATATATATATATATATATATATATATATATATGGTGTTTTTTAGGATGTAATTTGAGTCTAATCTAACCCTAAGGTGCCTTAATAATTAGAAATGTGTGTGTGTGTGTGTTTGTGTGTGTGTGTGTGTTTGTGTACACACACACATACCACTTTTATCCCTTTACCCACCAAATGGAAATCATATGCAAATACTCATGAACAAACTCAAAAATAATTGTGCAAATCAAGTTCATTAATCCCTATTCTACCCTAATTTTTCATATAACCATCCATAACATACCTAAGTTCATATTAATCAATAAAACTCAAAACACTCAAGCTATCTCTCATACTAGCATTCACTTGGACTTGAACCAAACACTTAGGCTTGAGAACTAAATCGGGTTTGATCCCCTCTTGAGTTATTAATATATAAGCAACTCTAAACACAATGGGGTGTTCAGGTCACATCTAACCTAACCAAAAAAAATTATAATTTTACTAATTATGATCCTTAAATACCCTAACAACATGGAGATCTATGGTTTTGTTCTTAAATTAGTCAAAAATAGGTCACTGATAATAGATCAAGGCTCACCCATACAAGCAAAAACATATCAGACAAAGGTAGAGGACCTCTTAGAAGCTCATATTCCTTGCCTACAAGGAATAATTCCATGACACTGAGGTCATTAACATAGTTTGATACTATCTATAGGACCATGTTACTATTTGAAAGGAGTTTTGAGTTTATATTCTAGTTTATGACACTCTGATTAAGCTCTGTACCAATTTTTAGCCTCTAATTAATTCATCTTAGTTTCCAATTAAGTACATAATTATCTGATTCATTTCTATTATTGAAATAATCAAATTAGGTCAATTATTTTACAAATTAATGGTTACATTTATTGCATATTTACCTGCTAGTTTATTTTTCTAGCCCTTTAACAACCTAGGGTTTGCATTCCATAAATCCCTTAAAAGTTAAATAAAAAAACAAGAATCTTTTAAGCTATTAAAGTAGGAAACATTTATTAACTTCTTAAGATACTAATTCTTGACATCTATTCCCCAATAATAGTGCCAAAATGATGATAAGAATTAAACCACCTATTAAATATGCAACAATGTATCTAATGCTTACATATAACCTTTCCAATTAATGATGGGACAAAGTAGTCACTTGGTTTATAAATTTTAATAATTTCATTAATTTTAAACCCCAGGCATGTATTTTGGCAAGATATTATTACTATATATGTAATAATATTTATTTTCGAGGTCAATAAGCTATAGGTTGTATATAACAAAACACACTTTCATGAGAGTAAATTGTAGGAAATCAAATTACACTTGCAGGAAATAAGTTTCAAAAATGAATTGATTTATTAATTTATGTAATTATAAGATTGTTGATATATAATTGAGAATTTTCACACAAATATCAATTGATTTTTTTCAATTTAACTTGTAAATTATAGAAACACACACACACACACACACACACAACTTTAAAGGAAATGTAAATGATCAAAAAATAAACATAACTAAATAGTGGATTAATATATTCATCACAACTCCTTACGATACCTCCTAGTTAGATTTGAGTTCCAATTATTCCCTTGGGTAAAATAATTTACATCAAAACATTTCTCATTGCATCAATGAACCTATAATAATGTGAGTATTGCTATAATAAAATATTATAAAAAACTTCAAGTTATTTTTCTTATCTTTTATTAGTTACTCATTAAATATTTTATTCCCTTGTATACCTTGATATCTTCTCTTTAATAGAGAAGTAATGCTATTTATTTTTAATTTATAGTTATAATTTAAATTATCTTTACCCAATCCATTTGACATAATCTATGTAAATAAGATATTGATGCTAAATGATAGATATACAACTAACAATCACTTAAAATAAATAACATGACATAGATTTGATTTTTGCATGGTTAAAATATTTGAGAATAAATATAAATTATATAAAGGAAGTTAATAATGCATTCAGTCATTGATCTATCTTTCCATAGACTATATTATCCACTTGTCATGATCTAATAACCGTTAAAACTCAACAAAACATAATAGCAAAAGTTATAATTATATTTTAGACTTAAACAATAATCATATAGTTGATACAAGTTATAAAAAAACATTCCTTAAATTGTTATGACTTAGGATAATTTTTTTTGTAGTTGATGTAGGTTAGGATAACAGTCTACCATTGTTAGGGATTGGCTACCCAATTTCTGTGAGTTGGCCTACCTAATTGCTATTGATTCCTAATTATTCATAACTCATCCTTTAGATCTATATAGACTTAATTAGTAATAGACTTAATTAGTAATAGATAAAAATTATAAATGATATTACATGATGTGTTTTTATTCATAAAATAATAATTTTAAACATAAAACAACAAAATATATGCATATCATATTCATTTAGTACTATTTGATATAGAAGAGTATAAAAGACAACTCTATCTAATTGGGATTAATATAAGGGGATCAACAAAGAGGTTCTAAGAGTTTATTAAAGGTTAATTTCTTGAATCATCAATTTATATGTGAAACTTTGAAATTTCAAAATAAATATTAAATGTGTAACTAGTCAAGATGTGTTTGATTTGTAGGTTCTCAGATATACTAATCCCATTCATCAAATAGTGAACATAACCCAAAAGATACTATCTACATATGATTCCATTGTAAAATATCTAAACTATCCCATATATATGGTATATTGGGATTATTTTTCTGGGTTTAACTTCTTATCAATGCACTACAAGAACAAATGATCAAATTCCTATCTCTTAAAAATAAAAACCTAGACATTTTCTAATATACTATGAGGTATGGAAAATAAAATTCATATACAGTGTTGTATAATGGTTTTAGTATTAGATTAGTACCATCACACCATGATTTAAGTAAAATTTAATATCTATTTCCTAAGAATGATATCTCCCATGATTTTTAAAACTATTAAAACATAAATTTTAAGAAAGTAAATAACAAGAAATTGAATTTTAAAAACAAATCATAAAAGTAAGGGTTCGAAAAAAACTATTTAGGTTTACCAATATGTTTCACCATATTTTTAATATAAAAATAAATGTTTATTATGGTAATATAGGTGTAAAAATATAGTATATATGAATGCTAAAAATGTACAATAATCAACAATTCTAGTCTGACGACATTACATGGAATCACTAAATTACATAGAATGTTAGCATCTCTACCTATATTTTAGAAATAAATATATAGTATACTTAAAATGCTGAGTAAGAATACATATAAATTATTGAACTCATTTTTCTAATAAACCATGAGTAAGGGGCATCTACGCCATCAAAATCACTGAGGGCATGATCTTTGTCTTAAATATTTGACTCTCTATGTTGGGTATCTAGATGGGTTTATACCTTAGAGGATGGATATAAGTAACCATAATATTCAATAATTAAAATAAAAACATTTAAATACATTTTTAATTTTGAAATTTGATAAATATATAAAATTTATATTTTTTTGAAAATATTATAAATAAAAAACATAGCTCAAACTGGGATTTCAGTGAATTGTTCTATGTTTTTGGAAGTAGAAATAAATTAAATATGTGAGTATTCATGATATTTATTTGTAATATAATAATAAAATAATAATTTTCATGACCAAAATAAAATAAATTAAATATGTGAGTATTCATGATAATTATTTGTAATATGATAATAAAATAATAGGCCACTTGCATATGTTTTATTAACAATTTTACCACCATTAGTCAAAGTTGTTTATGTACAGGTTTTCAAGAAGACTCCATTCATGGAGTAAAGGTCAAAAAAATTATTTAAAACATAATAAAATATTCATTATGATAAAATTATTCTCAATAAAAACTCACAAGTCCAAATTTTTATAGAGGTTTCTTTTATTCCTCTAATTAGCTATTTGCAAGTTAGTAAAGGTAATTTTCAGATGCTCAGTACATGAACGTGAAGAGGACTTGGATTGAATGGTATTAAGAGGATGTTGGGAACCTTATTCAATAAATATTAAAATCTTATTTTTTAGGTTATATTGGTTTAAATTTATGAATGATTGTTAATAAGAACAAATGCTCTAAAACCCTTCTTCAACCCTAATGGCTCAGTTTTAAGCAATGTGTTTGCATTTTTGAGTTCTTTGTTGAAAACTAAAGGTGGTGTGAGATATTATGTGGCATATAATAAATTTAGACACCTTATTAAATAATTTTTTTAGGGAAAATGATTGATAAATGAAAAGCTACAAGCATCAAGGTTTTGAGAAAATAAGTGAAAATAGACACACATTCTCAGTAGGGTGCACTTTTGAGTGATAAAAATTTATAGCATGCCTAAGGGATGATAGAATAGAATATTTATAAATATTGTTACTAATTTTATAAAATTTTAGTAAATAAATTTCTCAAGTAAACATTATATAGTGAATCCAAGTACCTAAAAACATCATTTGGTATGTATTTTAAAATCCATTTTATGATAATACAAATTTTGTACCTTCATATCCCTCATATCAAGATTGTAATATTTATGGATTCACCCCAAGTAGTAATTAACTAAAAATATATCAATATTATCATGATATCTACCCCCTGTTACCCCTAATCATGTTTCTAATAAACCTTGGAAAAATTATCTTCTTTCCAATCAACCTGAAAAGAATGTACAAGAGATAATACTTGACTTTAAGAGATAAAATATGGATATTTATAAGGAATAGGAATATAATAGGCACCATGAATATCTTGAATATCATTCCTATATACATCATGAAGAGATAGACTCATTTTAGAGATATAATGAGGATATGTAATAGTTACTCAATCATCCCTAAGATCTTACGACCATTCCATCATGAAAACCTTCTTGGACTAATACCTATACAAAAAAAAAAAAAAAAGGATAACATTGTTTAAGCTAAACTAAGAAAGTTTCCAAGTTTATTAAACTGCCACCCATTCCTTAAAATGAATCTATCCACAAATATCAATGCAAGAGGTTGATTATTTAGTGGAGAGAGAAGTATGAAGAATTTAAGCATGAATCCTTCACACAAGTTTCTTTCCCTTATTTAAAATAAATATTGAATAAAAATATTAATTCCAAATATCAAAGCCTTATTATTTCCCCTTTAAGTCCTCCATCCATCCTTCAATTTATATCCATACATGAAGTTTAAGACACCTTTAAGGTTGAAAAAGCAATTGAAGAGTTGAAAGAGAATACTACAACATATTCAATTCAATTATCTTATCCATTACTTTAAGAACATAATAATAAACCTAGTAATCATAAATTTACAAGTTATAAGTACACTATAAGATGTTTTAAATAAGTAAATGAAGTCTCTTTCCTTCCCACCATCTCACTTTTTTAAGGGGGACCTATTGTATGGAAGGCAAAAGAAGAACATGTAGGTAAAGAGGAGAATTTGTCAAGAGAGGATGATCAAGAGTTGTGTTGGTTGAATGAGATTAAAATTTTAATATAATATTATCATGAATATGTTTTAAAACATATGTTTGAACTAGTGAGATTGCAGTAGTGGTTTCAAAAGGTAACAGTTCTATGCATGAATTAAGTAAAGATGAAGAAGCTAAAAATGAGGATAAAGAATATTTTCATGAAGAGATTGAAATTTTTTTAGAATTTGAAAATAAATATTGTATATATAAATATTTAATATAAATCCAATAACATTTTTCTAATGATCTACTAAAGGTTTAAATTGTATCTATTCTTATTGATTAGAATATGGTTACATTGGAGAGCTTTCTCAATATTGAAGATAAATATGAAGTGAGTATTAAACCACATGATTATTTTATTTATATTTAGAATATTTTTTATTTATTTTATTCACTTGGAGGAAATTAAAAGAGGTTAAAAAATAAAAAAAGAGCTGATCCAACTAGAATGAAACTTAAACAACAACTTGTTAGTCAACTTCATCAACAACATGGAAAGGACCTGAGAGGTTTTTGCTTTGATCCTAGTGGATTTTGAGTGATTGTAAATTTTAGTGTTATTTTTTATTCAATAATTGATTTTATTCACGTGTTTTATTATTATATTTATTTTTAAATTCCTTTAAGTGTTATCTTGCAAATCTTTCAGTTAGTAGTTGTTCTAGTTTTCAATTCAGTAAGTGATTTTGTAAAGTGTTTTAGTTTCTTGAGGAAGAAATTTTTAGTTTAATATTTGGTGATATTTTCATGAATAAATAAAATAATTTATATATCTACTTTTATTTATTTATTATCAAGTAAACATCCCAGCAAAGTCACCAAGAATGTTGATAATTTTACCACCATTGGTCAAAGTTGCTTATGTGTAAATTTTTAATAAGACTCCATTCATGGATTAAATGTCAAAAAATGTATTTAAAATATCATAAAACATTAATAAATACAAAATAATTAAAAATAATAAATCATAATTCTAAATTTTGACATAGGTTTCAATTATTCCTCTAACTAGCTATTTGTAAGCTAGTGAAGCCAATTCTCAGATGTTCGATACATAAAGGTGAAGAGGATTTGTATAAAGTGATATTAGTGGTATTTTGGGTTATATATTAATTAAATATTATATTTAATTTTTTAATTTTATATTGGCTTAAATTTATGAATAGTCATTAATAAAAACATGTACTCTAAAACCCTTCTTAAACCCAAATGACTCGATTTTAAGTAGTGCATTTTTTAGTTTTTTGTTGAAAAATAAAGGTGGTGTGATATATTATTGGGAATATAATACATTTATAAACATTTATAAATCAATATTTTAAGGAAAATAATGGATAAATTCAAATATACAAGCATTAGAGTCTTAAGAAAGTAAGAGAGATAGTTAAAAAAGGCAAATTTTGAGTGGTTTAAGAGATTGGTTGAGAACATAAAATTATTTTAATGATAATAATTTTTATTAAAATTAATAATTAAAAAATAATAAGGTATTTATGCCTCATAAAACTCAATAAAATGATAAAACATAGACCTAAAGGTTTTTATAAATGAAATTGTGCAAGTTGGTCAACACCAAAAAGTGCATATTTTGAGTTTTTTTTAATGAAAACTCTTTAAATTTGACATTGGATATGTTTTTTATTTTATTTAATTTTTAAAATTAGTTTAAGTTATTTAATATACCTTAAAATAAATAAAATTCCAATATAAAACTCTGATCATAAAAGAAATGATGGTTTCTTTACTTTTTTGCTCACAAATGGAGTTAGAAATGGGTGTTTTAGGTCCCTCCAATGACACATTGATTATATAGTGTGTATAATTAATTTAAATTTATAAATAAAGTATATTAATATGAAAAATAGTTAAAAATAGGATCATATCATTGAAAAACATCTTCAGGTCATCTCTAGGGCATTAAACATGCACTTCTGGGGAATTTTTCTTAGGGAGTTTGATGAAGATTTTTAGAGATTTTCAAACTTTTACAGGTATAACCAATTGATAAATATAAAAAAATAATAATATTAATGTTTATTCATGCCTAAAAATCATTTTAGACCCCATAATCCAACTCGTGATTTCTTGAGAAGAAGAAAGCACATGAGAGCATAAAATGGTATTTTTTGGAGTTGTACATGGAGTTTAGAATTTAAATTTTATTTGAAGGTCTATGAAAAAATGGATATAATGTTAAAATAATATTTTTTCTCCTTATATATTTTAATTATGAATATCCATAAAGTTTCTATATCTCACTATGCATTTAAGTAGCTTATCAAAGTTGCACAGGATAGGCATATGGAAGAACTTATTTGTAAGGCTGATTTTATCATCATAAAATGCACGCTTCTCAATAATATTAAATGCATAATTAAAAATACAAATTATCCAATATATATATAACTATAATTCCCCATTTTTCGCTAAATTTATCAATTACATGTCAATAATAATAAGTCTTCAATTATCCATACAAAAGTGGAGTTCCAAAATATTCAAAGATAAATAAGTGGAGTTAAGGTCTTGATCAAATTTAGACCCCTATTTTTATGAAATATATTCATTTAAAAATTAAAAATGCATCTCAATTATAATATTCCCCCCTTTGGGCTCTTTTTAGAAGAGGCATGAGGCCAAACATCCATACAAGTTGTATGCAAGATATCTCAAGTTGAACTCTAGGTATGAAGTCAAGATAAGTACAATCAACTCAAGATGAAAGTGAAGGTAACTGAAGTCTAAATTTAAGATTCATGAAATACCAAGAGAATTTAACTTAAATACCAAAAATATTTAACTAAATAATATCAAAATTTTCATGCAACATCATAGGGAGTTAACTCAAGATTCAAGATGCAGGAAGAGCCCTTTAACTTGTCAATTATCCCTTGCTCTCCTATGGAGCCATATTTCATGATTAAAAAATGTTTTGACTCAATTTTCTATGTATTAAATTAAAAATATAATTTTAAATAAAATTTGAGTTTAATTTGGAGTTAAAGTGGATTAAACCTGACTGTCATGCAAAATTATTTCCTAGTTTGGAGTTGATTGTCTTTTCTCTCTTCTTCTCTTTTATATGTATTCTCATTTGGAGGAGTATGATGATATTATTCTCTTGGATTAATAAAAATATACTAAAATTTTTTACTACCTCACCTTTTAATTAATAAAAAAATTGAAATTTTTCTCCATCTTCAAGTTGTTCATGAAGTGTGTTCTTAATTCATTGATAGAACTTAGTGAATGATTATTTTTCCTTTATTTATGTATAAATATCTCACATTTATGTAGAAAATAAGATTTATTTTTGGAAATATAAAGTATCTAAGTATATTTTCTACCTAATATGGAAATGAATTCAACCATTATTCACTCCTTCCAAGCTAGTGCGAGTGTATGTCAAAACTTGTGTATGAATTACTGATGCAAGAGTCATTGTATGAAGATAAAGTGAATGTGTGAAGATTATTTAAATTCCAAAGTGTGTCAAGTGTAGTATTAATTGAATTTAATATTTGTGAATCACCCCAATTTTTATTTTTCATTTTCATTTTTAGCTTTAGCATAGCTCCTTCTACCCTCTTCTAGTCAAGAAAACACATAATTAGATAGTTTAGATAGAAGTAGATGAGTGTACCAAATGAAACCAGAACATCATCTGGATATTATATCCAATTATAAGGTCCCAAATATTGGATATTTTCTATTGTATTAGTATAAGTGATAATAGGTGCGCGTTCTCAGCAAGAGTTCACTTCTAAGTGATAACATGTTCATTTACCAATTGATTGTGATTGTTGTCTAACAAAGAATGATATAGAAAAAAAAATTATAGTGATAAATCATAAATATCATTAGATTATATAGCTAGATAGGAATTTTTTTAGATGGGTAGTAACATTTGTTTCTTGAGTCCATTGATCATAAACTTGTATTAGTTGACTATGATGAAAAATGATTGTTGTATCTTCTGTGCCTTTATCTTCTAAGCAAGCTGAGATATCACATCTTGGATTGTGACATGTAAATTTCAATATTTATCTTATTTTTTATTTTAAACCCTAAAGGAACTTTGAGAGATTAAACAACCTAAAAAAATATGGGAGTGTAATTGGATGAATGGACCTCAATCACACCCTTGATGACTGACCACTTGATATGTATCCAATGATACAAAGAGGGAAATGAAGCCCATATAGTTCTCCCACCTAGAGTGATTTTGTAATTATGATCCTTACCTATGTATATACATATAGAAAATAGATTTAAGACTTTAAAATGATATCTCTTGAATTGATTTTGAATGTTCTTGACTTGGCTTATGAATTCTCGTTGAGTGATCCTGAATTTAAAAATTATTGGGTAGATTTTCTCAATGTGCAATAATGTGTAAGTTTGAAACTAGTGAATACTAAGAGGGTATTATTTAATTACCTTTAATATTTATTTATAAGCTAATATTTTGATAATTTAATTTACCGACCATATGAAACATGCAAGAAGACCCAAAATAATGATTTTAATTTTAGAAACTGACCATTATATGAAGGAAAATGTAACTAGACTAAGTGGATAGGAGTATGGTGGCACTCCTATCCAATTAGGGTATACTTTCCCTAAACTAGAGATGGCATGAGGGTGATTTTGATTAGTTTGAAAATTGACATTAAAAGCTGTGTATTAGTAAAAAAAATTAAAATTTACACGTGGATAAAATAATTAGAGGAATGCCAAAAAAGAGTCATGTATTTGTGCACAAGTCTTATGGTTTAGTAGGTGTCAAGATTTATTATTATCAAATACCTATGAATGGATTTATGTATATAAACTATGATGATGATTTTGATGGAGGTGAAGATGTTAACATGATAAAAGATATCCCCATTGATGACTCTTATGATATTGATTAATATTTTCCCATTTCTCACATGGTTTTTGATAATCCTCCCCCAATGACCTTGATGAGCTTTATTACAAGGTTAAATATCTCAATGATGATACTTAGAGTGGGAAAAATATTATCAATATTTTCCTTTAATTTATGATTATAGATTTGAGGATCTTAATGATCCTATATACACAATATTTTCAAATTTGATTAGATACTAATGTTTTACATCTTGTAAGAACCCATCAAGACTCAATATCTATAAGTAAATGCCCTAAGGGGTGCACCAAAAAAGGGGTGGGTATAATATTAGTGGTTTACAAGATTATTATCCCTTATTCTCATATTATTACGAATCTAACTAGCTCCTAAAACCATTCCCTAAGCTATTACTCCTCTTTTTCACACTCCTCCAACCATTTACTACATATTATCCTCCTTTTCCTCAAATAAATCCCATTATATAAATTGGTAATGATAGGTTTATTTGGTTTACCCTTTATAGTTTCAAGACATTTTCACTTAGGAATTAGATTAGCTTTTATCTAACCTAGCTTGGGACCTAGTGAATTATTCTCTAAAATTGTTCTAGGTCGACTGGGTCGACCTTATTGGTAAATATTTTTATAAGGGTCAAGGGTAAAATACACCTATATATGTAATGTAATTTCATCATCATTTCATCATTATTTCAATATGAAATAAAGAGTTATTATTCCCTTGTGCTTTTCTACAATCTGCTCTTCCATCATTCTACTTGAGGAGCCTTAGCTTAGGGTTTATACTTGGAGAATTAAGTCTTGTGAATAAGTCTTAAATTATTTAACCTTTATTATTAATCCTTACAAACCATAAAAACCTATTTTAAAGCCCATTTATCCAAGAAAGATATTGAGTCTCGATGGGTTCACATTTAGGTAAGTATTCTCTAACTTTGTTTCTCTCTTTAGTAGATAGAAGTAGCATAAGTATTGGATTCAAATAATATTACTCTTCATATTTCTTGTATTAGGGTATTACTCATACATATATTAACTAAGATTCTTCTATAAATTTTTTTATTGTTTACTAACCTATCATGTTGTGCCAGAAGATATGGTGAGCATTATATTAGATTTACTTTACTTTTTGTTAGTATAGGTGAAATATTAAAACTCAAGACCCCTTTAGGGTTATTACATGATTGTGTTATAATAGAGGCTTTGGAACCATTCTTATCATTGTGTATTTTAGTAATAAATCCCCTAATTAGGTCTATAGGATCCCCATATTGGTCAT
Organism: Torreya grandis; assembly: GCA_037957365.1. Lineage (NCBI taxonomy): Eukaryota > Viridiplantae > Streptophyta > Pinopsida > Cupressales > Taxaceae > Torreya > Torreya grandis. The sequence continues at coordinate 272,636 of JARHVA010009587.1, read as the reverse complement.
GCTCCCTTTTAACAAATGTGTCCCCAATTAGATGTGTATGGTATGATCTATATTCTTTGAGTTAGGATTGATTTATAGACATGATGTATTTTTGATTACATAAATTTTGGTAAAGTCAAAGTGAATATAAATCTTATAATATTTATTTCATTATTTTATCATTTTTATTATCATATATTCATAATACTAGGTCAATTATATCCACATAGTTCTAACTTCTATGGGAATTTTTAACACACAGTTGTATCCATATGACTATGTTCTTTCTATGCAAGTTCTTTTCTAATTACAGGATACTATATTGATTCAATTGACATAGTACCATTTTTTATAATTTTAGACATCCAATCTAGACTAATAGGTTGACCTAGTTAACCCTATACACTTTCAATCATTAGATTCAAACTACTAGGTTAACCTGGTCAACCCTGTACATTTCAAGCACTCAACAAGTTTCTTTAAAGCTTGGTCAACCTAGTCAACATAATTAGCAAGATTTTTAAGAATTTAGAAATATTATTTGATATTAATCTCACTTCTCTACATCTTCAAACCCATCAAAGTTCCTTTCTATCCTTTCTCTCTTTCCTTATAGTCTCTCTTTCCATAGTTTGTAGTCTTTAAAACTTCCCCTATATAGTCAAATAGACTGACTATGTCGAACTAGTTCTATATTCTATGTGTTATTTGGATAACTAGGTTGACCCTATAAATATTATTCATTTTTATACCTTTTGCTTATGTAGTATAGAGGCAACACTGTCGACCCTATTTTTTATTCTATGCATACACTATTGACTGAATCAACACTGTATTGTGTTTCAAATTTAAAATTAACACTTATATGTTAAAATTATCTCACACTTTCATTTCTTATTGCTTGAATGATTAAAATAGATCACGTAGTCTAATTAGGTGGTTTTTAATATTAAATTTAGTTTCACTATCTTATATTTTATGCAGACACTACCAAATCATAAAATATTAAAAAGAATTTTAATAGTTATCCACCCAAGGCCTACCTACTTGGATTTCATCACCAAGGGGGATGCTGACATGGTTTATTAGACAAGTATAAACATGTGATTAATGGTATATTTTAACTAATTACCCAACACCCTTATCACTAAAATGTGTGAAGTGAGGGGGTAGGCGCCACTACCAAGCCTATACCATTGCCAATATAGATCCCTTTCATCCCAAATACCCTAAAACCATCCTTAAATTGGTTTCTAGTTCCTTGATTACAACCAAATTACTATCACATTTAAAATCATATTATAATAATATAATAACATTTAGGTTTACCATTTTTTTATCTTTTACTTTATAAGTTTATTTCTTTCTCTTTGCTTAATTATGTGTTGTATTGTAAAAACTTGCATTGGCTAGCATTGGTTCAAGGTTTTGTGCTATGTGCCTCAATTGGATCACCCTAATTGATCCAATTGATTTTTCTTTTCCTTTAGTTCTTAATTTTATAAGTGATTTCAAAATTATTCTCATTTCAGTACACATTCATTTCTATCCACATAATATTTTATAGACTATTTTTTCCCTACCTATTGTGATAGGTTGACCCAATAAATCCTATATACTTTTTCAGCCCCTATTTGTTATGCTAGGTCATCCTAGTTATCTCTATATAGTAATTAGACCCTATTTTATATACTAGGTCGACTGAGTTAACTCTATACTATTTTCTCATTCTTTATCTACCGACCTAGTTCTCTCTTTCTCTTTCTTAGCATTTTATTCATTTCTCTCAAATCATCATGAAGTCTGCTATCAAAATCTTCTTAGATAATTTGAATCCATTTAGACACTATATGGGGTTTTCTTTTCTTCTTATCTTTTCTTAATTTTTCTTCCTCTTTTAAGCTTGTGGGGCATCTTACGATGCCCATCCACACATTACTTTAGCCTTTGAGGCATATTGTGATGCCCACCCATATATTATTTCAGACTTTGGGGCATCTTGTGATGCCTATCCCTACATCTAATTGCCCTTTGGGGAATATTTTTATGTCCAATATTATTCTACTTGTCATGCTACCAAACTAATTCAACTTGAAGAAACCTTCTAAGACACAAGCTTGTATCTCACGTGCTCATCCTTGATATAGACATTAAAATAGGATCCTTACCTTCTTTTCATGTTTTTTATCTACATTTATCTAACACTTTTTTTAGGTTACTTACATAGTATCTCCCCCTAAAATAGTTATCTCTTATCATAAACCTTTAGTCCTTTCTTTTTGGTCTTTTGGTTTCCCCTTTCTCTCATGAGTTTCATTGTAAAACCATAGATAAGACTTGGTCTTCCTCATGATGTACCATAGTCTTATTTATTTTCATACTCTTTTTACACACTTTTTGGCATCCCTTAGATTTATCTTTTATGAGTTGCATTGTAATACCATGGATAGGACCTAGCCTTCCTCATAAAATTACCATCCTATCATTCCTTTTTTAGAATGTGTTTTACAATAGTTACAAGTGTTTTTATCCTTGTTCTCAAATTTATATTTTAATTCTTTTGATAGATATAATTTGAAAAATAATCTATGTTAGCATTTTTTTATCCACTTCCCTCATTCTTATGATAAGCAATCACACTTTACAATCATTATATCCTTTTTTTTCTCTTTGTCACATTTTTTTACAATTTGAAGTGATTTAAATTGTTCCATGTGTCATTCCTCTTAATTTACTTTACTTTTACTCCTTCTTTGGACAAAACAAGGTCAAATTCAAGATATAAATTTTATTTCACCTAGATTTATGAGACTCTTAGACCCCATGCTCTTTGAAGTTATCCCTCTTAGCAACCAAGTCCCAAGTATTGAAATGAAAGTCATCTTTAGAACCCATGTTTAGTTTTCTAAATTCATATGGAGGAGGAATAGAAAAATCCATCAAGAAAGTTAAAATCCAAATCATGTAAAACACAAGTAAATGATATAAAAAAGGAAACATACAAACCTTAAAGTTCAAAATCAAACCAAAAGATGTGATTACAAATACATCTCCTATCTTGAATTATAATTCAAACTCCACAATCTACCTTGGATAGAGCCAAGGTCCATGGGGGTGCAATAGGCTAGTAGATTTTAATAGGATAATTCAACAAACTCTATGGTGCTACCTAATTTATCACAAAAGTACCCTATCTTCATAGTATACTAACAACCCTGTAAGGGGTATTGAGGAACATGAAACATGTTGTGGGAAGGTACGTCAATTTTAATTTTCATGCATATAACCTTTATCAGATGATCTATATACATAATTTGTTGACCTAATATTTGTACGGCTAAGAGAAGTTCCTCAGAGTCTTTAAGGTTGAAAGTCCTCTTATTTTTGACAAACCTAATTTGAATGTCTTGACTTTGATAAAGAGTTCCTCTACCTTGGATTTTCATTCATTATCCCCTCCACCTATTTCATTTGCCCCCTTGATAGGAAAATTATGATTCCAAATATTTTTTCTCTCTTCCTTAATTCCTTCTTCTTCACCTCTTAAAAAACATGATAAAATTACTTTATTTTAGTTTTATCTATCCTTAGAAGCGAAACAACATGTTTGAGCAACTATGGATTCCTTTCTTTACCCTATAAAACTACATTCCTAAACTTATTTTTCTTCCATTTACCATTTTTCATTGTTTTAATACCCTTATATCATGGAAACCTGAGATTTTACCCTAATTCCATTGTTGAGTGAGGTTGTCTTGTTATGTTTCACTCATCAATGTTGTTTTCCTTTTTATGCACATGTTTCCATTATTTAGTGAGATAAGGATTCTTACTATTCACTCATGAATGTTATTTTACCATTTTTTTTAATCTTTTACATTGATATATTTAATTACCATCCTTTTTGACATGTATCCTTGGTTTGATTTGGCAAGTTTGCCTTTCTTACTCAAGGTTTGCTTGTCTGAGTTTTTTGATATTTAGTAGCCTTGGCTTTTCTATTACCCAATTTAATCTTGTTTTTTATTTGATCATTTGGTCTAACATAACACTTCTCATCCCAACTTTCCAAATTCCCAATTACATCCTATCCTCATAACACTAATTATCTCAGATTCTTACATTTGTTTATTTTTTCTCTTTAGTTTTGTATTCTTGGGTTTGTTAAAATTAGTCTTTGTGCCCTACATAATCAAAACTAAAAACATAGTAGACAAGCACCCAATGATAAAGGTAAGTCAAGGTATGCATCATATTTAATTTTTAGTCATTTACTTTTTAGTCATCTACTTTTTAGTTATTTCCCTTTTCAGTCATTTACTTTTAGTTATTTTATGCTTTGAAATACTATAATTTTTTTATCATCATTGTTATGTGTTCTTATGTTCTTTAATGAAACACCATACCCTATTACACCTTATTAACACATGATGATCTTTGAGTGAGGCATATGTATACACATAATATTTTTAACTTTTATCAAATACTAATGCTTTACATCTTTTAGGAACACATCGAGACTCAATATCTCTAAGTGCATGCCCTAAGGAATACACTAAGAATGGGGTGGGTAGACCATTAGTGATTTATAGGATTCTAATCTCTTATTACCACATTATTACCAATCCAACCAAATCCTAAAACCATTCCCTAAGCTATTACTCCTTTGTATACTCCTCTAATAATTATATAGATATTACCCTCATTTTCCTCACCTAAATCCAATTATATCAATTGACTATGCTAGGTTGACTGGGTTAACCCTATATAATTTCAAGATATTTTCATTTAAGAATTGCGTTAGACCTTGGGTGATCGAGATTAAGACCTAGTGAATTATTCTCCAAATTTATCCTAGGTCAACTAGGTCAACCTTGTTGATTGGGATTTTTGGAAGGGTCAAGGGTCAAATCCACCTATAAATACAAGATCATTTCATCATTATTTAAATATTTAATAAATATTTATTATTTGTTCATGCTTATTTATAATCTACTCTTCCACCATTTTACTTGATGAGTTTTAGCTTAGGGTTTCTAATTGGAGAATTTAGTCTTGTGGAAAAGTCTTGGATGCTTTGGCCTTTCTTAGTGATCCTTATAGACCAAAACAACCTCTTATGAAGCCCCATTGTCCAAGAGAGAGATTGAGTCTTGATGGGTTCACATTCTCTCTTTAGTAGATAGAAGTAGCATAAGTATTGGTTTTGAATAATATTACTCTTCATATTCCATGTATTAGGGCATTACTTATACATAGCTTAATTGAGATTATCCTATACATTTTTTGATTATTTACTAACCCATAATGTTGTTCCACAACCTTTTGTGAGCACTAGATTAGATTTACTTTACTTATTATTAATATAGGTGAAATATTAAATCTTAAGAACCCCTTAGGGTTATTACATGATTGTGTTAGACTAGAGTATTTTTAACCCTCCTTAACATGGTGTATTTTAGTAAGATATCCCCTAATTTGGTCTATCAAATCCCCATATTGGGCATGCTCCTACTTAACAAATGTGTCCCCAATCAGAAGTGTGTGGTATGATCTATCTTCTCTAAGTTAGAATTAATTTATAAACATGATGCATTTCTCATTGCATATAGATCCCACTTTTTCCACTTATCACATTATTAAAAATAAATACAATGATTTTATAAGTTATGATGATGATTATACCATAGGTGAAGACTATAACATGGTAATATATGTTCCATTGATGATTAGTATGACATTAACAAAAATACTTATGATTTTCCCATATTTTTCAATCCTTAATACAAATTAATAAATGATGATCATGTTTTAATTTAGGAATACTCATCCTCTACCCCACCATTTGAATAACTTATAAGGATAAGTCATCAAATATTAGCTCACATTAAACCAATTGTTTTCAAATCATCAACCTAGGAATAATGACTAATCCAAATGCCTACCACAAAAAACATTATATGTGATTATGATCCTCAACATTATATGAATACTCAGACCTATCCTATTGGTCCAATCAGGTTTAATTTATTTATAACCTACCCAAATCAATAATACAATCACTATTTTCCAAATATATCAGCTAATTGAATACCATTTAGTTACAACTACTTATAATCAACTACACTAGCCATAATCCTTAATGTATTAATATTTTTCTTATTTAACCTCCTATTTCAAAAAATTACACTATTCATGACACAAAATTTATGATAAAAATCTTTGTATTTCATCCAAATACATTATCCATGACACTAATTGTGTTAATATGGTTCATCCTATTTCATCCAGTTACGCTAGACATGACATAAATTATGTCAATATATTTCTTTCTATGTCATCCAACTACACATGCCATGGTATAAATTATGGTGATAGAGTGATTTATTTTTCATCTAAATACATCATCCATGACATAAAATGTAATGATATAGTTCTTTATTTTTTAAAAAACTACATAAGACATAACTCAAAATGTGCTAATATAATTTTTATCTTTCATTAGACTATATCAACCTATATAATGTAGTCATTTTAGTCCTATTACACAACATGGTATTAGCTTGGGTGATACCATACATAAAAATTCACTAACACCTATTAGAGATCTTGGCATTGCCTTAGATTTACATTCCATGCTATAACATATATTTACATAGAGTTTGAATTTATTAGTAGGAATGTCGATATTAAGGTTAACTCCATTCCACCTACATCTATAGGGTGAGGCATATTCTAATGCCTATCCTATTATTCTCACAAATTTTAGGGCATATTATGATACCCATAGTTTTAGTACTACACATATTGTGTCACCTTGTACTACCCATACTTATCTTATATTAGCCTTTGGGGCATCTTGGAATGCCTATCCTTACCCTTATGCACATTTTGGTGGCATCTTATGATAACCATATTCATTGTTTTGGATTATTTATCTCTCATCCTTACCATGAGGTATCAATAAATAAGGTCTCACATCTAAATTAGAAAAAAAAAGATTTAAGAAACCTTCTAAGACAAATATTATTGCATTTCACATGTCTTTCATTGATATTAATGTTAGCATAAAGATTGATTTTTATTCCATCTTAGTTTTCTTTACTTTCCATCATTTTATTTCTTTAGCATCATTTTTGTTACACTATTTATTCTATTTTGGTTCTTTTGTATCTTATATTTCACCTTAGTTTCCCTTGTATATCCTAGGTAGCACCTTCAAGTTCATTTTTCATCATTTATTTCACTTACAATAGGCCGTTATTGTCTTTTAGACTCTTTGGTATCATTTTAACTTCCCCCTCTTTTGGGATGATTTACAATCGACCTTAGTTTTTCTTGTGGATATTAGGTAGAATATTTGGGTGCCTTTTTCACATATTATAATATATTTATAGATAGAGATTTCCCCTTTGTGACTATTTTAAATTCCCCCTCTTTTTGAGAAAAATTCTCTCATCAATGATTACTATATAACTATTATAGGTTTTCATGGATTATCTAGTGACACACCACCATTCTCTTCACATTACATATTAATTTCACTATCATAGTTAGTTTATATTATTTTTAGATAACATTTATTAAAGGTTATACATTTATTCTTTTATATTTTAGCTTATCTTTACTCTATCTACACACCTCTAAGTTTCTTTCACATTATCCCTAGCACCTATACTTGGCCTTGGGTCTTCTATAATTTATAAACAATTGTTTTTTTTTTGTTTTTTTTTTGTATTGTAAGATCTTAGATAATAAATCTTGGCCCTCCTAACAAATGAAAATAATATTTATCTTTATTTACATAATCATTTGCATACTTATTGGCCATTATTTCCTTTTGTGATTATTTAGTTTATTTCATCATTATGTACACCATTTAGGGGTTTATTATAATTTTTATGATTCATAAATTTATTTTATTTTTACCTCTTGGTTTTTAGTTTGTAACTTAGATGGTAAGACCTGAGATATCAAGTAGGCCCTCCTCATAAAATCCCATCATTTTTATACATAGACTACTTTTTCTCTTAACCTTAGCTAGGTGTCTTCTTAAAAAGATAAGGCAATGGTCAAGAGTTGTGTTTTACCCACTTAGATTTAGTCATATTATCTCATTGTAAAAATATAGTAGTATATATTCATTTACTCATCCAAATTTTAATTTTTCTTATGATGATTATTCACATATAAATGTCATTATATCATCTTCTTTTACACATTTTTTGTGATTAGGGTGTTTTATGATCAATTTCATGATCCACCTATATTTCACTTCCATTTGGGCTCACCATGTTTGGTTTTGAAATCAAAGTCTTTCCTAATGTGTAATTATATGATTATTTAAGCATCATGGTATTTAAGTTCCCCTTTGTAGTGACTAGGTGTAAGCTCTCTTGTGATAGTCATTTGTAATACCCATTGTTGGTTTTTTCAAATCTGTATGGAGGAGGAAAACATAAAAAATTAAAAGAATAAAAAATCAAATTTTAATAAAAGGAAATGTTAAAAGGCAAGTAATATATTAAAAGCTATATCACAGTAAAATGTGATATTTTTAGGATATTTCATATTCTAGTCAAATATTGAACATCACAGTTGGACTCACGATATATCCAAGGAAAATTTGGGTGTAGTATCTTAGTAGACTATCATTACATCATTATATATCTTATTATATTTTGGTGCCACCTACTTTATCATTAAATTACATGTATACATAGAGAGAAAAAAAACACTAAACTTTTTGTACTCAACTTCCTAAAGTCTGACTGAGCTAGTTGATTAAAGGATGATGTGATAGGTGGTTTATTGGTTTGGTTGATTGGGTTAGTTTTTTGAGGGATTTGGATAGGAAAAATTGGTAGTGTTGGATGGTTAGGATGTGCTATTAGAAAGGGGTTTTATGTAGTAGGTGGTAAAGTATACTCATGCCTATACCAAAAAAATTAAATTTATCATTATTAGTGGTGAGTTTATATGTGACAGTGTTCTAAGAATATTTAGAGTTGATAAGGAAAAAGGTAGTATAGCTCTTGGTCTAAATTAAATTATGGGAATTGGGTAAATTTATGTTAAATGACACTAAGTATCTGGTTTAATATTCTATGTTGGTATTTCCTAGACAATGTCACCCATAAAATGAATGAAATATGATGAAGCTAAATCCAAAGATTAAGGAGAAATAATTAGGTTTGTAAATTATTGACTCATCGAGATAGAAGATGGTTTTATCTTGATATTTGTGATTTTGTTAATCAAGTTTACTTGTCAAGTGCATCTAACTATTTAATAATGAGCCTAGGGAGAGGACTAGAGTGAAATAGTTCTAGTTAAATCTCTAATTCTATGTCATTTTTTGATATTACTTTATCATATAGGAGCTAACACTCTAGGAAAAATTCATATTATGTCACAATGAACTTATTAAATCATCATTAAAGAGTAGGGAAAACATTTATTTTTAAGTTTTAATAGTGTTATTTTGTTTGTTTAGTATTGTTATCGTGAAACATGTAGATTTGATTTTTAAAAGGTATGATTTCTTATTTTAGAGTTGAGTGTTGGGTTTAAAAATATTTTTGTATGCCATATTTGTGTTTTAGCAAGGATTTTTTGGGCTTTTTTATGTTTGAAACATGGCTTTTTGAAATTAAAATAAAAAATATACTACTACTAGAAATTAAATTACTAATTAAAAATGAATTAAATGTTTTTTATCAATGTTTTGATTAATAGATTTTAAACTATGACAAAAAACTTAGTTAAAGTAGATGGATAAATCAAATAATCATTCAAACACACATATACTTTTTAAACGAAGGTATATGAGAAAACTAGGGTTTTGAACATAAGGTACAAAGAGATATGAATAGCTTATCTATTGTGGGGAATATAGAGTTTTGGATGATTATGATGTGGTATATGATAATTGTAGATCTAATTATATGACTATTCTACATGACTAGGACAAGATGGATAGATTTGGATTGTGTTAGTTTGAATTGTTGTCTTTATACAGTGTTATTGTTTGATATACCCATAACATAAAATGTAAACTAATAATCTATGTGGACATACCTATAAATATGCTTCATCTTATCACAAACATGAGATTGTATAATATATCATGTTTTTTACCTTTTTTCCTTTAATAACCCTATCCAAATATTGCACAAGAACCAAATAAAGATCAAATTCAAAAGATGGGGAAAATGGGGAAGTGGGAATGACCAAGATGTCCTTAGAACCTTATTTATTTAAGTACTTCTGACATATCCAAAAATAGGGACCTAAATATATTATAGTTCTTCCTCTAATGTGTGTGTGTGTGTGAAATAATCACATGTGGTTTGAATATAAATGATCTTTGGTTAGGTTCTCATTTGGTCCAAGCATGCAGTCTAGATTTAATATTATGAAATTAAAATAAAATATAGGTACTATGTTTGATGTAATACGATAATATTTATTATTTGAGTGCCAACATAGATAATTTCTAGATGTAAAATTCTTGAATAAACCCTTTAAATATAATACTCCCAATTTTTAATTTTAAAACCCCATTTACACACCAATTGACTCAAAGAAGGGTAAAATGGTCATAAATAAATACCCAAAAGATTTTTTTAAAATAGTTTCAAATGTGTATTGGATAAGACCACCCATTTTAGATGGTCCTATATAAAAACTATAAGATAATAGGATAAAAAATGACAGGGACTAAGGATCCTTGTGATTTAGATAAGGAATTCCATACAAGAATAAAAAATCAAATCAATGTGAAAAGAAAATATAAGATATGTAGGAATAAAAAAACCACATTTTAGTGGGATCTAAATTAAACAATAGGAGTTTCTAAATAAAAAATTGTATAATACATAATACTTGTGGTTACTTGACCAAATTTGGGTGTATAAAAATCCCCCCTTTTAATTATAATAATGTAATAAAATGAAATTACTAGAATGAAAATAATGAAAGTCAAACCTATACTTACCTATGTCAAATATGGTCACTTATAAATGGAAATTACATGGGTTTGATGTAATCAACATATGTAGAGAGAATATGTCTCTAATATTTATCTCTTCTTATCTAGAGAATCGAATAATACTTTGAGTGATGTTGGTAGATATGAACTCATGATGTGGAGTTCATATACTGAATTGAAGTAAATCATTATGGTATAAAGAACCAAGTTATTATTACCCCAAATATTTTATGGGTAGATATGTGCCTAAAAGTTAAGATATTATTTAATCTCATCTCTAAACAACTCAAAATATTGGGTATTGGTGTAAAAATTGTGAATTGACGAGTACCAAAGGTTATAATATTCATTCTAGTGAAAAAAATAGTGTAAAATATAATTATAAATTGATTCTGATGTAAATAACAATAAATTGATTCTGATGTAAATAACATAGATAATTTCATGGTTTTCCATTCTTTATTTATAATTTAGTGCAAAACATGGTAGATGAGATCATGTTATAAGTAACATGCCCCCAATCTAATAATTAAGTAAACTGAGTCATATAATCTAATCTAGAAATATATATTATTGATTCCATATTTATGTAGACATGCATGGTGTACATTCCCCCATTATCATAAATCATTTAAAAATTGAGTCAAATTTTTCTAAAAAATACCAAATTATTCTATATGCATGCCCCGTTAATAGTGACATTTATCAAATATATGTAAAATATCTATGATTGTCTAAGAAAATATTGTAGTAAACTATGATAACTTGTAGCAACCTAAAACAACTTTTATGTTTTCATATAGACAAAAATGAAATTATTGTTCAAATGGAGAAATTATGTTTGAGTTATAAAAATTTAAGATAATTTTGAAATAAACTAAGCATTTTTTGATTAATTATGTCAACCTGTCAAATGCCTATGTCATACTATCAAAAAACTATGTATAGTTTGTGTATATCCTACATAAAACCATAATGTATTGATTAATATTTTATATATCAAAGCATTATGAGCCATAATTAAATTTGTATTAAATAGTCTAAAGTATGACCTATTTAAAAAATTTATGTGTGACCCTATTAATGGATCAATAGTAGATAATAAAAATAAGAGGAAAAGAAATAACGCAGTTTGTTATCCACCTCAACTAGGTTCATTTAAGCTAAACTTTGATGGGGCTTGTAGAGGGAATATAGGAGCTTTAAGGGATGGATGTGTAATAAAATATTTTATTGGATCTTTAATAAGAGATAAATATTTGAAACTACTTGATGGAAACAATAACGAAGCAGAAACTAAGGTGCTTGTAATAGGTATTGAGATGGCTTTAGATTGTGGTACTTATTTTTTTGAAATTGAAGGGGATTCTCAGGTGGTTATTCAAGATTTGAAAATTAAAAAGGATGAATAATAAAAAATATAGAATATTCTTATGATTATTTGGCCTCAACTAAATCAATTTTTAATGTGGAGGTATTTGCATTACTTTTCAAAAAGCAATCAAGTTGTCAATTTCCTTGCCAACATGGGAATAGATAAAATATTGACTTCTAGGGTTGATAATGTTAAGGAAGGTTGGAGTGAATATGTGGGGATTGATTTGATATACCTATATATTTTTAATTTAATTTTAATATATTTTAAATTTGTTGAAATTATGAAAATTGGTGGTGGCATGACTATTTTTAACATGCCTTGAGTCAGAGATAGGGTGATGCCAACAACATTGATGTTTGTATTTATGGAAAGATTGTAGAATATATAGATTCATGATGGATTTTTATGTGAAAATTTTATGGGAAATGAATATATTTTTTATGGGATCCATATTTAGTTTTTAGGTTTGGGTAGCTAGTTTGTTACATTTATCAATATGGAGCTAGATTTCATTAAATCATCAAGGTGGCTGTTAGTTTTTGGTAGGGATAAAGTAGGGAATATGGGGTTTTTATGAATTTTCACCAATATTAATCTATTTAACATCTTATAGATTCCTATATTCAAATTTGTAGAGCTGCTAGAGGATTTATTGGGTTTGGAGGTGTTGTCTAAAAGTAGAAGAGTGTGAATCAACTTAGATCTGGGGTCCCTCTTTGCTAGACATTTATGTCTTATGGTTTTGGATAAGGATAAAATTAAAAATATGGTGGAATTATTAATTTTTATTTAGCATATGGAAGATATAATGTCAATAATTTATTATATTCATATAATACCTTATCCAATAATACAATTCTCAAGTAAAGATGGTTTGGGGTATGTGTCCTTATCAGTTTTTTGTATTCTAAAAGCTAGGTTTTTGTCTCTAATAAATTTCACCTAAGAGGTTGAATAAGTATACTTAGGGGTGAAAGATAAGGAAATTTATAGGGGTATATCCATGCTTGTATTATAGTATCTATTACTTCCAATTCTATAATTAGAGGCTTGGAGAGATCAACATATGTTGCTATAAAGATTGAAAGTGATTAAGTGGCTTGAATGAGGAGTGGAAAGAGGTTTGTTTTAAGGATCCCCCATTGTGGAGAGGATAGAGGAAATATAATATGGTGCAAGGAATTTGAAAAAAATGTTTGAAGTTTTTAAAGGTGGTGGTTTCTATGGGTCCAAGGTTAAACAAAGGTTTGGAATTAATTTGTCTAGTTGCAATGGAAAATGTTCAATGTCAAAAGGACCAAGATTATTGTCCTTTGAAGAAAGATAAGGTGTCAAATTTAGGTATGATGGCTGATAGTGATGGGAATCTAATTGAAGTAATAATTTTGGATTAATAAACAAAATTTATATCAATTGGTTTCTATTTAGCCTTGTCTTAGGTTTTTAGTCAGTTTAACTATATGTCAGTTCATATATGTAGTTTAAACTTTTGGTATATAAGTTTGGTTTTTATATTAAATGCCTTAATAATTTTGTTATTAATCCATGCCTTTTTGTATTTATTTTTTCTTATATGTATATGGGAAATGGACCCTTTTAACCTTGATATCAAGCTAAAAAACATTGATGTGTGTATTAAGTCAAATACAATTTGTGTATCTAATTTTGTATAAATAGTGCTTACATATGCCCCCTTTTTTGTGAGAGGGTTGAAAATGGTGAAAGGACATTGAATAAAATAAATAGTGGATGTAATGATAATTATTAGTTTAGTTTTCTATTGGATAAAATTTATGATCACTTTTTAGCATTTAGTAATTAATTCAATGTTGATTAATATGTATATGGGTTCCCTTACAAATAAAGGAATTAAAATGGGAATATCAAGTATGCACTATTGGGGTAATGACAAGGTAATGGAATTGACACTTGTGAAAAATGGAAGGTGTAATGACCATCTTTTGTATGGAATAAATGGTGTTCAAAATGGAGTTATGGTCTGTAATATATTGACAATTTAGTAAAAGGAGACTTTAATTTTGATAAGGCATGCCCATACTTTAGGAGTATGGTACATGTATAAATGCATATATTATTTTTAAATTTAAATCTTTTTAATTAATTAAAAAAATTCAAATATTATATTATGATCTCTAAGTTATAAAAATTCCATAAAAAAATATTTTATATAATTGATTTAAGGAGGTAGAGGCACTATTTTAGGCCTATGAGGAGGTAGATTACGTAAGTATTAAAATAAAATCTTTGAATTGTTGTAAAATTTCAATTAGGGTAATTTTACTTTATTTTATTTCCTTTTTGATTTTTTTCATTGCCCCATCTTCGATGATCTCATTGTTGTAGGACATGACATGACCCTATTTAGTCAATCTATAACTTCCATTGATACATATGTTTAAGATACAATGGAGTGAGATAGGTTAAGATTTGAGGTTGTGAGATTATAGATGCCCCCATCAAGCCTGGCTACTACTCAAGATTTTTATACTATTGGATAAGTATTTAAGATTAAAGAGAGAAAATTCCAATCTTAAGGGAAGATTGGTTGTGTATGAGGATCAAGAGATGAGAAAGAGGTCATGGTATAGGACATGAGATGAACCTATGGATATAAGTTCTAGGTATCCTATATTAGTAGATATAGACAATATGGACATGGATGAGGAGAGTCATTTGGATATATGTGCATGTGGAAAACACATGATAACCTATGCACTCAATCTCTTGAGGTTCGACTAAGAAACCTTATGTAATGGATATATGAGGGTTATAACTAAGGATTGGGGTAACTATTTGGTGGAATGGTGTTTAGAATGATAGGTGGAAAAGGATGCTCAATGTGGTACCCAAAGTGTTATAATGTGTCATGTTTCTCATTGAAATAATCTAACTAAGAAATAAGAGAAATCCAATGTCCCTTAGTGTCATTAATGACAAGGATATGAAGATATTTATCAATACTAGGATGGAAAAGTGAGAATGGTCAGGGTGAATAACTCAGGGAATGTGATTAAATCTATTGGGTTGACTATGCACATTTAATGTCATAGAAAAATGTGAGTGATATATGATGAGACTAGATCCAAGGAGAAGAAAAGGGGCATAGATAAGTGTTTAACCCTAGAATATATATGTATATATATATATAATATATATATATGTGTGTGTGTGTGTGTGTGTGTATATATGTATATATATATATATATATATATATATATGTATATATATATATATGTATATATATATATGTATATATATGTATGTATATATATATATGTATATATGTATGTATATATATGTATATATGTATGTATATATATATATATATATGTATGTGTATATATATATATATGTATGTATGTATGTGTGTGTGTGTGTGTGTGTGTGTGTGTGTGTGTGTGTGTGTGTGTGTGTGTGGATATTTAATGTTAAATGGGTAAAGCTAGCCTAGGGCACAAGGATGGTAAACTATCTTTAGAGTAGGACAATTATTTATGAAACATAGATATAACATATACAAAATTTATTATGATGAGATATATTAAAAATGG
The DNA here is from genome assembly GCA_037957365.1 of Torreya grandis. Classification (NCBI taxonomy): domain Eukaryota; kingdom Viridiplantae; phylum Streptophyta; class Pinopsida; order Cupressales; family Taxaceae; genus Torreya; species Torreya grandis. Next base: position 256,714 of record JARHVA010009587.1, on the reverse strand, counting down.
AAAGTACATCTATGATAGATATTGTAATAAAATGAAAATAAGAAACTTAGTTGGTTATGATACTAATATAGATCTAGATCTAAAACAAGCAAAAAGTGTTAGCAATTCCATTATAATTATTTGATTCTATAAATTTGACCTCTATAGTCTTAGAAACTTGTATCAACCTAGATATCTATGTCATATTCAATCTAGTGTATTTAAATCTAGGTCATGGACTGACACTCCTTATCAAATCAAAAAATACTAGTTTTTCATCTTCATATTAGTTGTGGAAAAAAGAGGTTAGTGGGCAAATGGTGTCAAGATAACCCAAAGACCCCTCTATTAATGAGTTATACTAACATAGATAATACTCTAAATAAAGCCTCATAATTATGTGTTTATCCCCTATGTTTTGTCTTGTGTGTGAATCATGCAATGTGTGATAATTAAATATAATAATGACCTAGTTTGTAAGATGAAAAATTTGTCTCATAAAATGCTCCTTTAGTAATTTATAACTATATATGTGATGTCCCTATGAATGATATGTAAATAAGAGAAAATATGGAAGGTTTGATCACTTGAGTGTTTGATTTAGTGCTTTTGGTAAGTTTCCTTAGTCTCTCTAGGTATTTTATAGGTTTTTACTAGGTAAAGTTGAATGAGGGTTGATCTTGTATTTATACCAATCCCTTTAGAGAATATATCACATTAGAGAAATTAATCTAACCATAAGAATACATTTCATTTTAAAATTTGATGTATTTAGGTCATTATACAATTGTGTTGGGATAAAACACTTACGTTGATGCAGGCATCTGACTAGGATACAAGTGTTTAGGTAGTTGTAAAATAGGTCTAGGTCTATAACTTGTAGAGATGTAAGATAATAATGTTTATAACATTCTAGGTAAGATAGAAGGATTGGTTCATTAGAATAACATTGGTCAGAATAAGAGATAATCAATTAGCCACAAAGAGATAATGTATGTGAGCTTTTTGGAATCGAGAAAGGTCTATAAGCTAAAGGTAGATACATGAAATGTATTTTCCAAATGTACAATGTTGAGGTGATATATAATTTATAGATAGTGTATATATTTCCCCCTTAATATAGTAATTAAATTATAAGTTTAAAGGATAATAAATGCATACCTAGGTGTGTATAACACATGTTGTCTTTACTTTAGTCTAACTTGAGTGCCTTTCTAGTGATTGACCTATAGCCAAGATAATGTTAATATATAAATAAATACAAGGTTTAAGAGTAAAACTATGTATTGATGCAACCATCTTTCCTTTTGGCAATTTGACTTGAAATATATTTCATTATGAATCACTAAAATTGATATTATTAAAATTTTAATTTGGGAAAATTAATATATCTAAATAGATAGAGAGATATTATAATACACATGCTCCCAACCTTGGAGAAAATGAGAGTTTCCCAACCATATTATAAATAGTGTCTATATTTCCCCCCTTAATATAGTAATTAAATTACTGGCTTAAAGGACAAGAAATGCATACCTAGATGTGTATAACACTCTTTGTCTTTGCTTTAGTCCAACTTGAGTTCCTTTCTAGTGATTGATCTATAACCAAGATAATGTTAAAATATAAATAAATGCATATAATCTAAAATTGAAACCATTGAAATAATTGAAATTGAAATAGAGCAAGGTTTAAGAGTACAACTATATATTGATGTAACCATCTTGCCTTTTGGAAATTTAAATTGAAAAATATATCATTATGAATCACTAAAATTGATATTATTAAAATTTTAAATTTGGAAAGTGAATATATCTAAATAGATAGAGAGATATTACAATACATCTACTCCCAACATTAGATAAAAAGAGAGTTTCCACTCAGTAGTTGAGATTAGCTCAATCATGTAACCCAATGATACTTATAACTTGATGAATGTGAGTGAACCATGTCATACCAAACTATAAAATTGGTGAGGCTAGATGATTTAATCAATTCTAACCTATAAACTTAGCAATATTAAGTGACTAAATCACCTCAACCATACCAAAAACTAACTATTATAGTAGATTGGCTCAATACAATGTATACTAGTCCAACTTGGTGGTTGATTATAGTCTCTAAAAGTGTTTTAAATATGAAATTGATTTGATTTTACAATATTAGGTGTAAATTAAATATCATATACACCTTAGATATGTCTCATTCTGAAACTATATATACAAATGGTACCAATGTATATAATTCTATCATATGTGTGTATCTAAACCATGCAACTGTGCAATTTGGTCAATTTGGAAACTATTTAAGTGTAAGGAACATGTTTCCAAAACATTCCCCCACTATATGTGTAGAAATATAAAAATAAATATAAGTGCCAATGTGGCGAACATGTTTCCATAACATGCCCCCACTTGAATCTAAATTTAAAAATTAGTGTAAGTGCCAATATGGAAGACATGTTTCCAAAACATGACCCCACTATAATATGGGTACGTTGAATAATAAATAAGTGGGGATAAGATGGATCCTAAAACATGCCCCCACTAAATCTGAATTTGTGAAGTAATGTGGAATTCATGCCTCCATGTCATTTCCCCAATGATATGCCCCCCTTTTGATGTGAGGGGAAGTAGAAACTAGTATTTACCTTACCTTAAAATGATAAGATAACCATGTAAAATATGAATGTACCATGTATCATATAGAAGTTACATGTCTAGGTAGATATATAATTGAAACATGAATAATGTTATCACATCAAATCCTTAGATGTATGATGTTAATTATGGCAACGTTAAGATAATAACAGTACAATCTCAACAAGTAATTAGGTACACATATGAGAGCACTCAAAATCAAGTCAAAATACAAAGGTCCAAGGAGACTGAAAATAAGGAGCATGTTCAAATGTTTCATATTACCCTAATGTCTATATAACAAAGAATGACATATTCAAATGTCAAAATACAATAAACAATGACATATTAAAATGTCAAAGAGGCAAAAGAAAAGGCAAGATTATTGTTTAAAGGAAGATGCAAGATTATATGAACTAGTGTTAAAAGAATTACAACCATGTAAACTCATAGATGTGATCTTCATCTCATCACCAGAATTAGATCTAAGATCATACACCATAGTATTGGTTTTCTTCTCTTTTCCTTTCTTATTGTTTAACCATTTAGGTTTCAATTCAAGATGTAATTTACAACACTTAGATTCATCATTATTTTTCTTGCAATGGTTACAAAATGGCTTTTCATCTTCCTTTTTAAATGTATAAGTCATTTTATTCTCACCTTGTAATTTTAGACCTTTGTCCTTGCTTTCAAATTAATTGGGTTTTTGCTTAGGAAATATCTTTTAGACATTTTCCCCTAGCTTCCAAGTGAGTAGCTTATACACAAATAAAATCTATATTAGTAGGATTTAAAACTAGTATCATATGTCATAGATAACTATGTAACCCACCAATATAATTCATCAAAGTCTCTTGTGTGTGTAAGGGAATATTCAAATTTAAATATTAATTCCTAAACTTTTGTGTATAATCTTCTACACTTTGTCCACTAGCTTGGCTAAGATTTTTCCAATCCATCACGGCTTGTTGCATGTAGCCCAATAGATAAAATTATTTATGTAACTCAAAAATAAACTCATTCCAAGAAGAATTCACATTACCTTGTTTGAAAAATACTCTTATCATTTGCTTACCCACCAGATAAGTGTTGTAGTACCCATCTAAAGCATAACTAACTAAATTTTTGATCTTTCATCTACAATATTATGAATTCTACATTATACATCAATCTTACTAATCCAATTATCCAATTTTCCTATTTTAAATTCTCCATTATATATAGGAAACTCAAACTTAATATCAAGGTTTAAAGAGGTAAGAGACTCAGATATTTTTAATAGTTTATCATCACCTACACTGGGAGTTCAAGGAGACTAAGGAATTTCCTCTTCATCTTTACCTTTATTTCCTCACTTAGTTTAACTTTTCCTTTCATGATAGAGCTCTTATATCATGATTTTAATTTTCTCAAAATATTAACAAAAGTCTCATTCTTGATCTGATTCCCCTTCCATTAGTGTCTATTGACTTGTATGCCATGTACCTATATCAGGATTGTACTCTTCTAATTCACCTTCACCATGTCTAGATATTGACTTTGTTAACATAAACAATCCACTTACAATCCAAAAATACTATTATCTAGTGTAGATGACCATCTCTAATACCAAATTGATCTATTAACATTATCAAAAAATGATCTTAAATAATTTGATAAATGTAGGTAGCACACCCAATTCATATGTGACTATGTTTATCCAGCCCTCTCTAAGGCCATAACTAGAAATCCAAGGCCAAGAGTCAGATCCATAGCCAAAAACTCTATTAAGGCCATGATATACATTTGGTTGTATCTAGATTGCATAATCATCAAGATTGAAGGAACACAGTGCACTCCCCTTAGATTACCAATCCATGTAAAAACAAGTTATCTAAATAGTAGATGGCTTACCAATTTTGTAATGGAATAGATGGTTTGTGTAAAACCAAGAGGAAGGGACTACTTCATAGCTTCCATTTAATCATTATAAGGACTATTTTTTCACAATGGGACAACATCAAGGATTATTCCAAAAATAGGACCTCATTTAATCTCCAAGTGGATGATCTGAGGTATTGGGATCCATAGGGAAAGGTTAAGGAACACTTGAAGGCCAAGGGAATCAATGTACCATATGATCATCTAGTTGGTGCTTTTGACCCCATATATACAAAGGCCTCTTCATTCTGTAAGGTCACCTTTAGGTTAAAAAAGAAAAAAATCAAAATAGAGTCTAAAATCTATAGAGAGAAGAAAGGGTATTATGACAAATGGAAACTAAGGCCAAGGTAGTACCATTTGCTAAGTGGTGTACCTTTTAGACCTCCACTAGCCTAGTTATATATAAAATCCAAACTTGAGGCACAACTTGAGAAAATTACAAAGGAGAGAAGGTCCTATGAAATTGAATCTTCCTCAACTCATGTAGAGGATTAGGGACCACCAATAGATGAAATCCTTGTGGTAGCACTAGACCTTAGTGAAATAATTGAATATTCTCTAAAATTACTATCATCAGCCTATGAGTCTGAGGATGAAGAAGGGGAGATAAAAAAAGAAGAAAAGGGGAAGGAAACATTATACATAGTTCTTATAGACCACCCCAAAAAAAAATCTAAATTGACCATTGTCCCAATTAAGGGTAAGAATTCTAAGGTGACCTTCATGCATCCTTTAAGTAAACTTAATCTCTTCAATGAGGAAAACTTGATTTAGGGACGAGCCATTCTTGAATGGTTCATCTATGTAATATTAAAAAAGGTACCTACCATGCACTATCCTTGGGTATTGATGAAGGAAATCAATATTATAGTGACTAAGAAATACAAATCATGGATAGCTGCATTATAGGTGGAAGAGAAAATAATGACTTCTCTAGGAGAATAAAGTGGAGCATATGTAAAGACCCTAACTCTCAAGGTAACATAATCTTTAGTTAGTGACAAATTTGACCCAACCACTCTTATTTTATAAAGGGTAACTAAAAATAAATCCATTATTGGTGGAAAGGAATTCACTTTACAAAAAGTGGAACCTTTTGTGGGATTGACTCCAGTTTAAAGACAAAAACTTGGCAAAGATCCAATGTTTGAATAAAATGTCCTTGAAGTGGCTAAGGCTTAGTCAGATCAATTACATACAATGATCAATGGAATCCTACAATATAACAATAACATGAAGGAAAAAACCATCTTGTCTATTCAAGAAGACATGTTCAAGAAAGTTAAAGACACCATGACTGATTTATTTAATTCTCTAAAGATAGTTAGAACTAAGCAAGATTTCACAAGCAAAAAAATTACTAAGGCTACACACCAAGCTATAAAATGGTAGGCTTCAAGCTACCAAGTAAAGTATTTAATCAAGGTCTTGACTAAATATCAAATCTCTATATTAAAGATAGTTAGCCTAGCCCACTTGAATATGTCTATGGCCATATTAATTGATAAAAGGAAATCCTTGACCAACTGATCTAAGTAGATGAAGGACATTTCTAAGGACCTCAAGCAACAAGAAGATAAAATTTTGCATATTTTGGATAGATTGATCAAGGATCCTACCAAACTTATTCCCTTGGGTCTAATAATTGATGAGGATTTCAAGCATAAAACTATTAAATTCATGCAAGAAGTAAGGAACCAAGGACAAGGGTTGATAATAAAAAGGTCATGGGCCTAATTTTGTCATTAGAAGAGAATATGGGAAATGCCAAGGTAATCAAGCAATATTTTTAAACGGATTAAGAGGATCTCAAGGGCTTGGAAGATCAATAAAAAAAAATTTATGAGGCCGATCATTGGTCTCCAACTTATCAGTGAGCATCACTATAGAATGAACATCTTGTAAGGAAGGCAAAAGACTATGACAACACAAGGTCCCCCAAGTTAGTTAAGATAGGAATATTATTTTATAATTAAGCTTGTATAATTTTAAAAATGAATATTCTTTTTTAAATTCATATGTAACTTGTATAAGCACATCACATATAGGTCAGTCCATTGGGGAAAGTCTAGTGTATTATAGCACATTTGTAGAGAGGACAACTATCCTAACACTTGTATTTTTGTAATTGGATATAAATAATCAACACAATCCCTTTCATCCTATAAAAGGATCATTGTAATTTGTAAAAAGTGGGGGAATTTATTAGATCCAATAGCTAAATATAACTTTTAAGAAATCAATATAAACAAGGAATTATGCAAAGTTTATCTAAATTAACTTATGCCTTTTCTTATCCTAGATTCTCTCTCATTTGTTTTTTCTAATTTATAGATTTGATAAGTTCTTATGAATTCTTAATGTGTACATTTTGAATGTACATGTGTTAACTTGTGCCAATTATAAGTTAATTGAAAGTTTTTAGGTTCATTTCATTTGCTTACTCTTCTTACATTTGGGCTAATGTTGTTTGCTTGCACGGGTAAATCTTTAAAATGAGCTTGATTATTATTTGAATTATTTCACACCATCCTTAGATGTTTTCTTGATGTTTGATAGGGTTTGAGATTATGATACTTCATGTCATACATTGGTTAGGTGCATACCTGGATGATATTTGAACTTTGTCATAATATTTGGAATGAAGATCAACAACATATCTTCTTTTTCTTACCTTTCCTTTTGTTCCTTTTTAACCAAATCATTCTAGCTCAATTTTCATTGTAAATACCCATCATAGATTTGTCTTTAGATTAGTTATTGATCATAATTCACCATTCTTAGTATAACATACTTCATACTTTGCATAGACTAACATTTGGCCATGGTGGTTCCAAACCACCAAACATTATAGATATTATGAAATAGTCCACTTTTTTTGCTGCTATTTCATCAATAAATAATAGGATTATCACAACCTAAAAAACATGTACTGAGTTTTCAGAATTATAAAATGAGAAGTGTTCTTTAACACTTTGGGAACTTGTGATACATATTCAAGCATCAACAAGTGGGGCTTAGTTGGTGATAGAAGGAGGTCCTCATTATATCTTTGTTGATTTAAAGTATCTTTGCTCATTTTTATGGATTTTACTCAAATATTGGTGTAACCTTTGCATAATTATGTTAATCTTTATTCAATTGTGTAAATATAATTGATCTCTATGGTATTTCACCCATATTTTTACTTCCTTTAGACTAAGATCAATGTTATTTGAATGTATATGCTTAATTATTGTAAATATGGCTTCAGCTTTGTCAATTCAATAGATTAGAGGTTAGTAATATCTTTTTTAATCAAAGATTGATATATACTTTACTAATTCAAGTTTATTTGAGCTTAAACATGTAAAGATAAATAATACTTATGTATATGGATACATATTTGAGCTAACTTAGTTAAATATTATTGTCCTTTGTCATCATTTATGTAAATATTTCCATAATTTACTTAATGTACAAGTCTAATTGTTGTTCCCTACAAAGATAAGATTGACATAATATTTCAAGTAGGATTCAAATCCCACAAGTAGGAATTACTAAGAATTAGGAAAAGGTCACGTTTAGATACTAGAGAACCTTTGATTTCATTAGAAGTTCATACGAGATATAGGTGGGACAAAGGTAAGCATAGACTTTCAAATTATTTACCAACTTCACCAATCCAAAGTGCTCCTATGTTAGATCCCTATCAAGGTATGGCCTGGATATGTGGTTCTTTGATCAATGTGCTAAGTGTGGTACATGACCTTCCAAAAATTATTTGCCAACATTTAGTCCTAGTGGCTTATAACTACTAAAAAACACATTAAGCATTTCAAAGTTTCATTAATATTTTTGAATGTGACTCATGAAGATGTAACATGTAAACTATTTCCTTTTACTTTTAAATATGTTGCATATGAATGGTTTCTAAATCTCCCTAAAAATTACATTAATATTTGGGTTGATTTTAATAATGTCTTCATTAACCATTTTGGTAAAATCATTAGTCCTTGTGTCTTATACCAACAATTCACCATAGTGAAAAGGGATGCAAATGAGCCCATAAGAGATTTCAATTCTAGGTTCCAAAAAATGTTTAGTAGGACCATAGCTCCTTAAAGACCTGATGAGGATTTATCCTTGGAAATATATAAGGATGCCTTGGATCTTATGACTTTGGTGTTTATAAAGAGAGTTATTGAGCCCATGAACACATTATCTTTAGCTTATGCTGAGGCTATGATCATTAATGACTAGATGAAACCCTAAAGAAAACTAGCATATTCTATTCCTAGTGCGAATCAACATTTATCCATTCTAAATGTTACCCATAATGTGAACTAAAATTTTCCTTCCCTGAACCAAATTCTAGTCTTAAACCCACTACCTTTGAAACATGCTCATCTTGCTTAAAACCTATGATTCCTAAACAATGCTGCTAGTGGATCTCATCCTCAAGATTAGAAATATTTAATACCTATAGATAATGCTAATAATTAGGTTCATAATTATAAAGTCCCAAAGAATTAGAGTGACTCTATCCTCAAGATGGTTCAAAATCTTATCACTAACATCCTTTAGTTTTAAAAGCAAGTAAGTAGTATTAGAGAAAGATCTTGTAGGAATTTCTCTTTTCAAAGGTTCAATAGGCCCATTAACAAATTTTAGAATGATATTTATCATAAAAAAAGAATAATGAGTCATTTGATATCAAGAATGTGCCCTATATAAATCTTATTGATGTTTCTTTACCTGACTATTATAGGGTTCATTTCACTTCTAAGCATGGGGAAATATATTATGTTGAGTTTTGTAATATTTTTGAAGACTTCCAAGAAGAATTAGATACTTTTTAAGTTTTACCTAATAAGGATTTTGATGTAGGTACATCTAGTTCCTTAAGGTCATCTAGATATATTAATTCAACCCTCGTGGTAGAGGCATTTGAGTTCTCTTTCCAAAAATACAATAAGGATGAGAATAATCCTGAAGAGATTCATGTTTTTCAGCAATTTATAAAGAATACTTATCCTCTAATAAATAGGGATGAAAATCAACCATTGACCACTTCAACTCCTCCAAAAAACTGTAAGACTCCTCTTGATACTACTTTAGAAAAAAATATAGATCCCCCTAAGGGAAGTAGTTCTAAACCCAGTGTTGATGCATCTAATTCTTCTAATATGACTAGGTATAACTAGTAGAAGGTATGAAAAAGATTAATTATAACATTACCTTGCATGAGTTGACCTAGATTACTGAACCAAGGGATATATTGTTGGAATCTTTGTATAAAAATCTTTTTAAGTCTCCCAAGTCTACACATGCTAATGTTGCAATACTCAAAAGTAAGTCATATGTTCCTCCTTTCTACTTATAGTCAAGATATTTGGTAGGAATCTAAATAATTGTTTGTTAGATTCTAGTGCATCTAGAAATATTATGCCTAAGGGTATTTATGAATAATTATATTTGAATCCCATTAAATTTGATAGAGTTTTAAATAAATTGGATAAATCAAGAGTCAATGTGATTTGTGAATTATTGAATGTTCACATGTAGATTGCCTTAGAGTAAAGGATCTAATAGTTCATTGATATCCAAGTGGTAAACATCCTTGATTCTTATGGGATGCTAAATGAGTAGAGACTCAACTAGGATCTTGAATGGTTATATATAAAGATATTACTCACTTATTTGGTTGCCTTGGAAGGGAGTCCCCAACCAAATCAAGATAGAAAGGGAGCCTAAAATGAAACACATGATTGCTAAATACAATGCAATCAATAAGAGGGTCAACATGATTAACTCAAATCCTTATGTTTACACTCTTGTCATCAAAAAGTTATGTAACTCTAAAACTTCTCATGTTTTTCCTAGATTATGGAAACTTTATTTTGATAGTGCTAGATGCAAATTAGCTTCTAGATTAGGAGTAGTGTTAATCAATACCAGTGGAAAATAATACAATGGATCTTAAAAAATTTAGTTCTCATTTAGAAATAATTTGGTTGAGTATGAAGAAATTATTCTTGGATTAAAATTTAAAATCAAGCATAATGCCAAGGAACTATTAATTTTTATTGATTCTAAACTAGTAGTTAATTAGGTCAAGAGTAAAAATCAATGTAAGTTGTCCTATCTCAAGAATTACAAATTTAGAGTGTGGGACTTAATTAAATGTTTTGAAACATTTAACATTGTGGCAATCCCTAGGGAAAAGAATAAGGTTGTTGATGAACTTGATTTAGCTACATCCAACCTTATGCCTAATCAAAATTCCAAGTTACAAAACCTTATACTTTAATTAATCCCATGTCCCTCATCATCAAATAATGTTAGTCACTTACAGGTATTTAGTTATGATTAGTATATCATAGATTTCATGACTAGTTTAGGGGTCTTTAAGCGTCACATTATTGATGAAGACAATATCCTTGATGGTGAGAACATTAAAATCAAACTTGATGACAAGGTCATTTAGTCGAATAACAATAAGATCCCCCAAAGGCATGATATCCTTAGTGAGACTCTTTTATTCTAATAGACTAGTTGAGGCTACCAAGACTCCCAAAGTAAGTCAGAAGGATTATAACATAATTGATCTTGGACTACAAGGTCAACCTTAGCTAGTTAATATTGGTATAACTTGTACAAGCATTGTGTCTAAAATAGCTAAATAAATGCTGACCAAATATAAAGATATCATAACATGGTCCTATTATGACCTAAAGATATTTGATCCAAAGGTCATGGCTCATACCATACCTTTAAAAAAAACCCACAAACCTTTCAGATAAAAGTAGAGGCCTATCAGACTGGTCTTAGAACCACTAATATATAAAGAGGTTAAGAATCTCCTAGATGCTAAGATTGTGTTTCACATTAGGCATTCCACTTAGGTTGCTAGTTTAGTCCCAATTAGGAATAAAAATAGTGAAATCAGATGGAGCATTAATCTTAGAAATATAAATAGAGCATTTGATAAATATAATTAAACCCTACCTTCTCTTGACCAAGTAATACAAACTATTTCTAGTTCTACCATGATGTCCTTTCTTGATGGTTTTTTAGAGTATAACTAGGTACTGGAAAATCAAGAAGATAGGATGAAAACTACATTTACTACCAAGTGAGCCACATTTGCCTACAAGAGAATGCCTTTTAGGCTTATAAACATAGGAGACACTTTTAAAAAGGCTAAGGATCATGATTTCTAAGGTCTTAAGGTAAGTGCATGATCATAAACATGAATGATCTAACTGTCTTTTCTAAAAATAGGGAGGATCATATTATGAACTTAAAACAAGTATTTGAAAGATGTAGAAGGTATGGGATTTATCTCAACCCAAAGAAAAGTATTTTCTATGTTATTAAGGGAAAACTATTAGGACATGTTATCAATAAGGTGGGAATATCTATACACCCTCATAGAGTAAATGAAATATCAAATATAGATCCCCCTAATAGTAGGAATGAATTGAAGTAATTATTTGGTAAAATAAATTTTGTAAGGAAGTTTATTTCTAGTTTTGAAGAAATAGTGAAACCTTTGAATGACATGTTAAAGAAAGAAGCTAAGATCATTTGGAATGAAGTTATAAAGAAGGCTTTCAAATAAATTAATGAGGTGATTGGATAAGCCCAAACTTCACTAAATATTTTTTCTTTACTCATTTTCTTTAGATCATACAATAGATTTAGTTATAACTTAGAAGATAGATGGATGTGACCATCCAATAGATTTATGAGCACTAACCTTAAAAATTATAAGTTAAAAAACTCTTTGATTTAAAATCAAGCATGTTCTTTGGTCAAGATACTAAATAATTTTAGGCATTATATCTTTAGGAATAAGGTGCATACCATTTTACCAAACCCTTCCACTAGACTCATGCTAAGCCAAAATGAACTAGGAGAAATGAGAGGTAAGGGCATGTCTACGCTCCAATAATATGAATTTGAGATGAATAATGCAAAATTAGTAAGGTATCAGGGTTTATTTCCATTAATTACCAATAATAACCAAAAACTAAGTGTTATTTAGGTAGAGCAACAAAGTTTTAGACCTAATGATTGTCATGATCCCATTATCCACTTATTATTCAATGGTTATTTTCTTGTAGGGTTAAGTAAAGAACAAAGGAGAGATATAAGGCTCAAGGAAACTCACTTTTTGATCAAGGATGGAGTGATGTACATGAATAAATTTTAAGTCATTTACTTGAGATGTGTCTCCAAGAGTAAAGCAACTAAGATCATGAGCACCTTCCATAAAAAGTTAAGAAGTAGAAACATGTCGAAAATGACTACACCACATAAAATATAAATGCATAATTGCTAATAGCCTGAAATCTTCAAGGATGCTCACAAACATGTGAGAGAGTGCCATTCATGTCAATTTTTCAACACCAAAGAGCTAAAGGCAACCATGCCACTAAGACCAATAATGGTTGATCAACCCTTTGCCTAATGGGGGTTGGATTTTATTCAGGTCATTAAACCCAATTCATTTGATGGTCACAATTATGTTATAATTTTTATCAACTAATACACCAAATGGAATTAATTAGTAGCAAATAAATAGTGTAGGACCAAAAAGGTGATCATTTTTTTAGAATAAAATATATGCACTAGGTTTAGGACACATGTATCTTTGGTTTATGATAACATATCTACTTTTACATCCATAGAGATGATATAATGGGCATATTATAATAACATCATCCTAAAGTTCTCATCAAACCATTATCCTTAAGGTAATGGAGTATTTTAATCAATAAATAATAACTTGATGAAGGCTATAAAAAAGTTTGTAGTTGATTAACCTAAAACATGGCATAAACTACTTAAGTATGCTCTTTGGGCAAATAGAACTAGAATCAAGAAAGATCTCAAAGAATCACCATTATTTCTAGTTTATGGTCAATAAACCATCTTTCCCATCACCCTCAAGCTAATAACATAATGTTCATACAATATTACATGGAGGAGGACCAAGGATTTGTACGTTCAAGATTGTTAGACATCATACATATGGAATATGCAAGAAAAGAGGCTTTTGCCAATTTTAGTCGACACTAAACCACAGTCAAGAGGTGGTTTGATAAATATTCAAAAATTAAGGTGTTTAAGAAAGGAGACTTAGTTATTCTTTGGGACAAGTCATCTGATCCTAAGGTTAAACATGAGAAATTCACACCTTTGTGGATAGGTCCCTACCAGATAGCCGAGATACTTAGAGACAACACCTTCAAGATAAAAGAATTACAGGGAGTATATTTCACACTACCCACCAATGGGAAATACCTTAATCACTACTTCTCTACTATCCCACCTGGAATCTTCATGGAATGACCATAAGACTAGTTAAAGTTAGTGTAGGTAGGCTAGATTAGTTTCTTTTTATTTCCTTCCTATCCCTTGTTTGTACATATGTTTGTATATCCTTGCTTATTTTTCTAATTATTGTTTGGTTTTTTTTTATTTATTTGATTTTTTACTTTCTCCCAATAAGTCCTTTTGGAAAATCCCTTAGCTCAATATTCATATGATTTTTCAAAGAAACCTCATGATTCAAGAATGTAGGTATGTTATCTCAGCATTGGTTGATCATTGATTATTAAAATATGAGCTTAATGTTATAGTTTAGAGAAACTAGTAAATAATAATGAATAGGTTAATTTATCCTTGATATTATGAACTTTGTTTTGATCTAAGTTTAGTTGTAATAGATATTTCACATGTAGGGTGAAAGACTAGATTATTAGGATATATTCATGCTTGCACTTAAAAAACATTAATTGACTAAGACACAATTTATAGCCAAGGGTGATTGTCTAAAGACCAAACACTAGATCAAATCCCTAGACCTAGCTAAACCTAGCTCCCAACCTTTTCTAGAGATTCAAAATGACTTGAAAATTATAAAAAATAAGAACCTTATTATAAAATTCAAAATATTTTTGAGCAAAGGTGATTCTAGTAATCTCCACCAGAGCCATGGATGCCTAGATAGTAGTGGATCAAGGCCTTGAGTGGATTCAAAGGAATTTTTTTGGGTTATGAATAACTAACTAGCATTAAATAGATTCCCAATCCTTCCCTAAGATAAATCATGGTTCTTAATGAAAATCCAAACATGTTAAAAGTTAGTGTTAATGATTAAAGTCATGAACCTAAAATTTATTCTCCAAATCCTAAGGTAATCAATAAGTAGAATAAAAAAACACACATATCATGGCTATGTCTTGATTTTTTATCCTAATCTTGAATTTAAAATATTTTTTCTAACCATAAATTAATCTTATTAATAGTGATTGATCAAATAGAATAAGTAGCTTAATTATTAATCTAAACCAGAGTCTCAAAATTATAAAATATTTATATGTTTCATGTATAATTCACAATTTTTTGAGGTCAACATAACCCCATTTCTAAAAAATGGGTACCCTTTTTGTAAAAATTATAATTTGCACCCTAAATTTAAAAATTCATCTGATCAAAGTATCACTAGAATATTTGGCACTACATCTTTATTTGAAGATCATCTACACCTAAGTTGGTTGGCATATTTGTTCATAACTCTCATTTGGATTAATGGGCATGTTGTTATATTATCATGGTTTCACGCCTTCTAAATTTTCTAACATTTGATATTTATGTTTTAGGTCAAAACTCTAATAGATTCCATTTGGAATAAGCAATGCCTAGGTTTTAAGATTTAATAATGATTTGATATTTTACTAGCCTTTGGTCTATTGAAATAAAATTAAAATCATTTTTGATAATATTAAAACCCTAACTCCAATTACCCTATCTCATGCCCTTTTAATTGAATTTAAATTGGGTGGGAACATTTTATGCAAGAACATTTCAATTATGCCATGGACTTAGTTTAATTTTTATCATAAGGCTTAGTCGTATTTATCATCAAGACCAAACTTCAGGATAATTATTTTATTCTTTATCCCTCTATGTCCTATGACTTCCTTGTATATTTTATTATTAATCATGGTCTTACTATCACATGGTCCCTTTATCATAAAACTTAGCCTAAAGCATTACCCTAAGGTTTATTATATTTATTAATACAAACTTTAGGCTAGGTCTTTTATTTTGTGGGGTCCCCTTTAACATGTTTTAAAACATAGCTCAAGCTTTTAAAATAAATATTTATTTATATTTATTAATATGAATGAAAACATTAGTCTAAGACTTTGGCTTAAATTTTATGTTCCTTGAGCATTGAATTAAAATTTATTTTTATTTGCAAGATCAATGGTCTATATTTGCTCATATGATCAAGATCTAATGCTAAAAGCTTAAAGATAAAGACCCTAACCTTAAGTTAAATATCAATCATCTTATGAGGATTGATGACACACATTTTCTTAAGTAAATGTGATCAAATACACATCATTAGATCAATGTCACACTCATAGCCAAAGAACATTGAGTAGCCAATGGATTTGGACCCTAAAAATTAATATACAATGGTCCATATTTGCTCATATGAAGATGATCAAATGGTGCATAACAAGAATTAAATAGTCAAGAAAAAATGTACAGATGACATGTGGCATATCTATGGACCATGAATTAAATCTCGATCATCTTTTGAAGATTGATGGTACACTTTCACACATACACATTTTGATCAATGGCTTATAGAGAAAGATGTATAATCAATTAGATCAACATTGATGGAGCATGATTGATCCATATAATCAATATCAATGGTGAGAGATGAACATATGTTTTTCAATAAAGATCAAGACCAATAGAATTTTACCTTGTGGATCAAGATCAATGTTCCACATTGATCTGTGCAAATAAATCTAATGGTGCAAGATTAATGTGGAATTGTCAAAAGACAACAATAATTTTTTAAATATTATTGATGCCATGGTGGAGCCACATAAGCTAAACCAAATATTTTAAGGTATTTTGGGAACCTAGGACATGCAAAGGTATAAATTCAAATATCCAAACACAATCTAAGTCACAAAACTCACATAATTTTAAATAGATGCCACCATTAAAGCACTATAAGGAATCTTCAAAATAATCCTAGTACTTTTGGAAGCCCTAATTTGACCTTGTGATTGTCATAATCAAGCCAAGAAGATTGGATTGTCATTTGAGAAAAGATAATTTGATATAGAATTAAATTACATATAAATGGTAAGTAACTTAGAAAATTTATAGCCATGGTAGCCTAGAAAAGTGTCTCCAAATAAGATGTAGAGCTCTATCTAAACTTAGATGTAGAAGGATGAGTTTTAAAGGATACGTAATTCAATGTCATAACTTTGAAACTAGGGACAATAATTGGTCAATCTTTTTCTACACTATTGATACCCTATAATCCATCATAAGAGAATAAGAGAAGAACATGTCAATGAGGAGGCACTACTATGACATAGTTTCCATTCAAATGATGGGTCTTCATTATGCCATAACAAAACCTGAGGTACTACATTATATACATTTTCTCTCCTATCTTTAGAGATGCTAAAATTGATAAGGACATGTTATTAAATGATAATACTCATAGGAATGTAGAGTATATCTTTGCCATACCATTTAAAAACTATTACATGCTACCTAAGCCCCAAATAGACCAAACTACAATCAATAATTAGGGTAAGGAAAATTACTTAAAGACCATCCTTGCCCCATGGTTATATTATATAAATCAAGTATTTTTACATTTCAATGGTAACATTCTCGTTAGCCATTTTAGACCTAGGATAAGGATGATCATGACTTTGATGAGTAGGATATGTGTAAATATAACCACCACGTATGTGGATAAGATTTGGGTTCCTTTAGTCTATTGTATGGTTGAGAAATATCTCACCCCTCACCTTGGTGAAGTGGTCAACACTTGTTTGATTAGGTAGATCTTTAAAGTTAAGATGAAAACTAGGAACTAATTCTACATGATGTCCTACCTCTTAGATGCCCTACTTGCTACCCTAAAGATCCCCATCATAAGTGAATGGTCACCTAATGGGACATAGATATTCTTCCAATACTATTAAAAATTACACATATTCAAATATAAGAACCATATCCAATTCATATGTGACTATGTTTATCTATCCCTCTCAAAGGCCATAACTAAAAATCCAATGCTAAGAGTTAGCCCCTTGGCCAAAAATTCAATTGAGGCCATGGGAGACATCTATTTTTATCTAGTTGTATCATGATCATCAAGCTAGTGATTTTAACCCCATATATATAAATGCCTCTTCATTATATAAGGTCACCTTCAAGTTTAAACATAAAAACATCAAACCAAAGTCCAAAATGTAGAGAGAGTAGAAAGTGGATAATGATAAATGGTAGTTAGGGCCAAGGCAGTACCATTTATTGAGTGGTGGACCTTCTAGACCTCCATCAGCCTAATTATAGATAGATTATATACCTAAGGCATAACTTTAGTAAAGGCTAGAGGAGATAAGGTCTAGTGAGATTGCATCTTACTCAGCTCAAGTAGAGGAGTAGGGATCACTAATGAAGTAAATCCATATGGTAGCACTAGACCCTATCAAAACAATTGAAGATGATATAAAATTGCTATCATTAACCTTTTAACCTAAGGATGAATAAGTGGAGATATCCAAATAATAAAAGTGGAAGGAAGTGTTGTACATATTTCATATAGACCCCCCAGAACAAAATTTAAATTGGCCATTGTAGCAATGAAAGATAAGAAGCCCAAGGTGACCTTCACTCATCCTTTGACTGAATTTAATCTCTTCAATGAGGAAACATGAATTAAGGACCAACCATTCCTAAATGGTTCATATATTAAAAAAATTAAAAAGGTACCTATCATGCAATATCCTTAGGTATTTATTCAAGAAATCAATATTCTAATGACTGAGAAAGCCAAACCATGGATAATTGCATTGCAAGAGGAAGAGAAAAAAAATGACTACTCTAGGAGAATCAAGTGGATCAAAAGTAGAGACCCCAAGTCCTAAGGTAATATAATCTTTATTTGGTGTCAATTTTTACCCAACCACTACCAATTTAAAAAGGGTAACTAAGAATAAATCCATGATTGGTGGAGAGGAATTCACTTTCAAAAAAATGGAACCTTTTATGTGATTAAATCTATTTGGAGGACAAAATCCTAGTGAAGATCTAATGTTTGAAGAAAATGTCCTTGAAGTGGCTCAAGCTCAGTTAGATCAATTATAGACAATGATCAAGGGAATCATTTAGTATAATAAAAACCTTAAGGAATAAGCCATAGTGTCTATTTAAGAAGATAGGTTTAGGCAATTTGAAGAAATCATGACTAATTTATTTAATTCTCTAAATATATTCAAAACCAAGAAGGATGTAATAAGTAAGAAAAATAATAAGGATATAGGCCAAGTTTGTCAATGGTAGGCCTTGAGATACCAATTAAATGATTTTATTAAGGTCTTGACTAAAGATAAAATCCTAATATTTAGGGTAGTTACCCTAACCCACTTGAATATGGCTATGGCCATATTAATTGATAAAATCAAAGCCCTAAGCAGTCGGTCCAAGTAGATGGAAGACATTTCCAAGGACCTCAAGAAACAAGAAGATAGAATGTTGCACATTTTGTATAGTTTTATCAAGGAGCCTACAACACTTAGTCCATTGGGTCTAAAAACTAATGAGGAATTCAAGGACATAGCTACTTAATTCATGCATGAAGTAAGGAACCAAGGACAAGGGAATATAGGGGCTAATAATAAAAAGGTCATGGGCCTATTTTTTTCCTTAAAGTTGAAGATGGAAAATGCTAGGGGCATCAAAAAAGATTTGAAAAGTTCTAAAAAGGATATTAAGGGCTTGAATTATCAAGAAAAAGAGTTGTTTATAAGACCTATCATTGATCTCTAACTTATCAATGAGCAACACTATAGAATTAAGATCCAGTAGGGAAAGCAAAAGACTACAACAACACAAGGGCCCCCATGTTAGTTAAGATATGAATACTATTTTGTAATTAAACTTGTATACTTTTGAAAAGGAATATTCTTTTTTAAAGGCTTATGCAACTTATAAAAGCACATCACCTATAGGTCAATCCATTGGGGAAAGTCTAGTGTATTCTAGTACATTTGTAGAGAGGATAACTATCCTAAAACTTGTACTTTTGCATTTGGATATAAATGACTAAAATTATCCCTTGCATCCTATAAAAGGAACATTATCATTTTTAAAAGGGAGGGAGTTCCTAGATCTAAGAACTAATTGTAAATTTTGAGAAATCAATATAAGCAAGGAATTTTGCAAAGTTTGTCCATTTTTGCTTATGTCTTTTATTATCCTGGCTGCTCTCTCATTTGCTTATTTTGATTTCTAGATTTGATGAGTTCTTTTGAATTTTTGATGTGTACATTTTGAATGCAGAGATGTTAACTTATGCCAATGTTAGGTTAATTGAAAATTTTTAGGTTCATTTCATTTGCTTACTCTTCATGCATTTGGGCTAATGTTATTTGCTTGCATGGGTAAATATTTAAAGTGAACTTGATTCTTATTTGAATTATTTCAAACCATGCTTATATGTTTTCTTGATGTCTAATAGGGTTTGAATTTATGATACTTCATATAATACATTAGTTAGGTACATGCATGGATGATATTTGAAATTTGTCATGATATTTGGAATGAAGATCAATAACATCTCTTCTTTTCCTTGCCTTTCCTTTTGCTCCTTTTTTAACCAAATGAATCTAGCTTAATTTTCATTACAAATACCAATCTTAGATTAGTCTTTAGATTAGTTCTTGATCATAGTTCACCATTCTTAGCATAACATACTCCATATTTTGCATAGACTAATGTGTGACCACATTGGCTCCCAACCACCAAACATTATAAATATTGTGAAAGAGTCCACTTACTTTGCTTCTATTTTATCAATAAATAACATGATTATCACAACCTCCAACCCATGTTCTGAATTCTTATTATTCTAATATGAGAAGTGTTCTTTAATACTTTGGGCACTTGTGATACATATTCAGGCATCAACAAATAGATTGATATAATAGAAGAGATATGTGTAAATATGGTGATGGGTTGGTGTGGATTGGATAGGATTATAAAAGTTTTTAAAGGACTTATGCTCACTCCTTGATGACTTACTTTAGTGAAGAAAATTTTTGGGTCCACATCATGGTGATGGACATGATATTTTTTTACAAAGTTAGCTTCATTTCTTGAGGTATTTAAAGGAGGGGGAACTTAAAAGGATTCAATTTTATATCTTGGTCTTTCAAAGGTGGTTTGTGACATTGACTGGCTCCTGAATAGTGTGGATCAAGATGAGGAGACTTGTTTGATCCCTTTGTAAGATAGTCATTTTGTGTCCCTCTTTGGAATAGAGATTATCTTGGGCATGTTCTTGACCTCTTTATTTCAAGGCATGTGTTTTGAGGTTTTCAAGGGTGAATAAGGATTTATGTGTTTCACCTTTTTATTAAGGGAGAATCATTACCTCAGGCCATGCCTTTGTATTATCAAGGGCCTATTCTTTAGTATCCTATTTCTACTAATGGAGTTTGTGATGAGTTTGAGAAAGCACTCTTTCCTTCTCCCTAGGACTTTACTTATCCTAAGAAGGTTTTCTTCAAGAATATTTTTTTAATTTTGGGATTAATAAATAGATATGAGGTGATTTAGTTGAATGGGTCCTTTTTACTAGTGGAAAGGGGTTATTTTATACCAGGAGGTTCAATCTTTATTTTCTATATTTTAAGATGGTTTTACTAGCTAGTTCGAGCTTGGGGGATCCCCCACTCTTTGGGAGTGTCACTATTTTGCTATCCTCTATTTATTTTTATGATGGTATGCTTGTATCTATGATATTATATGTTTATTATGGATCCAAATTTGATTGATGTAAAATCCATTTGAACCAAGAAAATGTCACAGAATGGTTTCAAGATACTATTAGCTACTTGGGCCAACCTTTCAGGTCTACATAGTAGAAGAGTTAGTTTTTGGGCTAAGGTTTAGTGTTTTTGTGGCCTATTTTTTGTCTTAAATGATATGTGAAGAGACTTATTTCATACATTGTTGGTTGGTGGCTCTATTTCCATGGATTGTTTTGGTTATTTTGTAGGGTGGGTGGGCCTATAAATTATGTTTCATTTCTTTACAGATGGGTGAAGCTCGCATCTTTCTTCTCTTTGATTGGGATGAGATGGTTAGTGGACCAAGAGGAAATTAGTATGGATTTTGAGAGGCATAAAATATTCATAGGTAGAAAGGTTTTTATTCATGTTAGAATGTTCTATGGATTCCCTTTAGAATCCTTCTCCAGAGTACACTAAGGATTCTTGAGGGAATCTAGATCTAGTTGGATGTATGTATTACCTATATAATCCTTAATCAAAATAATTCATGGATTCCCTAAGGAATCCTCTCCCATAATTTCCCATGGATTCCCTATATAATCTTTCTTTAGATTATTTCTTTTTGGGCTGTTACCCATTACTTTGGTCATCGATTAGAAGTGGGGGTCTTCAAAATTATCATAGAGGGTTTTTTCTCTTAAAGACATGTAAATACCTTTGTGTATATTCTAGTTCTTAATCCATCTTAAATTTGATTATTTTTTCTTGATCTAGTCAAAATCAGTTGTGGGAAACATGGGCATATTTTTCTATGAGTCTAGGATAGTTTTTAATCCAGCTAAAACTGACTAGTTCCCACATTATTTAAAAGTGGATGTTGTTATGTAATTTATTTTTGTTTATTTGGGTTGGGAATTTTTATTTCCCTAGTGTGGTATTCTATTTTTTATGTTTTGAAATATAGGGGGAGACCAAACCTCTTATTGTGTCCAAGGCTAGATTCTACACTAGTTTTTAAAGGTGGGTTCATCTTAATCAAAATATAAATCACTAAATTAATCAAAAATCTGATTATAACATGAAAAATGAGCTTTAATAAAATAAATTTTCAATAATAAACATTTTCAAAACCTAAATAGCTATTTGGAAGGCCAATATATTCAAAAATTGGCTAAAAATAAAATTTATTTATGCTAATTACATTTTGAGAAATTAGATCTTTGGGTTGATTAGCACAAATAAATGATGTAAAATGTACTATAACTAGGAGTAGGGTAGGGATAGGTTAGCTTTGTTGAATTTCCTCTTTTGCTCCAATTTTTAATTTTGGTTAAAAATCACTAATAACCTAATGTAATTTATAACTCTTAGTTTATAGATTCTTATGGCAAGGAATGGAGTAGGAAAGTCAATATTTTATTTAATTATTTGGTTTACCTTTAGGTAAAATTTTAGTATTTTTACCTAGACATGGCTAGAGGTTAAAACTACCATGTTGGGGTGAAACCACCAGTCTACAAAGATTGACAATAATGTAATTACCATGATAGTTTTGTAATCACCACTCACCAAGGGTCAAGCAATGAAAGAACCACCACATGAATGGTGGTTTTGTCACCATTACTATGGATTTAGAAACACTTGAGGTAGTTACATAACAAACACCTACAAAAGAAGAGTTATATAAAGGTGGGAGAAAAAACCCATAAGGCCAATTTATATCCAAAGAAAGGGGTAATATATAAATTAGGATGCTTGTCTATGGTAGGGTAGTTACATTTAATGGATCATAGCCAAGTATCATGAGTGGTTACCTCGCATCATGACCTTATTCATGGTGGGTGAACTAGAAATACTAGACGGAGCCAACATATTTAAGATTGTATAAGTGGGGATCATGCCCACCTTCAATAAGCTAATGTGTGACCTAATTACTTACTAGGATGTTAAAAAACACTTTCATGGTCTCTTAGTACTAGGATAATGGATTATCACTCTTTTGGATGTGTCCCAAATTATTGGTTTACTGATGACAAGTTGATTGGTGACTATGTAGAAGATTAGGAGCATAACTTAATTATAGGGTTGGGAATAACACTTAGGTAACACTAATGCACATAATTAGGGTGTGAATTACATATTTAAGATTTTTTGGGTTAATGGATCAATTATTCTTAACTTGTAAAAGGTGATCATCGATATCCTTGATACCAAACTAGTGGGAGATAATGGACTAATAGAATATTATATAGTTAGTCCTTGATCATCTATAGGATCGAGGAGAGAGGATATCATTTCTCTTAAACATAGGATATATTATTACATATATATAATTACTTGCACCACATCACACATATGATAGCTCTCTCTATTATTCATCCCATGTTCCTCATGAGATGAATCTATGAGAGGATGATTCCCTATTAGAGTGGAGTGGAAATTAGAGATGTTGGGTCAATCAAGGTCACATAATGGATATATGTATTTTTTTTTAGAAATTTTCCTAGGTTGTCAAGAATTTTATGGTGGATGAATCAGTAGTTATATTATGCTAGGGGATGATTATGTACTGGGATGTAGAGGAAGTTTATCTCAAGGTGCTAGCAGGGGCCACACAAGTGTGGGATAGACTCCTATAAGTAGATTTTCACCCAATAGATAATATGCCATAATAGTTTGTCATGACCTATGTGGGACACATTTTAATACCATTACTTATATACTAAGGCATACAAGAGGCATTTATAGGGATACTAGGATGATTGGCATGTCACTCACTAGTATGTGGGGTGTTGATCATGTAGATAGTGCAACCAATATAGTATCAAAGGGTCTATACTCAATAGGGAGTGGAGGAAGAGGAAGGTCTCTTATAGTGGTTTCAACACCAAAAACATGAGGTGGGTAATAAGAAGTGGCTCCCCCAACACCACCACCACACCACCACCATAATAGGATCCTTCTCAATAATAATAGGTGGGTGGAGAGGGAGAGGGTCCAAAGGCTCCATAGTACATTGAGATGGATGAAGATGATGATGATGAGGAGGTATATGATGATGACTCTAACCTATATTTCCATGAGGATGACCTAGGTAAATATTTCATTTATTTTTTTAGCTTCTTAAGCATTTATTTTTAGCTTAATTACTTAGATTATTTATCACTTTAATTTTGTATGAATATATTTGATGTCAATATCTTCCTTTATTATTGTATATAGATATATTAATTGGAGGACCATGATTATGGACACCCTGGTCAACCTTTTTTATCTTGTGACTAATTGGACCAAAGATCACCTATTAATGGATCTTAGAATACCTATTAATATTGGTAGGCACATTGATGTCTTTTCCCTAACATACACTAATTTTATTAATATTACCAATTTTATTGTCAATAATGCTAGCTTGGATGTGAGAGATACTAGGGTAGAGGCTCAAGGGCAAGCCTTCATTGATGCCCTAGTTGATAAAGGGGGTCAGTCCTACTCAAGTCAATGGACTGAAGGGGACATGACCTATCAAGGAGGCATTAGTAAGATACAACCTATGAGCCATATCTCAAAACACTCTTCAACATTGGGGCCCTCCCATTAGAGAAGGATAGGCTCTTCAAACATTTTATTGCATGTAAGACTTAGATTATTTTATATTATGTTTTATTTTTGATAGTTTGAGATACACTTTCCCCTTACAAAGGTGGATCATATTAAACATTTTATTGTAAAAACTCAACATTTATTATGATGCATGTATATCATACACTATGGTTTGTCTTAGTGACTTGTCATTCATCTGTAATGGATTTTAGAATTACATGTACGTCATTCAATTTATGCACTTTATATGACTAAGCATGTTATTATATACCAAATATCTCTATGTTTTGGTAAATTTTTAGGGAAAATGACTATATATGTAATAAAAAAATGTATGCAAATGATGTAATGTGATGAACATGTATAAATTTATGAATGCACCAATAGTTATTTTTCAAGTGAAAACCTAGTTACTTCATTTTTCACAATATATCACTTTAAATTTATAGGAAATGAATGAAAAAAATGGGAATATGATATATCTAAAAAGATGAAAATGAAAACTATATAAAAAAAATCATGGAAAAGTAAGGTTACTTAATATTTATTAGAAAAGGAGAAAATATACTTCTTGATAAAATCATAAAAAAATAAATTTATTAGCTTCATATAGAGATAACTAGCCCTGATAGGATTAATAAATGTGATAAAGTTACCCTTTTCAACATATACATATAGACAAGCCTTTTGAAGAAATTTTCATGTGGACACTGTCTAATTTGGTACTACTTTTGATTTTTTTATTTTTTTTGTGACCCCCTACACTTAGTCTCATGTGACTAGTAAGACACATGGGATCATCACCAAAGTCTAGATGTAAACGAGTAAGGACATCTCCCCATAATGCTAACCCAATGAAACTAGTAAGATGTGATATCTCAACACCAAAGATTAGTAAAGGGTGAAAGATGTGCAATTTTAATTTTGTTTTGCATAAGATTTTGATTTTCATAGAATTTTATTATTTTCTATATTTCACACACACACAAACATTTGTGAGGACCTTACCCCTGAATCTTATCCCCATGAAACTAGTAATATGCAAGGAATAATAACCTAATATAATATATGTGATTAAGTTTACCTTATTTTTTAGCATGTTAATGTTTTCTACTTAGAGGGAATGATAAGAGGAGACTCTATTAGGGACAAACTTCTACAATAGGTTGTAGACTACTATTTCATGAGTCTTGCAAGAAGGTATAGGGAAATGCAAGTAAAATATGATATTAATAACTATGGTAAGAAAAAATGTAACGATTATTTTGAGAATGATTTCTATAGGATAATAGGGTGATAGGAAAATCAACATCAAGTGATAAGCTATATTTTGAATATTTAAGAACTGACAACTAGATAATTACCAAACATAACATTTGATGTGTAATACAACATGTAAATAATGGAAAAATTAATACAATGAGGGAAAAGATAAATTTAATGGCTAGATGTATAAATGTTTAAGGTTTAAATATTTTATAGATTCACTAAACTCATTACCCTATATATAAGCAATAAGATCAATTTTAAAAAATTTTAGTCACTAGGTAAGGGCCTAAATAGTTAGGTTTGAACTTCCAACATTCTCCTTTATTTTTTATAGTTTGATTGTCTATCCTAGGTAAAATTTATTACTCATGTATAGGGAACTCATGGATGATTTTGTTGTGAATTTGGGCCATGCATTCTATGTAGGTAACATGATTTTATGTGGCCTCTAGACATTTTTCATCTAAATTTTCTATTTCATCTAGTTGTACATTTATATATTATTCATGATAAAGGAGACCCTAAAAAGAAACATGAATTATATATATCTATACCTCTAAATTTTTAATGGATTTAGATCCCAAAAAATGGAATATTGGGTTATCCCCTAGGTGTTTTAATGCTTATCCTATAGGCCCAAAGTGTTGGATAGATTTAAATTTAGTAGGTGTTTTCCATGTATTTGATAGAAGAAGAATGAGAAGGCTTAGACTTATATTTATAGGTCATAATTTTTTTAAATATCTCATGGTAGGGTTAAATAATAAAAATAAACTTACCTATAGGTTTTGAATAATTTTCAATTGGGATGAATTTTAGCAACTAAACACTAGATACGAATCTAAACAATAATGTTAGTGGTAGTGTCTCTCTATGGCCAGTAGTGTCTTGAAGGTTATAAAATAGTTATGGATATAAAACTAATAGTACAATATGTTTATTAGGTTTTAATATTTATGTGTTGTATAAGATACCTAAGTCATTAGAATGATATGGATTGGACTAAGAGATAATAATCTATTCACAATGAGATGGTGAATGTGAGTCTTTTAGAAGAAAGGAGGTCTATAGCTAAAGGGCAGAGTCCTGATTGATATTTTAAAAATGTAAAAATATGAGATGCTATAAATATTCAATTTTAGTATCTACATTAATATGTTCTCATTTTTAAGCTATAATTATATTTATTTTCTCATGGTTTTTATGTTTATATCTATTGTTGTGAGATGTCCTAATCTATCTAAATATTTTCATTACAATATGCACCACACATCATGAAAAATAATTATCATCTATCCAATGGGTAAAATGAAAGTAAAAGAGTAGTAATATAACTTATCAACTAATCTGATCATCAATAGAAGAGCATATGGAATTTTTTTAATATATGTTGATTTTATGTGATCTAAATAAGTATAAAACTATTAAAAATCAGATTGCATAACATATAGCTGTTGGTCATTTTTGGCCCACAAACCAAGGTGTGGCCACTTACTAAGTAACCTTGATGTAGAGTTCCTGATCAAGTAGTTTATTCAAATAGTTTGGACAAGCTCTAGATGGTGTAAATGAAGTGAAGGGGTCATGGAGCTTATGAACCTTTTAGACTACAACATTAAATGAGTGAAAAACTAGGGAACATATGGAACTCATATGCTCCATTCACTCCATATATATTTTATCCACACATTTGTTCATGGCAAGTTACAACTCACATGATGAAGATCAAGTAGGCCAAAAAAATTTATATATTTGATATATTTACTTAGGAAGCCTTCTAGGTCAATGGATCAAATGGGTTTTCTCCTTGTATCATTAAAACCATCCCCTAAAATTTTAGCACCTTCATAGTTCTGCACATCAAGAGATAAGTCTACAAAGTTGGATAAAATATGAAGGACATCTATGCAAGTGTCAACTTTATACCTAGGCAAAATCTATATGAGTTTAAATTTGATGGTCTACAAGACATCAAAATACATTATCATTTATGTCAAATGACATTCATGTGAACATAAAATAATTTTTTTTTAACATCAAATTTAAAATCTATAAATTAGTCATTAGGGTTCAAAGGTACTTGATGGAGACCTAAAGAAAAGTGCATGGCCAACAAGTGTCAAGACCTTGAGAGCTTGGGCAGATCAAGTTATCGATAGATCTTGAGGACCAATAAGAAAGTAGAGTTTAAGGTGATAGACCCCAAGGATTTGATGATGCATGGTGATTGAGATAGATAACAAAGGAATGAGTTAGGACATTTTTTTTAAATGGTCAAACAAGATGAACCTGACTCGATAGGCTAGTAATAGAATCAGAACTCGATCTTAACCTGAGTTGGTGGAAGAAGAAAAAATATGAGGGCTCGATATAAATATAGATGGGATCAAATTTTGGATAAAGTGTTATATCTATATAATCTCTAGGAAATCCAATATCTTTAGATTGATTTTCCTCTATAGATAATTTAGTTCAAAATCTAAAAAAAAACATATACATGGCCAATAAAAGATTATTTCAAGTCATGCCTCAATAATCTATTGATTTAGAGTAGACATGTCATGGCCTTGGTAATTTAAAGACCCAAAAATCTTTCCCTCATGATAAGGTCTGGTGGGATATGAATGGATTAGAGGTTAGGGATTCATAAAGCAATTGGGGAATTCACTTCCAACTAGATCAAGACATGCCACCAATGGTTAAATTTTGTCTTCTAGTGTGCCTTTCTAAATTAATGGAATGATTTCAAGGTAGATCAAAGATATCTCACTCATAATAGCATATCCTGAGTGGACCAAAAGCATGATAAAAGTAGTTTAAATCTAACAAACAACTAGTTACCAACTTCTGTCCTCCCTCTCTTTCTTTGCTATAAATAGAAGCCTTAGGGCCAAGAATAAATTTCTCAATTATTTTGATAAATAATTATATCTCTCTTTATATGTCTCTTAGTTCCCTCCCTTGGTTAGACAAAACTCTACCAAGAAGGAATTTATAAGCTCTTGAAATAAATAAAAGGCTATGCTTTGATTTCATTATTCTAGTAGAGTGTGTACTTATCTCACCTAGTTACTAGTTCATCTTCTCATATATGTTGTTTTTTCATCTCTTGATTGAATCTTGTATGTGGATACTATGACTAGTTAGAGTCTTAGTTTAGACCTTTCCTTTTGTTTCACTCATCCTAGATCATTTGTTAAGCCTTTACATGGATATATAGAAGATAGTTGGATTCTAAACTCAGACTCTACTCACTTCATTAGTGTTCTTCATGTCAAGCAAGGAGGATCAACCTATAATTTTGGTATATCACATGTTAGATTTCTTAGGAGCCCTTATCCCCTTCTAACCCTTTTCCCATGAAATTCTAGGATTAGTTTTAGTTTAGGTGAGAATAAAAGAGGAACCGACCAAATCTAGAGGTTTAGCCCCATCATAGGATACCCACATACTAGGGTTGTTCCCATTTTATAGCTCAATTGGGGAAGCCTTAAAACCACTTCTTCTAAGGGTATGAGTTAAACATATAACATTGCTTACATGCCTAGGGGGACTAAAAGTCTATAACATTTCTTGGCAACCTTAGTGGGACTTAAAGTCTAAAGCAACATAAGGAATTTTATTGTTGTTCTTATCTATATTAGCCTTTGTAAGCATTCTAGTAAACATCAATAGTGACTCCAAACATCTATAAATTGGTAAACAACCTAGGTACCTAATAATCATAATTTGGTATGTACAATCATCACTCATTTGATGAAAATGCATGTTCATTCACTTTTTATCCTTCATATCGAGTTATAAATATCCATAGCTTCCTCCCAAGTGGCTCTCAATACTCAATGTACCAACCTCCTCAGATTTTTCCCCTCTCTTACCTAAAAAAAGGCCTTAGGGAGGTATGGCGTAAACTTGAAAAGGATTTAAGAGCGGTTGATAGGGAGGAGGATTACTATATGTAATAATAGGAGATTGAGTATCAAGATTATGTTTAGGAGTAGTAATTAAGGTTTTAGTAAGAATGCTTGGTTATGCAAGACCAAGCCCAAAAAAATGACTATTAGTTTCTCTCAATAATATTAGCTAACCTTAAACCCCAATTTCCCTCTCCTAATCTTGTTCATACTCAAAATCAACCCCTAGTCAACCTCACCCAATCTCACCTTTATCAGTTTAGGAACATAGAACCATCCCATCATGGATTCTCTCCTATGCCAATGACCCCAACCATGCAATACTCTCCCGTGAGAAACCACCCTCCCCCATGTCCATTCAGAAAAAGGAGGAGTGGTCGATCATTATGATTTCCTTTCATAGAAAGTGATCAAGGAGGACATAAGGCAAGAAAAATAAGTGTCAGATGAGGTAGTCTAGGATCCATTTCAAGAAGAAATGGAGATATAAGGGGATCTATATTAAGTATGAAAAAATATATACCATGACTTCATGTACTAGGTAGAGGTTTCAAATCAGCTTTTGCGTCATCTAGAGCATGGGCATGATCTTACCAATTAGGCTGAGGAGGTTGGCCAATCTCAAAATTAATTATCCCTTGAAGGTAGTACTAGTATCTTCAAAATAAGGGGGAATGGTCAAATTCAAGGCCATAGAGAAGTGACATTTTGAGCCATTGATGGATTGATGAGTTTCCATACATCTCCTCTTAGAGAAGGAAAATCAAGAATGGTGTTGACGTTAGCATTATCTTTGATGACCAAAGAGAGACCACCTCTTGGGATGACTTAGAGATTTTTTGCCTAAACTAGATAGTTAACCAAGTACCATTTCAAAGGAGCCACCATGTGTTGTGCTTAATTTAGAGTACAAAATTGAGGCATAAAAAGGGGAGTTAACAAAGGCCTTTATAGTCCATGTTGGAGCAAGGCTTTAATAAAAAAATCAATGCATCTACATTAGAAACACACTTTTCTCTTTTCAATTGATCGAGAGTAGGCCAAAGAAAGTAGCAGCCAAGATTTTCAACCCACATACCATAAGCTCCAAAAATTGAGGTGTTCCCTAGCCTAGTTCACTATAATTAAGTGATGTTAAATCCTTTCCATTTGATCCAAGTGGAAGCATTTGTAAATTAGAAAACCTTGTATATAAGCTATAATAGGTTTTATGCTTCTCTGTAAGTGATTGTATGCACATTTTCATTTAGTAGGCTATTTTTTTTTCTTTTTTACATTTACATACATGTATTTTCACCTATTATATTGGTCCTTATTGTTTCAATAAATAGATTACCAAGAGAGGCAACCTTGCATCACCTCCATGACCATATTAGTTGTAAATAGTTGACTCCATACCCAATGGATCATATTATTAACTCAGTCTAGGTTCTCAAAACATAGTAGGAATGCTTCCCTAAAAGTTACCAAAAATGTTGGACATTTTTGTCGCACATTACCAAGTTGTGTCCACTTTTTTATTAACCTTGATGAAAAGTTCCTGATCAAGCAATTGATTAATATAGTTTGGATAAGGACTAGATGGTGCAGATAGAGTGAAGGGGTCATGGAGTTCATAAAACTTATAAACTAAAACATTAAATGAATTAAAAATTAGAGATCACATGGAAATCATCTACCTCATTTTCTCTATCCAAATTTTATTAACATATTGTTTCACACCAAGATGTAGCTGACATGATGAAGATTGAGTAGGCTAGCCAAACTTATGTTTTTGATATCTTCACTTAGGAAGACTTATAAGATAGCGGATCAAAAGGGTTTTCTCCTTATATAATTAAAACCATTCCCTAAAAATTTTGTGCCTTCATGAGTTTTTTGCTTCAAGATACAAGTCTAAAAAATTATCTAGAATATGAAGGATGTCTATACAAGTGTCAACTTTATACCCAAGTAAAATCCATATGAGTTTAAATTTGATGGTCTAGGAGATGTCAAAATACTTTTTAATGAAAATAAAATGAAATTCATGTGAATTTAAAATTTAAGCTCCATGAATTAGCCATTGGGGTTCAAATGTCCTCAACAGAGACCTAAGTAAAAGTGCATGATCAATAAGTGTCAAGACCATGGGAGACTGCGCATATCAAGTAGTCGGTATATCCTGAGGACCAATAAGAAGTAGTGTTTAAGGTGATAGGGCCCAAGGATACTATTATGAATGATGATCAAGAAAACTAACAAAGGAATGAGCTAGGACATTTTAACAAAAAATAGTCAAACAAGACAAACCTGACTTAGTGGGCTAGTAAGAGAATTAGAACTCAATCCTGACCCAAGTTGGTGGAAGAAGAAAAAGGATGAGGGCTCAATATGGACTCAGATGGGATAAAATTTTGGATAAAAGTATTATATCTATATAATCTTTAGGAAAACCAATATCCTTAAATTGGTCTCCCTCTATAGATAATTTGATCCAAAATCTAAGATAGAAGTAGATACATGGCCAAAATAATATTATTTCAAGCCATGCCTCTATAAGCCACCAATTCATAATAGACATGACATGTCCTTGGAAATTCAAAAACCCAAAAATCTTACTCTCATGATAAGGTTTAGTGAGAGATTAATGGATCAAAGTTTGGGGATTTAGAAAGCAGTTGGGGCATTTACTTATAGCTAGATCAAAACTTGTCACCTATGGTTAAATTTTGTCTTCTAATATGCCTTGATTAATGAATGGAATGATTTTTAGGTGGATCATGAAATCTGTCTCATAATAGCCTATCCTGATTAGACCAAAAACATGATAAAAATAGATAAAAGATGACATATAATTGGTTACCAACTTCTTTGTTTTCTCTCTTTACTTGCTATAAATAGAAGCCTTAGGGCCAAGAAAAATATCCCTCACTTCTTTTGATAGATCATTATATCTTTTTTTGTCTTTCTCTTAGTTACCTCCCTTGGTTAGAATAAAATTTACCAAGAAGGAACTTATAACCTCTTGAAGTAAATAGAAGTTTGTGCTTTGATTTCATTATTATAGTATAGTGTGTACTTATCTCAGCTAGCTACTAGTTCATTTTCTCATATATGTTGTGTTTTGTATCTCTTGATTGAAGCTCGTATGTGGATACTGCAACTAGTTAGTGTCTTAATTTATACCTCTCTTTTCATTTCCCTCATCCCAGATCATTTGGTAAGCCTCTACATGGATGTATAATAGATAGATGGATTCTAAACTTAGCCTTTACTTATTTCATTAGTGTTCTTTGGGTCAACCAAGGAAGATTGACTTGTAATTTTGGTGAATCACCTATTATATTTATTAGGAACCCTTATCCCCTTATAACCCTTTTCCCATGAAGTTTTATTTTTATTTTTAGTTTAGGTGAGCATCAAAGAGGAACTAGACTCCTCTAGAGGTTCAACCCCATCATAAGATACCCATAACCCAGGGTTGTTCCCATTTTATAGCTCGACTAGGGGAAGCCTTAAAACCACTTCTCCCAATGGTGTGATTTGAAGATATAACAATAAAAATTCACCATACTAATATGAATGTAATATAAATATTGATAACAATTAATAAATATATAAATGAGTAAGGTATATGGTAATTAGATACTATTCTATTATGTATTACTTACTTCATTTATACCATATATTGTAATGCTTTTAAATGGCTTCATGTCTACTTGACATAGGAAATAAACTATTAGAATATACCAAGAAATTAATGACAAATGCATACACACTTATGTTAATCATATTTTCTTATGTTATTTCCTAACCTCAAACCTATGCATAGATCCCCATTTTGTCTTCCCTTGCTTTAAAACCATAGTTCCAATTTTCACACCTAATTTACTTAGAAAAGAGGGGGTAAAATATTTGTTGGAAAACCTTCCCCACTACTAATTTAGTGACTAAGCATTTCCTATGTTCCAATATTCTGAAAAGGGATTAAATATCATGAATATCTCCCACCCATGTGTATGTGGGTTCAATCATGTTCTAATAGGTTGAAATAAAAATCTTTTGATTTCAAAACTTGAAAACATACAACTTAAAACTTGTGTTAGTGTTTATAATTTGTATTGATATATTTAATATGTGTGATGAAAAATTGGGTTTGTTAATCAATAGATATGGAAAAGGGTGTGAAAGAGTCAAACATGTAAAAATAATTCATGTATATCAAAATTGATGTTTCCAAATATCTAATACCAATTTTACATGTATAAAAATGCCCCCACTTAATTTAGTATTGAAAATTATAGACTAAAAGGATAAAATAAATATATGTGGTATCTATAATTAGTTACACTTGATGTTAATAGGGAAGCCCCAAATATACGGATTGCTCCATGAAAAACTTGTAAGGAAATATGTAGAAATCAATGTCCACCCATTAAAGAAAATAAAAATAATCTAAATCATTGAACTATTTAAAATTTAAAAATTATCAGAACAAATAAAATTAAAGGTATGAAGACTAAACTACCATTTGAACTCATTTGATAACACCATGGGGTTATTATTCCCCAAGGATATGTCATTATTAAACCATGGGTTGATAAGTGCATACCTCAACCCCAAATAGATATGGAGAATTATTATTTGAGTGACACAAAACCTAAACTAATACCATATAATTATCATCATAGCTATTTTTTAAAAAATTGAAACAAGTTCATATCGTATGTCAAAAAATGTTCATATGTTAATTTAAAAATATAAATCAACCACTACATATGGATTTTAGATATAAATTGATTAATTAGTGCCATTGATCACCAACATATAAATAATAAAGGTGTATGCATGAACAACATCCATGCTTTCAAAATAATACTTTTACACTTCAAGTGATAATATAAATCCATAATATATTTATCAATCTATTTAACCTGATCAATCTAACAAACCTAATAAATTTTAACCATGTGATATATCCCATATAAAA
The DNA here is from genome assembly GCA_037957365.1 of Torreya grandis. NCBI lineage: Eukaryota > Viridiplantae > Streptophyta > Pinopsida > Cupressales > Taxaceae > Torreya > Torreya grandis. The sequence goes on along the minus strand of JARHVA010009587.1, from coordinate 221,562 downwards.
TGTGAATTATCCCTAATAATACTATAAAGTACCACACATATGCCTCACATATGTGTCAATATACTAGTTTCTCTAAATTTTAGTTCATTTTTATTTAAAGAAGTAAGAAAATAGTAATAAGGGTATGGTAGAGAAACTTGTTTATTTATGCACACATGATCTAGACAATCATGAAGAGATATTATTTATCTTGGGATTAATGACCTATAGATAATAAATCACTCATTCAAAGGGGTTTTTATATGGGAATAAAGGTGGATTTCATAACATGAGATAGATCTAAGAAGTGTGAGCTTACTAGGAAGATGTCAATCCACACTCTTAAAATAGTTAAGTTTAAACAAATGAAGATAAAATACTTGCATAAACTAATAGAAAATATTTAAAGAGAATACAAGATGAAATAAATACTTGATAAAGGAAATAGACTAATTATATCAAATAGTGAGTCAATACTAATGCTAAATAGGCTAGGTTGGGTTTAGAAAATAGGTGAAGTGTTTGGGAATAGGCAAAGAAATAGAAAGTGAGATTTGGTTAACGTTAAGTATGTGGAAATAAATTTCTATTATTTCCTACCATAGAGACCATTAGTGGTTAGGGTTAATGTTGATGGTTTGGTTGAACATCAGTGTTTGGGTGACCATTGGTGGTTAAAGGTGACCATCGATGGTCAGGGTGACCATCAATAGTTTTTGTAGGTTCTAAGAGTGTTTCAAAAAGAATCTAATTTATATTATAGAAAGGGGTCAGTAAGTGGTTAGGGATCTGGTTAAGGTCCAAGAGTTAGGATATAATATGTAGAAAGGTCTGGTTTAGGAAGGGAAGTCTAAAACCAAACAAATAAAACTTGAAATACAAAATGTACCTAGTTTATTACTTAATGGTTGATGGTTGATCTTGGAGCAATTTTGGTAGAGTAATTGTACTTTACCTCAATAAATTTTTTCTTATAGGTTTGGGTCTCTACTTTAGTTTATAAATTATTGTAAGGAAGACCTAATGGTTGATAGCTTGATTACCTGTGTGCTAGAATGCTTGATTATGGATTTCCATTCACCTCCTACTCCCCTCATTTTATATGCAAAGAGAGATGGAGGTAAAAGGTTTCATATTATGTTAGGCTACTAATTTTGATGCATCATGATGTGTTAGCAATAGGTAAGGGAAACATATTAAATTATGTCATGTTAGCTTATACATAGTTGGTGTTGTGTTTATTCAGATGGGAAAGGGACCTAACCATTGATAATTAGGGTGACTGCCAGTGATCAAGGTGACTATCAATGGTTGAGTGTTAAAGTTTAAGTGGGGTAAAAGAGTGGGTTTGGTAAGTTGGTAAAACTAACCATGGTTAGGTTTGGTTATGGGTTAAAGGGCAAAATTAGTCCCAAGGGCATTTTAAGGTAGTCTAAGGTTGTTTTGACATTTAGAACTGTAGTGTGAAAAATTTTAGTGTCTACATTTTACCCCTTTTTGTTATGTAGTTTGTGTTAGCAAGTTGTAAAATAAAAATATATTTTAGCTCAAAGGTTTGTTTCCTTGAGTATGGGAGGAGGTGTTCCTCCTCAAACTAGGAGTTGACGAAGTAAAATCAAATCAGGTACAGGTTTGACGAGCGATTTATGGTGAGTAATGAGGTTGGTGACAAAAGGTTGGGCATGTTAAATTTAAACATATACATAAAATGTGACTAAATTATAATATACAAGATCAATAATAGACTAATTTTCCATGTTTGGTAAAAAATAAGGTTAGTTCTAGAAGGACTGGTGATGGAGTAATCGAGCCACAACATTAGGCATAGCTGATTGGGTTATTCCTATCAAGTCTCTTAGACATGGCCAATATTTTCATGGGTATATAAGGTAGTAATTTCTCCTAGTAAAAACACAAATGGTCTAGTGTAAACTAGGTGGTGCAAATTCAAATGTTCAATATATAAAGGTTGGTTGGTGTGATCAAAAGGACAAAGGTAAGGTTATCACAAAATATGCAATAATTTGGGTTAAAATGGCCAACATCAAGGTGGACATGGTTGGGTGGTTGGTTGGTTGGAAAGGGTGTTATACAATGGTTTATGGTTGGTTTGTAGATAATAGGTTCTATCTAAAGGTTGGTTTTGGTTTGGTGGATAAGGGTAATCTCTAAAAGGTGGCATGAATGTGTTAATACCAAAAAAACATTGTGAAGTGGGTTTCTTGACCATAGATGACAAGATGTCTCGAAATTGACTGTCGATGGTCACCCTAACCATTGATAATTAAGGGGAAACCCTAAAAGTCCAGAGTATAAAAACTAAAAAAGGGTTGTCATTTTCACTTTTGAGTTTTTACAATTCCCTAACTCTTGTGCATACCAATATCTTTAGCATGTTGTGTGAGAGTGATCAATAGGTGGTTGAGGATTGGTGATTGGTGTGAGATTTGTGTTGATTTGACCTATTGTGGGACTAAAGATGTAGGGTAGACAAGGATGTGGCCAAATGGTGGGAGCTAGAATTCCTCTTTGATGATGATTGAGGAATGAGGTAGGTGTTGCATTAAATTGATAAGATAAGTTGATTTGGTAATTTTTTAGTTTTATTTATTTGGGGAGGTTTTAGAGGTTTTCCCTAGTTTTTTTAGGTTTTTCTAAAATTAGTGAGAAAAAATCAAAATCAGGGAGGTATGTAGGTTAGGGATAAGGTAGAGAATAAAATTAGCTTGAGTAATTATTGAAAAAGGTGGTTTGGTGGGTTTGTGGGTAGAGAGGGTTGGGTATTTTACCACTAGTTGTCACACATAGTGACTATTGGTAGTCATACCTAACCATCAACAATTGTATTTGACCATCGATGGTCAAAAATTAAAGGCCAAGTGGCTAATCGACCATCAATAGTCATAGTGACCATCAACGTTTAACTAAAGGTTTAGGTGTGTTAGATAAAAGGTTAATGAAATAGGTTAAGGGAAATTTCTTTTTATAAAATGGTTAAGGATAGTGTTTTTTACATTTATAATGTGGGTAATGTGGGTTTAAGGAAAGCTTAAAGATATGGTATTAGTGTGGGGTATGTGTTGCATTGTTGGGCCTATGAGCAAATTTTAGTGCTAAGGCCAATGGGGATATCATGGGAGGGAACACCAAGATTGAATTCAAGGTGGGATTTATGTAGTGGAGGAGTGATTATTCACTCATAAGAGATTAAGGAGGTACATAAGACATTGACTGGTTTTGTGGGTCAATGGATGCCTTGGGGTTGAAGATGTGGTTTGAAGGTCATATATCAACTTCTTGAGGTGGGCCCACAATACTTGGCATCTTTTATTAATGTAGAGTTATAAATGGATTTTTGGGAGGAGAGAGGGTGAGACTAAACTCATCCCTTTTGATAGGGTTTGTAGGTAGTTTAGCCTTGTATAAGTCATTATGGGTCTATTCCCAAGGTATAATTAGGAGGATGTCAAGTTTTTGCTTCTAGTGCCATAGCTAGTAGAGGTGGTTTTTGATCATGAGGATCTACTTGTTATAAAAGAGATTGATGATGATGATTTTGATGGCTATGTAGCATGGTATTGGGTCATCTATACAACTATGGATTTTGAATGGGATTATGGGGGTAGGTAGCCCATAGATGTGGATATAGCTAGTGGGGATCTATAGGTATATGTGTAGGGAGGTGGCCCTAATGGATAGGAAAGAATGGCACTGGATTCCACATAGGCATAAATCATAGATTTATAGGGATAGGTGGCCATATTATAGGGCTAGGTTATAAATTTATAGGGTTAGGTTTCCACTGTGATAGGTGAGAGGGACTAGGCCAAGACTTCACTAAGCTTTAAGACCTAGGAGAGGGACATTTTAAGATAGAGAGGAAGAGCAATTATAGTACCAACAAGACCACCAGGTAGTATCCCTATGGCATGGTACTTGTCTATAATTGAGGATTTGAATTATTATGAGGACATAGTTATGACATAGTGTCCATAAGAGCCTCAATGGGGTGAGTACATAGCCAGCTTGGAAAGTGGTGCAGGTGTAGTAACTCTAGGTTAGTGGGTTACTTCAGTGAGTGGATACATAGGCACCTCAGGGGGTAGACACTAAGTGGTAGTGGTGCCTCAGGGACATGATATGTATAGATGCATATGATTTTGATATCGGCCTATGAGCTAATGTAGTGAGATGTATATTTTTTAGATAGAGAGATGCACACTGTTATATGTACTATTTGATGATGATGAGACATGATGTATATGAGGTGATGATGATTTATTTTATGTTTCATGGTTTATGGTTATGATGTTTATGCTTATTATTATGCTCATGAGATGTATACTCACTATCTTAGGTATGTGATGATTATGGATGATGCTTATGATGAATGATTATACATTATGATGTTTTTATTATGGTTAGAATGTTCCATACATAGTTATGATGATGTTTTGATTATGATTATGATTGTTGATAGGTAATGTGGTTTATTAATATGGTTGTGATCATGGATATGTGATATGAATCATGGTTTATGATTATAGATGTAATGTGGTTTATAATTTTTATTGTTTATATTATGGTTATGATGTTTATGGTGATGGTTATGCTTATGAGATATGTGATGTGGTAATGATGTGGTTTATGAGCATGGATATGTGATATGGTTATGCTTTTAGATTATGGTTATTGATTTTATGGTTTATAGTTATGATTATTGATGCATAGTTATTTGGTTTGATGATGGCACATAAAGTAAGTTTAGATAACTAAATGTCAGGGAAAGAGATGAAAAATCATGAGACCTAAGTCAAAGTCAATACATGAACCAATTATGAGAGGATATGAGAAATACATGACGCTTCTTCATTAGTAAAGACTAAATAAAAGTAAATTTAAATTGTCTTAATGAATATAATCTCTTCTAATGCTTCACATTAGCATTCATTGGTTGATAAAAATGTGTCTTGATCACATCATGTTAAGTAAGCTTTGAATACCTTGATTTGTAGATAGTAAAAAGGGGATATAGGTGATAGGTGATGTGAAGGGTATTGGAACCTTCCTGTAGATTGGATGATGCTTTGAAAAATTTGACTTAGCAATCCTTCAAGGGAGTGGTCCAAGTTTTGGATTTGTTCATTTTGGTATTTGTCCTTCAAGGGAGAAGTCTATCTTTTTAATCGATTTTAAATTTTGGGCAACTGTCCTTCAAGGGAGTAGTCTACATACTAGAGATATTTGACCCAAGTGATATTTAGGTATCCCAAATTATTTTCATGTTAGGTTTGACATGTATGAGTCTATTTATGCTAAGAGGTTTATCTTTATGAGGGCACAACCTAGATCACAAGAGAGGTAATGATAGGTTAAAGGAGTGGTTGAGAGATAATGATCATGGATTCCATCTGATTAGGGATGAAATTTATCCATGAGAACCATGCTATGGGTATAGCCATGATACCCATATTTAGGATTAGCCTATGATTATGATGATTAATCACATGGTTATATGTTTTAATCGGTTGTCCTCAAGGGGATGGGATGAAGGTGTGAGGAAGGTGAAAATCTTTTAAATCAAGGAATGAGATTAAGTTAGATTAAAAAAAAAGTGAGTTTGATATCTTGTTTAAAAAAAAGGACACAAATGTGAAGCATTGAGAGGATCCAATTTTGTTTTACCTTTAAGGGAGGACAAATGGTAAGCTCCTGATCCATACTTATGGGTTATGATGTAGGGTCTAATCCAATTGAAAGTAAACTTGCCTCACTTTCTTTTCTCCATATTGTAACATATTGATTTTACTTCAAGATGAGGTTTATATTATTGAATTATCATTTTTTCAAGTGTTTGTTATAAATTCTCTTGATTCATTCTTGGTAGACATGAAGGTGATTAAGCGTAGCTAGGTGGCAGTTGTCAAGTATCTCAAGCTGTGATAGATGATCTTGATGATTGTCACTCTTAGAAATAATGTATTGTAAGGATATATGAAGAGAGGTAATTTGGACTTTGAGAGGCAAGACCACCTCTACTTTTAATAATATATAAAAAGGGGTAGCACCCATAGAGGTTTGAATACTAGTGAAATATGCCCATAAAGTGAAAGGGATGTGTAAATGCCAATCTTGACCAGAAGCACTGACCACTTTTTTCAATATCTTGTTGAGGGTTTTGTTAGAGGCTTCTACCTATATATTTTATTTTGTAAAATAAGGTGAGTAAAATCTTAACTTGATGTTAAATGTGTCACAAAGACCATAGAATTGCTTGTTTTTGAAATATTTTCCATTATCATTGATGATATTATGGGTAACACTGAAATGATAGATGATATGATGATTGATGAATTTGGATATATTATTAGCTTTGGTCAAGATTAAATGAATATCCTATACCCAATTGGTGAAATACTCAGTGGCAATGATGATGGAGTGGTGCTACTATGAAGAATGAGGATGGATTTATCTAATGAGATATAGTCCCCATTGGGAAGAGGGCTAAAATTCCTTGGATACTTAAAGGCTATGGGCCAATTTATGATGTAAATTGGCATGTCATTTAAATTTAACACACTTCTTCACATAATCACAATATTCTTAGTTAAGGGTGGGCCAATAGTACCCAAGGTGAAGGATACATTTAGTGATAGATAGACCACTAAAGTGTCCCCCATAGATCCCATCATGCATTTCATTGATAACATGAGAAGATTCATGATTATTTAAGCAATGGAGGGGTCCATCAAAACCACATTTGTAAAGGATTCCCCCTAGTATGTTATAATTAGAGTTACTCTTAACAAAGGCTCTTCATGCATTCCTAGAGAGGTTGGGAGGAATGATGCCAAGGTTGAGGTAGTCAGAGATTTACTCATACCAAATGTCTGATGGAGATTATTCCAAATTATATATTGTAAGGAAGTCAAATTGGATATAAGAGGGGGTGATAAAGTGATTAATGGTGACAAAGAGCTTGGAGTTGGAATATTGAGATAAGATTTGGGAATTAAGGGAAGCTATTATATTCACAAATTTGTTAGTAGATCATGGAATAGATTGGATAAGGTAATGATCAAATGATTCTAAGAGTGCATATACTAGTTGTTTTTACTTTTTCAAGACATTATTCTTATATTGATAGGATCCATTAACCTAGTTAACCATAAGTTGGGAATTACCAAAGACACTGATCATCTTAACTCCCAAGGCTAGAGTGGTTTGGAGACTTATTACTAGGGCTTCATACTAAGCCATATTTTTGGTACACTCAAATTAAAGTTCAAAGGAAAGAGGAAGAGGTTTTCCATCAAGGGGGATGAGAATAACTCTAGCACCCCCACCTCACTGGCATTTTGAACCATTAAATAACATGATCATTTTGTAAGAGATGTCTTATTGAGAAAGAGTCATTATGAACTCATCAATAAATGTAAGAGGAAGTGGTTCATTTTATAGAAAATGATATTCAACCAATTTATTGGTAATTACTTTCCATTTAATAAACTTATGCTAGAAAAACTCAAGGTCAAACTTAGGTAGGAGTATGAGCCACTTATCCATACACTAGTTTTGGTATGGTTTGGAGTGCATGTACTTGAGTGGGTCAGTGTAGGTGATGAAAAAGGGTTTGTTATTTAGGAGGTAATGATAAATTTTAGAATCCATAAATACTAAGGCAAGTCAAAACTTCTTGGTGTGGGTGTACCAAATCTCATACTCTATAAGTGTTCGACTTATATAGTAGATAGATTGTTCCTTCTTTTGTTCATCACAATGAGTGAGCATTGACCCTAAGCAATGGTTAGTGGTGGAGAGATAAAGGTAAAAGGGTTGGCATAATTTATGAGGGATAAGAATTGGTGGATAAATAAGGTACTTTTTAGTGAATCAAAGGTTTTTTGGCAGTCCTTAGTCCACTTAAAAGATGTATATTTCTTGAGAGATGGTGGAAAGGTTGACATATTTTTTATAATTAAGAGATGAAGAGATAGATGGATTAGAGCTTCCTTTGTAGGATACAAAGTTTCTTGAGGGGGGTTGGAGGTGGAATTTTTAGGATCACTCTAACTTTGGTAAGGTCTAATTTTATTCCTTGAAGAGAGATGATAAATCCAAGAAACTTTCTAGATAGGGCTAAAAAAAACATTTATTAGGGTTGAGTTAGACATGGAAATGAATTATGAACTCAAAGATAATTTTGAAAACTTCTAGATGATCCTTGCAGTATTTAGATTTCCTAAGGAGGTCATATACATAGTCCTCTATTATTTTGTGTATGATATCATGGAAGATGTAGGTCATCACACATTGGTAGGTTTTTCCAACATTCTTCACACCAAATGGCATGACCCTATAGTAGAAAATTCCACATAGGGTGATGAAATAAGTATTATGTTAATCCTCATGGGTAATCAAGATTTGATTATATCTTGAGAAACCTTCCATGAGAGACAACATCTCATGACTAGCCATAAGATCAATAATTTGGTCAATGCTAGGAAAAAGGAAGTCATCTTTTGGATAAACAAAGTTGAGGTTATGAAATTCAATATAAAGGTGAATTCCCCATATGAGATTGATGATAGGAATGATGTTATAAACCCATTGGGTATAGTCAATGGGTTGGATGAAATTTAGAGATAGAAGGTGTTGAATATCTTCTTTGGCTAGAAGGGCAATATCAAGTTACATCCTATGAAGCTTTTACCTAACAAGATTCACATCAGGATGGATGATGATGTTGTGGAGAATAATAGAAGGGTCGATCCTAGGCATATCCTAATATGACCAAGAAAATTATATTCTAAATTCATGAAGGGTAATCTCACTGTTCTATAGAATCTAAGGATTGACTGATCTTTACAATGTGAAGATTATCTTGAATACCCAAGTTGACATTGATAATGGAATCATTCAACATGGTTTGGCTTTCAAGAGGAAAGGATTTATGGATAAAATAATCCCCTATAAAAAGATAGGTGAGAATGAAATCATAATATTGATGGTGGATGGTTTGGATGGTAGGAAAATCATTTTTTACCATTTTAGGATGAATTAAAGGTTTTGGTTTGTCCACCCTTTTGATACGTTAGGGGGCCCAAACTAATAGTATTAACTAAAAGAAAGTTATAAGGGATGATTTTAAAATATTTATATTTTAAAATAGATGGGTTTGGTGAGGATTGGATGTCTTCCTAAATGGTGTAAATGGGTTCAATTGAATCAATGAGTTCTCCTAGTGGTATGAACTAAAGGCCAAATAGCTCATGAGGTTTCTAGGTTTTGATTAAAGTGAGTTCATAGGGTCCATATTCAAAATGGCCAAGGTTGAATCCCTTTCAACACACCAGTGAAGATACAATTTGGAAAATTTTGATTTGTCTAAATAGGATAAATCAAAGGTAAATAGTTGGATAGAAGAGGTGGTGGAGGAAGTGAGAAGTGAATGATCAAGTCCCCCATAGATGAAATTAGTTTGGTGGTTGGAAAGTATAAAAGGAGATATGGTTTCAATATGAGGATCATAACCAAGATTATGGACAAGGTTTATATAATCTTGAAGAGTAGGGAAAACATCCAAGGAAAAGAGATGATATTCTCCTAGTGAGGGACAATGTAATGTAGGTTCCAAGGGGTCCTCTATGGGTATTTGAAAAGAAGAGATAGATGAGCTAGTTGAAGCTTCATTAATAGTATGGGTAGAATTGTTGTTAGTTGGTGGTGAGGTGGATTAATGAGTAAGAAGAACATTATTGGGTCGATATGTCATGTTGAAAGAGGCAAAAATACTAGGGTCAACTTGTATAGTGATGATTTGAACCCTATTTTCAAACTTGACACATCAATGCAAGGTGGATGGGACACAACTCATGGCTTAGATCCAAGGGCCTCCAAGTAAGACATAGTATTAGAAATCACCATATAGAATTTATAAGAGATTCAAAAGTGTAATAGGTCCCAAGAATATGTGGAGGATTACTATTCCCAAGTTTGTTTCCATAGTGTCATTAAAGGAATGAAGGATCACTATGGTTTTTGACATGATATTCTTTGATAGTTGGAGTTGGTCATAAGCATGAGAAGAGATAATGTTAATACTAGCTCCTCTATCAATAATCACCCTTTTGATGTGGGTTTGATTGATGTATGTAGTGATTAAGAGGGGAGTATTGGGATCTTTAAGATAAATAGAAGGTATTTTTAAATCCTTTAATCTGACAAGGGTGTAAAGCTAAAGGGCTTTGATAAAAGTTATGAGAGGTTGAGCTTATTTAGGTTGGACCTCTATACATTGTAGGGTATCTATCAATGCTTGGAAATGATGGGGTGAGGTATTGATAAATTCATATATAATCATATTCACTAGGGTATGGTGAAGTTGTTTTAGAACTACTCACTGGACATATTCAAAAGGGTTGGAGGGAGAGGCACCCAAAATGGATATTTTGGGTTTTGGTGAAGGTGAAGGTGAATATGTTTGGGTTTGGTTGAAAGGTTGAGGAGAGGAAGGATATTTCCATGGAATGGACACTTTTTCCTTCCCCTTAAATTTTTGTTGGGCCCACAATTAGGTAACCATATAGATAGTGTGGATGAGGGGAAGTGTTGGGATAGAAGGTTGTTTTGGTTCCTCCTCATTCTTAGGTGAGAGTGTCAAAGTGGGTAAGTGTTGGATAGGTTCATTTGGTGGTTGGGTTGGTAAAGGTATTAAGATATTTTTATCTAATAATAGATCTTCCTCATCCCATAAGTTATGGACAAGTGTTTAGAGAGTTTTATAATTTTTTGTGCCATGTCCAAGTGTCCTATGGTATGAGTAGATTAAATTATCATTTAACCAAGATGGTTTGGGTTTAAAATGGTCAAAGTGATTGATAAGTGGTAGGATTAAGAGATAGGTTTGTAAAAATCTTTTTAAAATGGTCTAATAAGATCAAAGAAAAGGTGTTATGGGTGATGGGCTTTTAGTTATTAGGGTGGGAGCCTTCTTAGAAGTAGGCTTCACCATATAAGGTGTTGGTGGTAGGATAGTTTTAGTAGGTTGGTTTGGTTAGGGTTACTTTTTGTTGGATAGTTTTGGGGTAGATGATTTAAAGGTGAAAGATTTGGAGGTTTATGATTGAGATGATGAAGGTTTGGAGATAGGTGGGAAGGTAGAGGAAGATAGTTTGGATAAAAATTATGGAAAAGTTGATGATTTAGAGGGAATAGGTAAAGGTAGGATAAAATATGGGTGGATAAGGATAAGATTAGGGAGTATCCATAAGTTATTTATGTGTTTGGTTAAAAAGGTATAAGGAGATTTAATAATTTTGGATGGAGATGGTTCATATGGTTCCCCCATGGTTTTGGAGGGAGAGGTGTTTGATGAAGGGATTTAGGTGATGATAGATTTAATGGTGGATATAATTGAGGTTGAAGGTTCATTATTATTTTGATAGGAGATCCCAAGATTGTGCCAAAATATGGATCAATCCAAATTGGGTTGAGAAGAGAGTTTGAGGTTTTGGACCAATCTATAGAAGGGTTTGTAGATGGGTTTTATTTCTTGAGCATCGAATTCAAAGATGATGCCCATAGGTTGAGGTAAGGGAGTGGTTTATTCACCCTTATCTTTGATGAAAGATTTTAATATTTGGGAGGATGCTTCTTCCATGGAAGGAGTAGACAAGGTGATCTCTCCTTATGGAATGGTTTCCAAAGAGAGAGTAGGTCATTCCATGGTAAGATGGGAAGGTGTGATGACAATGGTTGCATCATTTGGTATTTGTATCAAAATAGAGATGAGTAAGTTTGTTATCTTATCAAGTGAAAAAGAGCAGGTAGTTGCTTCATTTATTTGGGTATCCAAAGGAATGGAGGGTGGTTCCACCACTTCAATAAGTGGAGTGGATGAAGAGGTAGTTGAGGCAATGGTTTCCTTAATGATAGGGTAAATAATAATTACATTGACCATATGGACCTCATGAGCATGAGATGATTTTGGTTTGTTGTCATCATGGTTGGTAAAAGGGTCATGATTGGGAAAAGGTTGGTAAAATATGTCAAGTGACTAATTTGGGGGTGTATTGGGATTATATAGTGAAAGTTATCCTTTATAAATAAAGTTTTGTATAATGGATTTGAAGGTGTTACACCTACTAACATCATGTCCAATGACATAGTGCAAGGTACATAGATCATTCTCATTATACCAATCAACACCAAGAGAGAAAAATCAAATTATAGAGGAGGTTTGATATGGGGAAGTTGTATGATGTTGTATTTGAGTAACTTGTCCAAAACTAAATCATATGACTCCCCTAGTGGAGATTATTTTTTTGTGATAACCCAATTTTTATTTTGGGTTTGTTGATTGGAGGAGTTAGAGGAATTTGTTTGGTTAGGTTGGTTGATGACCAATGATGGGGTTATTTTGAGGACAACCATGTTTGCAGTTGTCTTTGGTTTAGAATTGGGTTGGTTAGATTAGTTGGTGGTTTTTTATGAGGAGGGGTCATTAGATTTAAATCTAGAGTTATGGTTTCTTATTTTTAACTTCCCCTCATTGATGGCTCTGATTTCTAGTTTGCATGCCATGGTGAAATCCTTGTCAAAGGTTTTGAAGATTTAAACTTGTAGAGTAGGGGAAATGTGTTTGTAACTATCCTAATAGAAAATTTAGATCAACTTGGGTTAGGTTAAAGAGAAAGAGAGTTAGTTGATAAGACCTCTCCTAGAGTTATGAAATTGGCAATTGATTCATCATCAAATTGCTTAATAGAGTAGAGGTTGGTAATGGAGACCTTGTTAGATATATTGATCAAAAAGTGGTCTAAAAAGGTTTGGGTAAGTTGGGAAAAGGAAAATATGGGGATCCTTATGAGATCACTATACCAATCCAATGCGAGTCTAGATAAAGACATAGGAATGGTGTGAAGGAGAAGAGCATCATCATAAGCAATTAATTAGAAAGAATGTCAAAACACTCTTAAGTGTTGTTTGTGGTCCTCATTTTGGAACTTATAAATTTTGGTTTGTTCCCATTAAGGAGAGTAAATATTGATAGGGATAGATGGGTGTATAGGTTCATTATATATTTTTTCATAATACAAGAGGTTATGAGCCTTAGAGATAGATGAATCTAGGTTAGTCATGTTATCCATCAACATTTTGACTAAATCTGTTTGGGGTTAGTAGTTCCATAATTATATGGTAATTTTTGTTAGGGTTGGGTGGATGTAATATATAGATAGCTGGTAGAAGGTTGAGAATATTTAACATATTAGTATGTGGTCATTCAGGGTTGGGATGATGCCACATAAGGGTTAATGGGCATAAAAGTTTAGGTAGAAGATGGAGCTATCTATCCTTGTGGATCAGGAACATAGTGTGAGTGAGTTGTCATAGTTATTTATTGAGGTATTGATATGGTTTAGTTTAGAGGTATGATTGAATTGGTATATTAGGGAAATAATATGGGTTGGGTTGGAGGTATATAAGTGTTAATTGGTTGGGGTGAGTGGTAATTCTAGTACTGATAGGTGGAAGGGTAAAAGGTATAGAAAGCACCACATTTTGAATTAGGGTGGATATTGGTGGGATGGTAGCGATAAGGGGAATAATGTAAATATGGCTAGAAGGTATCCCCATGGTTGATGTGGTCTGGGTAACTAAAGGTAAGGTTTCCCCTCTGTTGGAGGAGTTATTGGTTAGTGTATGGGGTGTTTGGTTATGGGTTGGGTGGTTTGATTGAGTTTAGGTGGTAGTAGGTGGATTATTGGAGGAAGAGGCTTGAGTGGTCATAGTTTGAGTAGAGGTAGTGGCAACCATAATTTTAGGAGGCATCCCATAAGGGGGATCACTCAGAGGACCTGAAGTAGTGGCACAGTGAGATTAGGTGTTGAGGTAATGTTAGAGGGCTAGAGGGTTGTTGTTAAAGAAAGTGGAAAAATATGCATCACCTTGGGAAATTATCCAAGGCATGGTGGTGGGGGTATAATTATGGGGAGAACCCTCAACATTTGAAGTATACTCTATGGAGGAAGAAGAAGAGGAAAGTGGCTCTTGGTTAGTTTGATTTATTAACTATTGTATAGTAAAAACCATATGAGAAATAGAAAGGAATAAAGGAAAGCTCACAACTCAAACACAAATAAAATAAAAGAGAAATATTTCAAAGAAATAAAAACATACACTAGATTGTGTTTAAAATCTTAGGATATCTTTTATCTCACTTTTGGCTTATGCCTTAGTTGGAAAGTGTGAAGAAAAAGTTAGTTTATAGAATAGGTAGTAGGAAAGAAGTCTATGGTTGGTTTCAAGTGTTTAAGGCTCTCAAAAGGAACTATATTAGAGATCTATATGTGGCATGGTATTTTGGCCTACCCCCTCACTTCACACACCATAGTGATAAGGGTAACGAGTGCTTGTCTAGTATATACTAATATCTAGAGTTTAGACTTAAACAAAGAGCTGAGTTTTCATTCTCTTCTTGGTAATGACCTCCAAGTAAGATAGCTAAAGGGTGAAGGTGATCCATTAGGAGATGAAACCCTAGTCAGACCTATGTCAATTATTTTGATATGTAATTGATTTAAGTGGTTTGGTATAGTATGTGATAAATAAGTGAAGCTATGATTGATTAATTTACTTTTAATTTAACTAAATGAGTTAAACATGAAAGCAATCAATGTATGAAAGGTTTATTTTTTACCCAAAATAAATTTTGATTTATTTATATGATCATAGAATAAGGAAAAAAAGGGAACCTAGATGCTACTAGGTCCCACCAAGTGTGCCATAATGTTTCTATCAATTTTTGTCTATTTCTATTTCAAGAAGTAAGAAACTAGTAATAAGGGTGTGGTAGAAGAACCTATTTGTTTGTGTGCATGTGATCCATATGATAATGGATATATCCTCATTTTCTTGATAATAATGACTTGTATATAATAAATCACTCATACAAAGGGGTTGTTATATGGGTATCAAGGTAGATTGCCTAGCGTGAGCTAGATCCAAGAAGCATGATCTTACTATGAGGTTGTCAATCTATACTCTTAAAATAGTTAAGTTGAAAGAAATGAAGATAAATTAATTTCATCAAATAACATAAAAGATTGAAAGAGAATACAAGAAGAAATAAATTCTTGATAAAGGAATAGACTAATTATATGAAATAATGTGTTAATACTAGTTATAAATAGGTCAGGTTGGGTTTAGAAAATAGGTGAGGTGTCTTGGAATAATAAGGGACACAAAAAGTGGGATTTTATTGAGGGTAAGTAGGTGGAAATAATTTTTTTTATTTCCTATCATAGTGACCATCGATAATCAAGGTGATAATTGGTGATTATGTTGATCATTAGTGGTTGGGTGACCATCATTGGTTGAAGGTGACCATTGGTAGTCAGGATGACCATTGATTGTTCCTATAGGTTCTGAGAGTATTAAAATAAAGAGTATAATTTAAATTAAAAAAAGGGGTCAATAAGTGGTTAGGAATCTGGTTAAGGTCTGGGAGTTAGGATATAAGATGTATAAAGGTCTGATTCAGGAAGGGACATTAGAAACCAAACAAATAAAACCTAAAATACAAAATGTACCTAGTTTGTTACTTGATGGGTGATGGATGATACTAGATTAATTTTGGTAGAGTAATGATACTTTGCCTCAAGATAAATTATGCTATAGTTGATGAATTTTTAGAAGACCTACTGGTTGATATCTTGATTACTTGTGTGTTAGAATGCTTGATTATGGATCCTCATTCACCTCCTACTCCCTTCCTTTTATAGGTAAAGAAAGATGGAGTAGAAGGTTCCATAGGAGGTTAGGTTGATAATTTTGATGCATCATGATGTGTTAGAAATGGGTAAGGCAAACATATTAAATTGTGTCACATTACTTATTCACAACTAGTGTTATGTTTGTTCAGAGGAGGAAGGGCCCTGACCATCAATGGTTAGGGTGACCATCGGTGGTCAAGATAATCATCAGAGATTGAGTGTTAAAGGTTAAGTGGGATAAAAGGGTGGATTTGGTTAGTTGGTAAAAATCACTATGGTTAGGTTTGGTTAGGGGTTAAAAGGTAAAATTAGTCATAAGGGGGTCCTAAGGTGGTCTAAGGGTGTTTTGACAATCATAACTATAATGTGCAAAATTTTGATGTCTACACTATCAATTTTTCCCAATTTGAGTCTCAATTTTTCCTAAAATTTTAATTATCTATTTATCAAAACCTAAGTCTGTATGACAATCCCACTAATATGCCACCCTTTTAAGGTGATGGATAAAGACTAAAAATTACTCATCTTAATATAAATATTTATATAAATCACATATTATATACAAAATTACATGATGTAATGCATGTAACCATTATAATATATTTCATTATAACAATATTTGATGATTCAAGAACATATGAAACATGTAATACATGGAAATTAGAATAATATTGTCACATTAAGTAGATATAATAATTAGGCATGAAATAACAAACATCACCATGATAATCCATTAAAAATATTATGAATGATAGACATCATGATGTCACACACAATAGGATAATGCATGATAGTAGTAATAACACCAATATCAAAAACCATCACATATGTAATTACAGATGTAATCACACATTGTCATGATCATAATCTACATGAGCACTCAAAAAATTACTCAAATTTAATTCAACTCTAGACTAACATAGCCTTGATAATCCTTGAAATAAAAATATGTAGGATGTGAAAAAATTCAATCATCATTATACCCATTCAAACATGCAATATATCACACATTCATCATCATGGAATGTACCACACAATGTAATAGTCATTAATGTTCACACAATGTAACTCAAAATATGTCCCAAAAAATGATCACACATAGAACACTCAATGTAATACTTCATCCATAGTCACATTGATAAGGGTCATTGTGTCTTATTAATTTTAGTTATATATGCCATGTCAATGTAGGCAATGTTTAAAGCCTATACATAATAGGATATGCAAAGGTTATGACTAACAATACTATTTTTGGGGTGATTTTGGATCATCTAATCCACTATTTAACCCTAAATTTGATTTTTGGGAATAGGGTTAATAATATATATGACATTAATAATAAGGGAGATATATTAATCTATATCAGGCCAATTAATAGAAAACTCAAATGAAAAATATTGTAAATTTATACAATTGAAATTGCTAAAAGTAATAAAATATAACTATTGAAAGATATTGTAATAAATAATAAACAATGGTACTTAGTTGGTTTACTAGGTATAGGAAAACCTATATTAGAAATAGGTGCAAAATATGTAGGATCTATATTTCAAATCAGTCATCAGATTCTAGAAAATATACTTCTATAGACATAGACACTACTATCAAATCTAGACATTATTGTTGAAGCTAGTGTCTGACTATTACATAGGTGTAAAATATATAATAATGATTAGATCTAGATGTGACCAACATTATTGTTTTTAGTTTTATATCACCTTTATACTGATGTATTTAGATCTTGGATACAGACTGTCACTCTTCATTGATTTATTATACCTAGTTCTTCACCCTTCTTCACCCTTAAAATGAGTTTGCTAAAGAATGGTTTGTTGGGATCATGGTGTCAAGATTCTGCAAATACCCCTATGTCAATGGGTTCTACCTACATATACAATACTCCACATAGGGTCTCTTATTTATGTATTTCTTCCATATGTGTGGGAAAGTGTGTTCATAAGGGTACAATATACTATATGAAGATGCATCAGTGATTTATATTTTAATATGACAACTATCACCCATGGGCTTCTTTTTGAATACTTTAGAACTATAATATGATGGATATTATGTTTGATATGAAAAAAGGGATGAATAGGTAAGAATAGGGTGTTTGTGTAGTTGATTGATTTAACTTTAGTATGTGTTTGCTTGGTATTCATTAGATGAGGAATGATAAGGCTTAGAATTGTATTTATACCACACATTTTGAAAATATCTCATGGTAGGGTTAAATAAGATAAATATTATAATCCATATCTTTTAAATTATTTACAATTTGGATGACTTTTGGAAACTAGACACTAGATAAGGATCTAGACACTACTATCAGTGAGTCCCTCTATGATTGATAGTGTCTACGGGGATAGAAAATAAGTAATGATCTAAAAATAAAAGTGTAAGATGTTTGTTAGGGTTTAAGATTTTTATATATTGAAATATATTTGAGTCATCATAATGATATGTATTAGACTAAGAGATACTCATTTATGCATAGTGAGATGGTGGATGTAAGCCTTTCAACAATAAGGAGGTTTGAAATTGAAGGGTAGAGCCTTGATTGATATTTATCAAATGTACATGACTAAAATTTTATAAATATTTAGTTTTATTATCTAAATTACCCCCTTTCCCTCACCCCATTTAATCTTTAAATGCATATGGATGATATTACTAGGCTAAAGGAAATACATGTGTATCTGGGTGTGTATACCACATCTTAACTTTTCTTGATACCAATTTGAATGTTTTTCTAGTGTATGACCTGCATCCAAAAACACTTAATAGTATAAATCAATGACTATAATATTAAATTTTAAATAATTTAAATGCTTGAAAATAAAAAGGGCAATTAAGTACACCTATGTGTTGATGAAACCATGTTGCCTCTTAACATTTTGATTTGGTACATATTATTCCTTATGAAGTATTGGATCTGGAGAAGGTTTATAATTGAACCATAGAGATTTTAAGAGGTATATTGGAAGGTATTATTCCCTAAATATGATTCAAGGATGAGTTGTGACATGACCATTGAGATAATTATATCGCAATCACATAACTCAGATGTGAATATATAATTTGGTGAGGATAAGGGATTTATTCAACTCATCATATAAATATAGTGAGATTGGATGATTTAATCACTCCAATATATAAATATGGTGAGTTTTAATTATTTAATCACTTTAAAATCTAAAGTGAGCCCACTACTACACCAAAAAAGGATTGATAATAATACTTCATTGTGTAATTGATGCATCCTGGTGAGTAGTATAATTGGTAAGATTTTATTTTTTTGGTTTAAAAGCATGGAATGTGTACCTATAATATGTCTAACATGGTGTATATGTGTCGTACATATGAAAAAAATTATTTTAAATCCATATAACATTTTTTTAATGTATACTATTTTGACTCAAGTGTATATTTGAATCATGGAACTGAACTAAGTTTGTCAAATGTGGAGGTCATGTCTTTATGACATTCCCACACTCAAATATATAGATAATAAGTAAGTGTATAATTATGGAGGTAATATTATTATGACATTCCCCTAATGAAATTTGTAAACTATGAAAATGTATAAGTGTGTAGGTCATGCCTTTGTGACATGCCCCCACTATAATATGGAAAGATGTGAACATGTGGAGGTCATGTTTCTATGACATTATCCCACTAATATTCCCTCATTTTGAGGCAAGGAAAATAGATTTTGGAAGGTACCTCACCTTAAAAATATAATTTATTTTTATAATGTTTTTACAAATCATTTATCATATGGGGATAACAAGTCAAATTACATATATCAATAAGGCTCACAATATGTGATCACATTAAGTCATGAATATGCATTATATATATCATGAAAATGTCCATAGGGTAATATTAAAAGATCTGTAACAAATCATTCACACACAAAATATAATTTATCTTAATTCAAAGGATTGGTCCAAGGAGACCTCATATAAAGGGCATGCTAAAATGTTGCACAATCAAAATGAATTTCATATTTAAATGTAAAATCAACATACAATGTCACAAGGGATGATAGATAAGGAACATATTTATATTTTCCACAAGTAAGACAATATAAAGTAATGTAATACACTCAAATAAGTGAAAAATATATGAATCATACTCAACCAACGTGATCATATTATACCAGTCCATGCATATATGATTTAGCATAAAATGTTATGTAGTATAGAATATAAAGTACACTTTGAAAGATATGAGCATGGATATAGACATGTTTAAGAATTAAAATATAATATCAAACATGATAATGTATAAATTATCATTAAAGATGTGCAATCTTTATAAATCATGATCAAAGAAGCATATTCCCCCAACGTACTATATGACATGAGTAAAGGAAAGGTCCAACATCTATAAATGCATATATCATGTGTTTGGGTATGTATATATCACAATCCAAGATACATGAAAAATATGTATATATATATATATAGGAATGACATGATATGTTATATACTAACATAAAGATAATAATATAGATGTCAAAGAGCTAGTAAATATGAGAATACTATTTTTTTCTATATGTTTTAATTATTTGAATTTTTTTGTATGTTTTAAATTTGGAAATTAATAATAAAATAAGTAATCATCATCAAAAGGTTTAGGACCACTTGATAATTTTAAAAATATTCATCTATAGTGATGTATTACCACCTCCTCGATGTTTTCTTGTTAATGGTTATTGAAAACCATTAGTATTGGGTTCCCACCATATCCATCATACTATATGTGAACTTCTCTACCCTAAAATGGAAAGGAAATGCACATATCTATAGTATCCACTTTTTATTTCAATTTCAGTAACCAATATTGCCAATTTTTTATGTCAATGTGGTTCCTAGTCCAATGTCTATATGACCATGAGGACCACCTGTGGTCCACATAAATGGGTAATATAATGTATCCAAAATATTATGGAAAGATTAGAAAATGTGTTAAATCATTTTTAGTATATCCTAACTATCATAAACATGCAACACTACAATTATGTTCCAATTTTGAATATAAATATTGAGAATCTTATAATAATTCCCATTAATATTTGTAATAAAGGTTATATATTATTGTCCTAGGTAACTTTGAGTATGCCCACTTGTACTTTATATGTTTGAATTGTTTGTGATTATATATATTTTTAATTTTCCTACATAATATTTATATGCCCTTGATTTTTTATTTAAAGATGTGGTTTTACAATGTATTACATTGATATGTATTATGTCTAGTGATCTGATGATAATCACAATATGGTGATCCTTTTGTATGAACGAGTTTGTTACATGATCTATGTATGTTAGGAGGTAAAAATATCATCTTATGATCAAGTAACATATAAATTATTATATGAAAATCATTATGTTATGATATAATCTATAAAATCTATTGTGAAGACTTACGTGAAGTTTCCATATTATTAACATGATATATCAACATTTTTCCATTATAGGGTTGACTTAATATTTGTATCCAAGAGGGATGGATTGAATGGAAAGAATTTACATGTTCATCTACTAATTTTTCCTTTCCCTTATCTAAATTTTATTTTTTTATCATTTGGTGATGGATTTATATTGTGTGTTTAGGACTATAGGTTAAAATAGGTTATGTTACATATTCTCAAGTGGATCAAAATTTAGGTTTTGTAAGTATTATTTAATCATATCATGAGGAATTTCATCATCACAATAATAGTAATCCAAATAAATTTCATCTTGTTGTTTATTATTAACCAATAGATAATGTTCAAATGTTTGGTTTTCTTGTTATTTTGATCTCACTGACTCCTATGTTCATGTTTCTTACTCTAAGTGTGCATCCATGTGCACCTCAGTGGCTAGTGCCTTATAAGCATCTTTAGGTAAACAATCTATTTTTATTTTTTCATCTATCTCATAGGTTGGTATGATTTCAAGTGGAATATATTACTTTGGTGGTAGGAGTTTATGAACCCCTTTTATGTTAGAATGTAACATTTGACAAAATTTGAAAGGTTCATCATTGGTATGCATTGTCAATAAGTCCCATAATGTATAAATTTGACACATCAATGTAATGTAGATTGGACAACCTTCATTATATGTATCTAAGGTCTATCTAAAATTAAGTTATAATGAAATGATTAAGACAATATTTGGAATTTAATGGGAAGATTTTTTTGTCCTAATGTCACATCTAATGTGATTTTTACAATTGGAGGGATACATGAATTATCAAATCCTTTAATATTCATGTCTAATTTTTGAAGAATATTAGTGTTAATAACCATGGTGGTTAAGAATTCTATGCTATAAATATTTATACCATATCCATTATCAACTAACACCCTTTTGATTCCCTTTTTATGGATACTAACTTGTATAAATAAATGAAAATTTTGGTTAATAATATCTTTTGATGGTAAATATATTGGATTAAAGGTAATGAGATTTGCATTATTTTTGAGATCTTGCATAATGTATGGAAAATGGATTAATTCTCTATCACTTTGTACTTGTGTTTCATGCAGTGTTTCATATAAGATATACTTATAGATAGTAGATTGTTTTAAAATATTGAGGATTAATATATTATCATGCATATATTGTAGTTGGTCAATAATATCATATCATTTACTTTTAATCACTAATTTAGGATTGGGATAACTTTAATATTAACATGTGAAAATATATATTGGTAACCCTTACCTTCTCATGTGGTGATAATGTGGAGTGAAAAATCCAATATAAGACATGGAATAACACTCCTATGACTTGGGTTAACAGTAAAGTTGAGTCTTCTTCCCAATTAGATTCCTGGTTGTGTAGGGAGATCATTGATCTCAAGAAAAAAGTGAAAACTTTGGAAGATTCTCTGAAAGCTGCTTGGAACAAAGTAAACAACATGGAAAATCAGTTAAGCGAGATCCCTGTGAAGCTCAAAGCTTATGAAAACAATCTCTGGGAGTTAATAAAGGATAACAGAAAGAAAATGGAGGAAGTAACATCCAACATTTGTGCAGCTGCTATCAATATAGGTAAACGAGCCAATGAGGAGACCAAAGCACTAGAGGGTCCCAGCAAAAGGACAAGACAAAGTTCCAGAAAGAAAGATACACAAAAAGGAGCTTTGCTGGAGGTTACCACCCAGGAAACTGCTTTGAAAGAAAAAGAAGCCATGAACTTGATACTGGAACTGGATGAATAATCTGGTCCTTCTTGTTGGTAAAGAAACTGGTACTGGTCTTTGTTCTTCTTTTGTTAGCTTTTGTTTGTTGTACCACCAGACTTCTATTTCTGGGTTTTCACTGGATGTATCTCTTATGGTTTCAGGACCATTCAAAACCTATTTTTGCTACCTCTCTATAGTGTTTTTTAGGCATTGCATGTGGGCTTTGTTGTTCTTTTTCACTCTCTGTAAAAGGGTTTCGGGGCCCCTTCAAAACCTGCTTTTACCTCTAATCTAAAACAATGGGAGTGGGATGGTAGTTTTCACTTGAATACGATCTAGTAGGAATTAAAGGTTGGGAGCAATCCTATTAGTGTTTGGAATTTGGTTATATAATATTATAAAATTATTTTTAAAATATTATCTTTATATTGATGGATTTGTTTATTCTATTTGATGATATATTTGACTAATTTAGCATAATAATCAATGAATATAAGTATGTAATTTATAGAAAAATAATCAATACATGTATCCATATTGAAAATGATTTTTGGAAAATAAATTTATGATTTTTAAATTTTTAATAATGTTAAATCAAAAATTAGAATTTGTAAGAAAACAAAAAACCCTAAGCAAATTAAGGTTTTGAGACCAATAGTTAGATTCATCTAATATTTAACCCTAAATTTTATTTTTGGGAATAATGTTAATAATATAGATAAGCTTAAGAAAAGGGTGATAAAATAGTCTATAGTATTGAAATTAATATAAAACTCAAATATACAATATCTACATGTATATAAATGAGATTATTAAAAATAGTAAAGTATAGTTATTGAAAGATATTACAATAAATAATAAAAAATGGTACTTACAAATCTTTATTAAGCACATGTAGATATAGAATATAAACATGTGTAAAATATTTAAGATTTTTATTCTAGACTAGTTGTTAAATTATATAAATCATACTTATGTGGTGAGTGTCACTACTATTAGATCTGGACACTATAATTTATGCTAGTGTTTAATTGTGACATAGGTGTCAAGTATAGAATAATGATTGGATCCATATGTGACCAAATTAAATATTATAGGTTTTGTTTCACTTTTATACTAATGTATTTAGATCTAGGAAATAGGATGTCTCTCTTCACTTTTTTATCAAACTGTAGATCTACCCCGTTCTTCACCCTTAGAATGAGTTTTATAAAACAAAGGTTAGTGGGCTCATGATGTTGAGGTACTCCAAAGAACCCCTTTCAGTGGCTGCTACCTATAAATTTTATACTATAAGGAGGGCCTAAAAATTATGTATTTCTCCTTTTCATGTGTGGAAATGTGCACATAAGGGTACACTTTACTATATGAAGATGCATGTAGTGATCTAGCTTGAAATTTGACAAATATCCCTCGTGGGTTTCTCTTTAAACGCTTCAAACCTATAATATGATTTATCCTATGCTTTATATTAAAATAGGGATGAATAGGGAATAATATAGTGATTTTATAGTTTATTTATTTATCTTTAGTAGGTGTTTTCTTGGTATGTTATAGATGAGGAATGAGAATACTTAGACTTTTATTTATACTACACCTTTTCAGAAGATCTCACTACAGGGTTCAATAAGACAAAAAGTTTGATCCATAGGTTTTGAATCATTTATAATTGATTAATTTTTTCAACCAGACATTAGATAAGGATCTCAACACTATCGTTATAGGTAGCATCCCTATGTGGTCAGTATTATCTAGAGGGATATAAAATAGGTACTGATATGAAACTAATAATGCATGATGTTTATCAATATATAAGTTTTATATGTAGTGAAGTAGACCTAGGTAATCATATTGATATGTATTATAATAAGATATAAATGATTAATCATAGTAAGATGGAGAATACAAGCCTTTTGGTAGCAGGCAAGTCTAGAACTTAAGGGTAGAGCCTTGATTGATATTTATCAAATGTACAAGATTGAGATGCTATAAATATTTAGTTTTAATATCTACATATACTAAACTAAACATATAATTACTTGAATTAAACTCTAATATAATTTATTTTCAAATAACACACTCTTTTCTTGAATTTAAATTTATGGAATATAACACACATTGCTCATATAGTTTGCTTGAAATGAAAATTCATGAATGGGAAATAGAAGAATGTTTGTAAAATGAGTGGAATGTAGATTGTTAAATATAAAAAATAAGCACTAAATAGAAAATTGAAATATAAATTGATTTGGAATTAAAATGATAATGAAGTGAATGATTGGAATAGAAATGCTTAAATTAATTTTTTGAAGATAAGCACACACACACAACCCTCTAGATAATCATAGAAAATAATAATTTGTATAAATATTGAGAATAAACATAAAACACATAAAAATTCATAATAAATTAAAAAATACCAGTTGATCCTTCTTCCTTGAAATGAGTGGGCCCTTTATCCTCCTTGGAATATGATTAAAAAACTCTTAATCTTAGAAAATATTCATGAACTTAGTTTCTCATTAATAAGGAAAAATGCTTACAATAAGATACCTAAAATGGTACTATTGTAAATCTAACTATTGATTCCAAAATTCTCTACTCCTTTATAATATATATATATATATATATATATATATATATATATATATATATATATATATATATATATATATTTATTATGACATTTAAAAAAAAATTGAGGATACAATAAATATTAACAAGATGAAATCCTAACCTAGATCAGTTTTTATTTTATAACATCATTTTCACCTTTTTAGGAACAAAATATGGAGAACCCTATATATTAGTTCATGCACAAACTTCCTATTTTTTTGTTGATGAATGATTTTAAATGCCCTTGGTGGTTAAAACCATTTGAATCACAATTTTTTGGTAAGACAAATGTAGTATTTAAAGTCACCTTTTGAGAGACACCATAGATACAATTACTATATATAAACATACTATTTATGGAAATTTTATTTTTATCATTTCAAATTATTTCCAAAAATGAATTATAACTATTTATAACTTTCATTCAAATATATTTGGAAATAATTCTATCATTCTATCAATCTTTTAGGGTTGAATGGAGATCTCTATAGGTAGTCTGGTGACTTCTAGATTAAGACTGGTGACATCTAGAGCTAGACTAGTGATTTTCAAAGCTATATTAGAGACTTACAAATCTAGACTATTGAATTTAAAAGTTAGGCTAGAAGTTTGGGAAGTTGTATTGTGGATTCCTTAGAGATAATAATTCATGAAAATAAATCCTTATTAGATATCTTGGTTTCCAAAAACATATGCTCTTTATTGTAGTACTCAACTTTGACATGTAAATGCAAAAATAGCATCCTTTGCGTGTATGTAATAGAACGTAGTTAAAAAAAAAAGATAAAAATGGCTCTTAAAGCATAATTAAGATAAATGACTCACTTTCTACTTTGAATGAATAATGAGTCCTAATGTTGGCATCCAAATACACTTTAAGGAAGGGTATATATGATGAAAATAGGCCATTAATTTGATATGATGAGCCATATTATGGACTCTTCATTTTCTCCACACTTAATGTTTTACAAGTCCTCTTGAAAAATAGAGCTTCCACTACTCTCTATTAAGTTTCATGTTCTCTAGGGTCTAAATGAGATCATAAGCATCACTATATGTGTCCTAGCTTGTTTATTTTTTATTGGCATGGCCCTTGAATTATTTAGCCTTGTCTCTCCATTTCTCAATTTGCTCTAGCCCCTGTGGTGATGATTTTATCCTTTTCATGACTGAGGTGGTTCAAAATACTCAATTCATCTCCAAATATATACCCATATTGACCATCACAAGTAAAATATTTAATAATATAGAAGGCTAGAGTCCTTCATGGTTACAAAAAACTCTCATTTTTTATACCCTTGTTTACCCCTTAAAGGTTTATAATTCAATCTAGGATTGATTCCCCCTTACATGAAAGACTTGAATTAGGTCTTGATAATAGGGTTTGCTAGTTATAAACATGTCAATCTCAAGGATGCTATAAATTTCACTAATGATGGTGCTACTTACCAAGAGCTTCATATTTTTACTTGGGAGTGATTCCATTTAAATTTGGTGATGAACTATTTTATACTTTTATCATTGTATCCATGAAATATCTTTAGAAAATATAGCTACCCTACCTCCTAAAACACATTTATTACTGCTTCATCTTGTAATAGGAGTTCTACAAATTCTAGTTCAAAATTATTTTTCTATCGCATGATATAATTTGGAAGTACATGTGGATTATTAATTAGGTATATTTGGTAGAAAGGGAGATAAAAATAGTATGAATCAAACACATAGGTGTTTTTAAAGAAAAAATAATAATCTGAAAAATAATGAGTAATGGCCTAACTCTAGAAATATCTAGTGGATTTATCTTATTTATTAAGATTAAATATTTCATATGGAAAATGAGTGTTTAATGTAAGCATGTGGAGAGATTTTAAGTGAATCAATTGATTCCAATTTCCATCAATGAAAAATCTACTACTATCCTTAATTTTAATTCAATCATTGATTCTTTGTTTGTCCCTACTCATCACTTTAAATAAGTGCCTCCTTTCAAAACTAACCCTCTTACATCATATATAGTGACATCATGTATTGTCATAGTTCATTAACTTTTTAGGAAAATACATTTTATAAAGTACACCCACTTTTTGGACCTATATTTAGGAAAGACCCCCTTTTTAAGGTGAAAAACCCTCTTTAGGAAAACCATTGTTTAATAAAGTGAATATTTAATTACAACATAAAATCCAAAGTTAAATTTAATAATAAATAAATGAATTATATACCTTAGATTACCTAATATTTTAATTTCATTTTAATTTCACCAATGTGTCTTACTATGATGGAAAAGAGCACAAGAGGTTATTCAAAATTACCATTTTCCATTTGATAGTTTTCAACTTTTTCACCCTTTTTTCTGGAAGAGGGTTCCCATATACTAGTTTTCAACCTCCCTCCTTTAATTAGACTCAAACTATTTAACCTTTGGTTATAATTTAAGAAATATGTTATTCTAAATAACCAAACTTTACATGGAATTGAATATGTTTGTAAAAATTTTATTTTTTAGGATGTTGGTGCTATATACTTAGCCTATGTCCATTCACCAAAAGATTTTTCCTATTTATATAAATTGGAAACAACTGAACATATCTCTTATAAAATATTTTTTCCATTTCATAAGGACCTAACCATATAGTATAGAGTTCACCTTTGAAATGTTGATATTTTGAATCAAACACTACGTCCCAATCTACTTATTTTAATTTTATTTCCTTGATATGATGGTATTTCCATGATTTCATATAATGTTGAATAAGTTCCATTTATTTGAATGCTTCAAGTCTCACATCATATAATTATTTCAATTGAAGAATTATTTCCTTATGTGCTTCTATCAATTATATACCTAATTCCATTATTGTCTTTATTTTTTTCAATTCAAACTCTATTAGAAGTAATGAATTCTTGTCATATACTAGTTCATATGGATAAAAACATGTAGTAGAGTTCCATGTTAAGTTCTAGGCTGAAATTTATTTTGGTAACATGCTTATCTAAACCTTCTTATTGATGTTTACTTTATTTTTAAATATGTTCTCTAATTTCCTATTGGTTACTTATACCTAGCCATTGACTTAAGGATGGTAAGGTGATTACTTTCTATGGATGATCTCATATTGCAATGTGAAATACTAGTATATGTTAGAGGCTAATTGAGGTCCTTGATATGATACTTGGCTCTAGGTGATCCAAATCACTAAAAAATATTGTTGTATAAGAATTTAACAATTTTATCCTCATGAACAAATTTTAGAGGTTGTTCTTCATCCCATTTGGTGAAATAGTTGGTACACACAAAGATGTATTCATTTATTTGATATGTTGGACCAATGAGACCAATGGAATATAACACTATTTATAAAAATGTATTATGACTACTTGAGGATGGAGGGGAATCTCATTGAATAATGTAGGTTTACCCCTCCTTGGACAAGGGTCACATTACCAAACATAAATCTTCACATTTTTGTGAAGTGAAGGCCAATAAAATCCAACCCTTAGGGTTTTTTGAATAGTCCTTTTGACTAAATAATGACCTCTTCCTATATCATCATGGAAAAAAATTAATATGTCATAAATCTCATCTTCATGAGCACACTTTTGAAGCACTAAGTCAGGTCCACATTTGAATAATATTGTATTGAGATATTTATATTTAACATTATTTCTTATTAAACTTTTTTTTGGTTTATGAGTGAAATTAAAAGGGAACTTCCTTATAGCTAGACAATTTATCCATGTTAGCAAACCAATGTGAGTGTGCTGAGAATGTGAACACTTTATCATCTAGAAAATTATCCTCCACTAGATCATCCTATCTTTAAACATTCAATTTTGATATAAAATCAATAACTACATCAAATTTATCTAACTTATAAGTGATTTTTAAATCAAATTATTATAATATTAGGAACTATATACACATTATTTTAAAATTTTATCAAATACTAATGCTTTACATATTTTAGTAACCCATTGAGATTCAATTTCTTTGAGTGCATAACCTAAGGGGTACATTGAGAAAGGGGTGTGTAGACCATTTGTGCTTTGCAAGATTATTGTACCTTATTTTCACATTATTACCAATCCAGCTAGATCCTAAAACCATTTCCTAAGATATTACTCCTCTTTTGGACACTCTTCTAGTATTTTCCACTTTCCATCCCTCTTTTCCTCACCCTAAATCCCCTTTTGTCAATCGGTTGTGCTAGGTCAACTAGATCAACCCTATACAGTTTTAGGGTATTTTTCACTGAGAAGATAGTTGACCTTTCACTGACCTAGCTCATGACCTGGTGAATTATTTTTTTAAACTATGCTAGGTTGACTAAGTCGACCCTATCAACCAATATTTTTGGAAGGGTCAAGGTTCAAATCCAACTATAAATATAAGATCATTTCATCATTATTTCAATATGTAATCAAGAGTTATTATTCACTCATGTTTCTTTATAATCTACTCTTCCACTATTGTACTTGAGGAGTCTTAACTTAGGGTTTATACTTGGATAATTTAGTCTTATGGATAATTATTAAATGATTTGAACTTTTTTAGTGATCCTTATAAGCCACAATGACCTCTTGCAAATACCCATTGGCCAAGGGATACATTTAGTCTTAATGGGTTCATCATTTAGGTAAGTATTCTCTAGTTTTACTCCTCTCTTTAGTAGATCGAAGTAGCATAAGTATTGGATTCAAATAATATTACTCTTAATATTCTATGTATTAGGGTTTTAATTATACTTATCTTAATTTAGATTCTCCTATACACGTTTTGATTGTTTACTAACCCTTCATGTTGTGCCACAAGCTTTGGTGAGAACTAGATTAGATATGATTTACTTATTATTATAGGTTAAATATTAAAAACCAAGACCCCTTTAGGGTTATTTCATGATTATTTTAGACTGAGGGCTTTGGAACCCTCATTAGTATAGTGTATTGTGATTAATGATCCCCTAATTAGGTCTAGTGGATCCCAATATTGGTCATGATTTCACTTAACAAATGTGTTCCCAATCATAAGTATAGGTATGATCTATCTTTTATGAGTCAGGATTGGTTTATAAACATGATAAATTTATGATTGCATACATTTTGGTAAACCTATTGAGATCAACATAACCCCATTTCTAAAAATAGGGACCCTTGTGCATACTTTGAACCATAACACTAAAAGCTTGATGTGTTATGCACATTATTAAAATTTGAAGATCATCCACACTTGATAAAATGGGCCCACTTATTCATGATTTTTCTTTAGCCTTGCCTAATGTTGCTAATAATTGGCCCTCATGTCCTAAGTTTCGAGTTTCATGAAGCTCTTATTAATGGATCATGTTGGCATGTTCACAGTTTATCCTCATTCAAGATTTTACTAGCCTTTGGTCTATGAGAAGTCAGTTGGATTCAGCTTCTAGAACCCTCCTTCACAGAACCCTAAATTAGACCCTTGGTTCAAATTCATATTTGGTAGGATCAAATTTGGTAGGAAAATTTTAAACTTTAGACTTAAGCTTAATTTTTATATTAAGGCTTGCTTGTGTTTATTAACATGACTAAACATTAGCCTAAAAAATTATGCTTGGTCCATTTATATTTCCCCCCTTTTTGTTCCCTTTATTTTAAAAATTTGTAATGTTTATGTTTTTAGTGCCTTTTGTGTTCGTAATTTGGTCTTATTTTTACATTACACGGTCCTCTTTATTACATACTTAGTCTAGAGTCTTAGTCTTAAATCCCTATTCATGTTTATTAACACAAATGAGACATTAGTATTTAAACTTTAGCCTAAGTTCTTATATCGACCCAAGCCCTAACTTAAGCATCTTGCCTCTTTGCATAATCGATGGCTCTCACTTCATCATAGAGAAAGATCAAATGGAGTGAAGGAAACTCGATGAATCAAAAGCCTTGATCCATTAGACCAATCTTGCATGATCATCGAAATCATGATAAATGATCCATGTTTAAGTGGGATCAAAGATCAAATGGTGCATGATCATCCTAAGGATTAAATGTGTCCCCTTTTATTAAACATGGACTTAGCTTAAGTTTTACCCTAAGGTCTCATTATATGTTTTAATACAATAAAACCTTAGGATAAAACTTATGATAAGATCCAATAAGTATCTAGATCAAGATAAATGGTCAATGATTGCTCCCCTAGAAAATATCCAATAGAGTGAACATTGTGTTTAAATTTCAAATGCCTAATAATTCCCCATGAGGATGACAAGTGTCGTATCTCAGGAACCTATATCTCTATCGATGTTATATGGACCCTTCTTAGGGTCAAATAGATTCAAGAGCTTAGGAGTCCCATGGAGTCACCATGTGGCACTCTCACATTCAATCTTAATGTTAAAAGGGCCTCATGCATTAAATTTTAGACTCAACCTAAGTTTTTACCTTAATGCTTATTATATTTTCTTAATATAATGAAACCTTAGGCTAGAAACTTAGGTTATGACTATAATATTTAAAGGGACCCATTTTATTATGATTTGAAGATTTAGGCCTTTAACTTAGTCTAATTTTTATACATAGCCCTGAGCTAACTCAATCATATTCATGATTGTAGGGACCAATGGCATGCATATGTTTGGATTTTGATCAATGATCTAGGTTTGCTGAGGACTAGATGATCTAATGAAGCATGTTAAATTTATGATCTATGGAGCTAATGAACTTCATGAACTTAAATTTGGTGCTCTCACAAATGTCTTTCAATGTTTATAAGGCCATTATTGATGTTCGTGAGGCTGTCAAATTTAAGATCATTAATCATCTTGATTATACATAATAATATGCTTTAAAAAAATGTTAAAAATGATTACTTGCGTTGATAACCAATGAGAACCCCTTTGGAAAATATAAAAAACACTTAGGGTCTTTAAACTTTAATGATGAAATGATCTTATGGTCTAATATTCATAGACATAGAATTAATATAAGTTTTTATCCTAAGGTTCCAATTACATTTATTTAAATATGATAAACCATAGGATACAAACTTATATTATGTTTTAATAAGGAGTCCCTATTCTGTAAAACTTAGCTTAAAATTTTTAACCTTAAGTTTTATTTCATTTATCAACATGATAAAACCTTAGGTTAAAACCTTACATTAAGTCCACTTATTACTCGATACCCTTTACACATGTTATAAAACTTAGCTTAAATATTTTAACTTATATTATATGTCATGTTTATTAATATGAAATAAAATTTAGCCTAAAATATTTATCATAAGTCCCTTCTATGTCTCGATGCTAATTAAATATTCTGAACCTTATAGGATCAATGACTCGTGGTTAATCTAAGCAAGCCAATCAAATGGAGTGAAATCAATAGGAACTATACAATGAAACCTCTAAAGGCCTACAATATTGATGTGTGGTGAGCATGTGTTCACTACATGATTGATGAAGTACATAACTCAAGGCCCACAAAGGTGTTAGGTGGCACAACTATGGAATCTAAAACAAAGATAACTAATAACATTTAAGCCATAGGATCATGAGCAATGGTCCACATTGATCCATGATAAAATATCCAATGACATGAATAAAAATAAGTATTTTAAAGGACAATATCTAGTTACTTTAATGCATTTATGAAAAATGCCATGAAAGATGCCAGATAGATGCCACATAAGCACAAAATGACAAAATTGAAGATTTTGTGATCATGAAAAGGAAAATATATAAAATTAGGGGTTTAAATCAAATCCAAGGCATGATCTCACCTAAATTTGATTAATTATCACCATGAAAATTGTAAAAGTACATATACTCCATAAAAACCCCTAGTTTGAACTCTAATCAATCATAGTTGAGCTAGAAAGAGTCTAATTATTATCTAAGCAAGAACAAGCTAACCCATATGATACTTGTAGAAAAATATTAAAATTTTTACAAGTTTCATATTTATGGAAACTCAAAGGCAAAAATTAAGGGATGACATATAATTGTACTTAGCTTCAGATAATGAGGGAAGAATCTTCAAGGATACTAACTTTGATGTTGTAACATTAAACATCAAAAACAAAAACTAGTCTAAAGTTTTTTGGACCATTTAATAAATAAAGACCATAAAAAGAGAAGATTATAAGAATGCCAAAATCCTCTAGAGATATAATGATCTAGTCTCCATCCAAATGACTAATCTCCACTATGCTTCTAAAAAACTTGAGGTATTATATTGTATCAATGTCATTGCTCTTATTTTCAAATATTGCAAGATTGATTAGGATTGGATAGTTCATGAATGTAATTTTAAAAGGATAGAATATATTTCCACTCTTGTATTATAAATATACTACAAGCTATGTAATCCCTAGGTATATTTGCCTACAATTAGAACATGGACTAGTAAAAATGACTTAAACACCATCCTTGCCCTATGGCTACTTACCAGAACCCAAGTGATCTAAGACCCCACCAAAAAAGATCCCAATTATCCAATTTAGGGAAGGAATAAAAATAATCATGACCTTGCTGAATAAATTATCTGGAGCCCCTTCTACCACACATGTTAATAAAATATATGTACCTTATGTATACTTCATGGTAGAAAAGGGAATCACTCCCCCAATGGGAGAGATGATCAAAATTTGTTTGAAATAGAAATTCTTAGCCATGAATAATTAAACAAACAACCACTTATCTATGCTATCATATCTTCTAGATGCCCTATTGGCCACCACCAAAAATCTTGAAATAAAGAATTGGTCACCTAAAGGGAGACATAATATTTCTCATCACTATTCTAAATTGCACATATTCAAGTATAAACACAATATACAATTCATTTATGATTATGTATATCCAAAAATGGTAGAAGATATTACAAAAATACCCATGGGTAGGCTCATCCCTCTGGTCAACAAATATGTGGAGTTAATTGGATACATCTAGTTGTATCCAAATTGCATGATGATTGGAATAAAAGGGACCTTGATTCATCCCCTCAAACTATTGGTCCATGTGCCCACTAAATTTGTAGAATAGGATATTACATACTAACTTTTCCATGGTATATATGGTGTGTGGAAGCAAAAATTGAAATGACTCCTTCACCATTTCCCATTAGCCATTAGTAGGATTGTATTATAAAATTGGGAACATATAGATGTCATCTCCAAACATAAAGACTCCTTCAACTTACAATTGGATGAATTGAGGTAGTGGGATCCTCATGATAGGGTCACCAAATATTTGAAGTGAAAAATAATAAAATACTTATATGAACATAGGCTTAGTGTTCATGACATGATGTATATCAAGGCCTCTAATTTGTCAGAAATTTTGGCTAGGTTAAAAAAGCATAATATCAGGCTTGAGGCTAGGTTGACTAGAGATGAGAAACCACCTAGTGATATATGGAATATGGGACCCCTATAATACCACTTATTACCTAGACCCTTTTATAATCCCTCTCTAGAAAAACCATTACAATAACCTCAAGCATAAGTTTCACAAGGATCTGAGAAAGAAAAATTAGAAAAAAGGCCTAGTGAAGGAACATCACATTCTGGCCAACCTAAAAGGCCAAAGTCCCTAATTGAGTTCCTTGAAATGATTTCACTAAGTCTTGGGGAGATAGTAGAGGATTAATTAAAGGTTCTTGCTAAGACATATGGATTAGATGAAGAATAAGAAGAAGCTAAGGAGCCTTAGGCTTAAGTCAAGGAGGTATAATAGGAAAAGGGGAAGGAGATAGCTTTAGACCTTATTCCAATTGTACCCTTACAAAAGAGGAAGGTTGAGTTGGAATTAATCTTAGTTGGAAATAAGAAGGCAAAGTTAACCTTCACTCATCATTTGAGTGAAGTTAACTTATTTAGTGATAAAAATATCATTCATAGGCCAATCATCCCTAAATGGTTCATTTATGGGAAGATTAAAAAAATCCCAACCTTGTAGCATCAATAGACCATGACCTAGTTAGTTAACATCACTTTCCACAATGATCTCAATCCTTGGATAGTGGATCTAATGAAAGAAGAAGAGGAAAGAAGGATGACTATCTTTGGGGGGTCAAGTGGCACTTAGGTAGACACTCCTAAAAGCTCAAGTAGTACATAAACAAAGATACCAAAACCTCCAAATATCATAGAGTCATCAGTTGGTGTGTAATTCATTCCAGAGATAGGAGGCCTGAAGAGAGTAACAACAAAGAAGACCATGGATGGGAATGAGGAGTTCACTTTTTAGAATGTTGAACCTTTTATGGGATTAACTATGGTAAGAGGCCAAGGACCCAATTAAAACCTAATCCATAAGGAGGACATATTGGGATTAGCTAATGTTCATTCATCTCAGCTAAAATTAGGCATCAAAGGCCTATACCAAAAAATAGAGAACCTATAGAAAGAAAAGGAAAATATTGAGACACAAGATATTATATCAATCCTAAAGGAAATAATAAAGATGTTTGAGGCATCTTTATATGATATTTTAAAATCCTTTAAGGAAATCAAGACAAGGAAGAATCCTTTAACTCAACAGGATGCAGTAGCCAAGGGTTTGATAGCCCAATGGAAAAATTCAAAAGACAAAATGAAGGAGCTAATCAACATAAT
Organism: Torreya grandis; assembly: GCA_037957365.1. Taxonomy (NCBI): domain Eukaryota; kingdom Viridiplantae; phylum Streptophyta; class Pinopsida; order Cupressales; family Taxaceae; genus Torreya; species Torreya grandis. The sequence continues at coordinate 185,409 of JARHVA010009587.1, read as the reverse complement.
GGTTGAGGGTGAAATTCTTGGATTCAAGGACATTAACCAATCCAATTTGAATAAAATTATGGGAATAATTATTGACAATATCTAGGGTTTAAGTACATGGTTAAGGAACTTGGAGAGGCTCCTAAGGGATGATGAAGATTTGATAGATAGAATTGAATAACTTCTTGGCACCATGATTACTAGTCCTACCATACTCAACTCCTTAGGAATCATTCATAATGATGAGTCTAAGCACAGGGTCACCCTAGTTATGTAAGAAATGAGAATAAATAGTCAAGGCTAGTTTGAGGGTGATAACAACAGGGTCATGGGCATGATCCTAACTATAGAGGAGAAAAATTACTAAGATAAGGAGTATCAAGGAAGCAATGGCAAGAAATGATAGAGATTTTGATGACTTGGTGGACTAGGAGGATGAGTACCTCTTAGAGCCAACTATAAACTTAAGTATGGTTGATGAACAACATAAAAAAGCCATGAGAATTATTTAGGAGTAATAGGGGAGTTATTTAGAATAGGGCCCACTAGCTAGCTAATAATATTCTACTTTGTGAAGAAATTTTGTAATATTAAAAAGTAGAAGATTCTTTTTGTAAAGGCATGTGCTAGTTGGTTATCACATTTACCTATGGGTCAATTCAATTTGTAAAAGGGAATGTATTCTATAAATTTGTAAAAATATTGAACTTACTTTTATAAATTTGTAATCTCATGACTGACAGGTGTACTACCTTAATCTCTTATAAAAGGCAATATTAATATTTGTAAAGGGAGGGAGTTTTTAGAGATAAAACTATTTATTATACTCTGAGAACTTAATGCAAGCAAGGAATACTCAAAATTTTGTCTGAATTTGTTTGTGTTAGTTGTTACATGTCTTCTCTCTCAATTATCAATTTGGATATCTAGATTTGAATGGTTTTCATTGATTCTTGATGTGCATATATGAATACATATTTGTAAACTTTTAATTAAGCTAGGTTAATTTAAAGATATTAGGTTCATTTAATTTCCCTTGATTCTCTTGTAGATGTGTTAATGAAATTTGCTTGTGAAGTAAATCTTTAAATTGAATCTAGTTTCTTATTTGCATTATTTCATCCTTTCCTTAGACATTTGCATGGTACATGGTAGGATCTCTACTATAGATATTTAATGTCATGTATTGGTTTGAATTTATGTCTTGATGAAATCTAATATTTGTCATAATGTTTGGACTAAAAATTATAATACCTTCTTTTTTGCCTACTCTTCCTTTTGCTTCTTTTTTAAACTAAATCACTCTAATTTAAATTCCATTATAAATATTCATTTAGATTAATTTTTAGTTTAGATCTTAATCACAAATTCACTGATAATAGCATAGATATATTATATTACATTTTACTTAGATTGGCCATGGTGGCTCCCAACCACCAACCAATATAAATATTATGGAGCAATTTATTGCTTCACCACTATTTCACCACAGGTAACTAGATTACCATAATCTGCTACTCATGCCCTAAATTCCCTAAATTCTAAAATAAGAAGTGTTCTTTAGACACTAAGAGCACCTATGCTACATCTAGAGGCATCAATAGGATGAGCTCTAATGATGCTATAAGGAGGGCCATCTTTGTGGATTTACAAGATCTTTACTAATTTTGATTTGTTTTGATCAAAGATTGGTATCATCTTTATATATTTTCATAGTTCTTTTCTCAAAAATGTAAAGATCATAAATCTTCGTGGTATTTGACCCATATTTTTGTTTCATTTAGACAAAGATTGAAATTCTTTGAGAATAAATGTGTAATTCTGGTAAAGATAGCGTGAGATCTAAGAATTCAAAGTATTTGAGGTTAGAATAGCTTATTTTGATAAAATATTGGTATATCTTTAATGAATCTAAGTTTATTTGAACTTATGATTGTAAAGATTGATTATTTCTATATAATTGGACATAGCTTTGAGATAACTTAGTTAAAGTTTAACATCCTTTATCATTCTTTACATGAATATTTACAATATTTGCTTAATGTGCAAGTCTGATCCGTATTCTTCATAAAGGTTAATTTGACACATCATATTTCAAATAGGATCCAAAGTCCTCAAGTTGGAATTTCCAATAATTTAGACAAGGTCACATTTGAAGACAAGAGAACCTCTACTTGAATTAGATGTCCATTAGAGGGATAGACAAGATAAAGGTAGACATAGATGTTCAAATTCTTTACCAACTTCACCACTCTAATATACTCTTGCATTTGAACCTCATCAAGGTATGGCTTCGTTAGGAATATATCTTATTAATGTTCAAGGTGTGGTTCATGACCTTCCTTGTAATCCAAAAAAATATTTACCAACTTTTAGTCCTAGTGGTATTGTAACAATAGAGGAACATGTTAAATCTTTCAAATCCACATTAAGATTTCTAAATGTCATTCATGAAGATGTAGCATGTAGGATATTTCCTTTCACATTTAAGGATGCTACATATTAATGGTTCCTTAATCTGCTTGAAATTTTCATTACCACCTGAGATGAATTCAATAACATTTTCATTGACCAGTTTGGAAAAATCATCAGCCCTTGTATCTTATACCAATAGTTTACCAGCCTCAAAAGGGATGCCAATGAGACTATAAGAGATTTTAATGATAGGTTCTAGAAGATGTATAGTATTACCATTGACCCTTATAAAAATAATTAGGCATTGTCTTTAGAAATCTATAAAGATGCTTTTAATCCCATAACTCTAGTATTCATAAAGAGGGTTGTAGGTCATACGAACACACTCTCTTTAGCCTATGTTGAGGCTATGATCATTAATGACAAAATACAACCTCAAAGTTAGATGGCCTACTTTTTTCCCAATGTAAATCCACATATGCCTACCTTAAATTTCTTTCTTGATAACAACCATAATGTGCCTACTCTTAACTATCTCCCAAATATGAACCAACTACCTCTAAGGCATGTTGCTCCTATTCAAAATTTTTGGTTATTGAATCACCCTACTACCAATGGATTTAATGAAAATGATTAAAGGAACTTAGTAACAGCCACTAGTACCAATAACAACCATATTCATAATTCAAAACTACCAAGAATGAAAATGAGTCCATTCTAAAAATGGTCCAAAAATTGAGCACTAACTTGCTTCAACTACAAAATAAGTTAGTAATATTGGAGAGAATTTGGGTAGGAACTTCTTGTTCCAAAGGTTCAATAGGCCCAATAATATGTTTAATAATGATAGTTTACACAAAAATAAAAATAGTGAACCATGTTCTAAAAAGAAGACTATGGATGCTAATCTTATTGATGTTGTTTTGCCTAATTATTGTAGATTCCATTGTACTACTAAGCATGGTGAGATTGACTTTATTGAATTCAATAAATATTTTTAAGCATTTTTAAGAAGAGTTGGACACTTTTGAGGTCATACCTAACAAAGATAATTGTTCAAGTACTTTAGGATCTTCTAAATCATCTAACTAGGCTCTTATGGTAGAAACCTTTTATTTCCCCTTCTAAGAAGACAATGAGCTTGATGATGTTCCTAAATAAATCTAAGATTTCCAATAGTTCTTGAAAAATACATATCACTTAAGGAATAGGGAGAAAAAGTATCCATTTACTACTTTAACTCCTCCAAATAACTTTGGTACTCCTACAGATACCACTTTAGATAATAATCTAGGTTCTCTAATGAGAAGTACTTCAAAGCCTAGCACTGATACTTTCAATTCTTCCAATAGGACTGGTTATAATATTGTAGAGGATATGAAGAAAATTAGAGCTAATAGTACTTGGCATGAACTAATATAGATCATAGATCAAAGGGAACTAGTACTGGAGTCCTTGTTTAGGAAACCTATAAAGCCACCCAAAGCTGATAATGTTAATGTAACCATGCACAAAGCTATGGTATAATATTTGGTAAAAACTTGCATAATTATCTATTGGATTCTATTGCATCTACAAATATCATGGCCACATATATCTATAAGAAACCTATTTTACCCCCATTAAATTTGATAGGGTTATCACCAAATTAGATAAGTCTAGGGTCAAGGCAATTAGGCAATTGTTAAATGTTCACATGTAGCTAGCCTCTAAGCCAAAATTATAAAAATTCATAGAAATCTAAGTGGTGGATTTACTTGATGCATATGGATCACTTTTAATTAGAGAATGGATGAAGGATCTAAATGGAAATATGCCCATAGATTATTCTCACCTATGGATGCCTTGGAAGGGAGTTACAACTAGATTAGATTTGAAAGGGAGCCAAGAATGAAACACATGATCACTTAATATAATGTGGTGAATGAAAGGGTCAACATAATTGATTCTGATTTAAGAGATTTCACCCTAAAAAATGCCAAGGTATGTGGTCCTAAAGCTTCTCATGTTGTGTCTAGGTTATGGAAGTTGTATTTTGATGGTGTTAGATGTAAATCTGGGTCTAGTGTAGGTATTGTTCTAGTTGACCTTGTTGGTAAGAAATATCATGCCTCTTATTAAATCTAGTTTCCATGCACAAATAACCTTACAAAATATGAGGCCCTCATCCTAGATCTACAATTTTGCATCAAAAATAAAGTCAAGGAATTACTAGTTTATGGTGATTCAAAACTTATAGTTACTCAAGTGAGAAGTATGTGTCAGTGTAAAATGTCATACCTCAAGAGGTACAAAATTTAGATTTTTGGACCTTATGGAATATTTTTATTCCTTTAATATTATTTCTATCCATATGGAGGAAAATAAAGCTACTGATGAGCTAGCCTCTATTGTAGCTAATCTCATTCCTAACTAAGATTCACCAAACTTTAAAATTGAGATGGTATATTACCCTTCTATCCTAGATAATCCAAACCATCTACAAGTCATTAGTGATGACCAAAAAATCCCAAAATTCATAGCTAGTTAAGGAGCGTTTAAGTCTCAAGTCATTTATGAGGTTGATGAAAATGCATTTTGAGAAGGTAAATTTGATGGCAAAGTCATTCAACTGAATGACAAAAAAAATCCCAAGGGCATGATTTCCTTATAAATATTATTTGATCAAGATAAATTAGTTGAGACCTCTAAGGTTCCTAAATTGAGTGGGAAGGATTAAAATGTAGTTGACCTTAGACCTCAATATCAACCTCAACTAGTTAATATTGGAAAAGCTTGTACAAGTGTTGAAAACAAGAGAGACAAGGAACTGTTAATAAAGTACAAAGATGTCATAGCCTAGTCTTCTGATGACTTGAAGATTTTTGATCCAAGAGTCATCACCCATACTATACCTCTCAAGGTGAATTGTAGACATTGTAGGAAGAAACAAAGGCCTATGAGTCCAGTCTTAGAACCTATGATCTTCAAAGAAGTCAAGAAGTTATTAGATGCTATAATTATATTTCCCAATAG
>JARHVA010009587.1:0-175000 GCA_037957365.1 Torreya grandis | reverse complement strand
CAACCTCATTCAGGCTTTTACTAGACTTTGGTCTATGATAACTCATAGTTGGATTTAGGTTTTGAAACCATCCTTCATAGAAACCTAGATTAGAACCTTTGCTCAAATTCAAATTTGGTGGGAGAAAATTTGGTAAGAAAATTTTAAACTTACTTTATACTTACACTTAATTTTTATATTAAGTCTTGGTCATGTTTCTTAACATGACCAAACCTTAGCCTAACAAATTATGCTTGGTCCCTTTATATCTCCCCCCTTTTTGTTCTCTTTATTTTAATAGGGTCTAATGTTTATGTTTGAAGGGTCCTTTATGTTCCTAATTTGTTCCCATTTTTACATCATGTGGTCTTGTTTATTACATACTTAGCCTAAATTCTTAGTCTCAAGGCCACATTCATGTTTATTAACATGAATGAGACCCTAGTATTAAAACCTATATTGACCTGAGCCCTGACTTAAGCATCTTGCCTCTTTTCATAATTGATGGGACTCAATTCATCATGGAGAAATATTAAATGGAGCAAAGGAAACCCAATGAATCTAAATCCTTAATCCATTATACCAATCCCATGTGACCACTAGGATCATGATTAATGATTTACGCTTAAGGGGGATCAAAGATATAATGACACATGCTCATCCTCAAGATTAAATTGGTCCCATTTTATTAAATATGGACTTAGCCTAATTTTTACCCTAAGGTCTCATTATATTATTTAATACAACAAACCATTAGGATAAAACTTATGAAAAGAGCCAATCATGTGTAAGTATTCAAAATTAGGATCAACAGTCCATGAATGCTCACCTAAAAAATATATGATAGAGTGAACATGATATTAAAATGTCAAAGGCCTAAGAAGACCCTATGAGGATAAAGAGTGTCACCATATCAAGAACCCAAATCTCTATCAATGCTCTATGGACCCTTCCTAGGGTCAAACAGAGTCAAGAGTTCAAGAGTCTCATGGAGTCACCACTTGGAACTCTTGCATTCAAGAATAATATTAAAATAGCCTTATGAATTAAAACTTAGACTCAACCTAAGTTTTTACCCTAAGCTTTATTATATTTTATTAATGCAACAAAACCTTAGGATAAAAATTTAGGTTATGACTATAATATTTGAAGGTACCCATTTTATTATGCTTAAAAGATTTAGGCTTTTAACTCAATCTAATTTTCATACACATCCCTAAGCTAAATCAATCCTCTTCATGATTACAGGGACTAATGGCATGCATATGCTCAGATCTTAATCAATGTTCTATGCTTGGTCAAGAATAGATGATGTAATGAAACATGTTAAATCTAGGATCTATGGACCTAATGAACTTCATGAACTTAAATTTGATTATCTTGTAAGTTTCATTCAACACTTACGAGGTTGTCATTAATGTCTACAAGGATTTCAAATTTAATCTCATCAATCATCTCTCTCAAACATAATAATATGCTTTAAAGCATTTTGAAAGCTTATTAATTTCAATTCTAACCAATGAGACCCCCTTTGACAAATATAAAAAACACTTAAGGTCTTTGAAATTTAATGATGAAATGATATTATGGTCTAATATTCATAGACATAGACTTAATCTAAGTCTTTATCCTAAGGTTCCAATTGTATTTATTTAAATATGATAAACCATAGGATACAAACTTATATTATGTTTTAACGAGGAGTCCCTATACCATAAAATTTAGTTTAAAATTTTTAACCTAAAGTTTTATTTCATTTATCAACATGATAAAACCTTAGGTTAAAACCTTACATTAAGTCCACTTATTATTCAGGCCCCTTTATACATGTTCTAAAATTTAGCTTAAATATTTTAAGCTAAAGTCTATGTCATGTTTATTAACATTAAATAAACTTTAACCTAAAATATTTATCCTAATTCCCTTATATGTCTTGATTCTAGTTAAAGTTCATGCTCCTTACAGGATCTATGACTTATGGTTAATCAAAACAAGTGAATCAGACAGAGCATAATTGATGGGGACTATTAAATATAACCTTTAAGGGCCTATAGGATTGATGCATGGTGAGCAAACATTCACTACATGACTGATGAAGTGCAAAACTCAGTAGGCCCATAAAGGTACCAGGTGGGACAATCATAGAGGCTGATACAAAGACAACCAATAACATGCAAGCCTTGGGATCATAATCAATAGTCTCCATTGATCCATGAGAAAATATTTGATGGAATGAATCAAAAAAAGGATTTTAAATGATAATGGCTAGTTCCTTTAAATAATTTATGAATAATTTTGTGAAATCTACCTGATGGATGCCACATAGGTGCTACACAAGCATAAAATGACAAAATTTAAGATTTTTTGAGCATTAAAATGAAAAGGTATAATAGTAGGGGTCTAAATCAAATCTAAGGCATTAAACACTAGTAATAGAAATTGGTTCAAAAAAAATTGGACCATTGAATAAATGTAGACCATGATGAGGGAAGAGTAGAAGAATGCCACAATCCTCTAGAGATATAATGATCTAGTTTTCATCAAAATGACCAATCTCTATTATGCTACTACAAAACCTGAGGTATTGCATTATATCGATGTCATTACTCCTATTTTCAAGGATTTCAATATTGATCATGATTGGATAGTTCATGAATGTACTTTTAAAAGGATAACATATATTTACCCTCTTGCATTTGGAAGCTACTACAAGCTATGCAAGCCCCAAGTAGACTTCCCTAAAATTAGAATGTAGACTATTAAAAATGAATTGAACACCATCCTTGCCCCATGGTTGTTATTGGAAACCAAGTGATCCAAGACCCCACTAGAAATAAACAATTGTATAATTAGGGAAGGAATCAAAATTATCATGACCTTATTGAATAGACTATCTAGAACCCCTTCCATAACACATGTTAATAAAATATGGGTACCTTATGTATACTTCATGTTATAAAAGGGACTCACTCCCCTAATGGGTGAGATGATCAACATTTGTTTGAAACAACAATTCTCAACCATGAATAAGAAAACCAACAACCACTTATTTATGATGTCATATCTTCTAGATGCCCTATTAGACACCACAATCCTTAACATAAAGAATTGGTCACCTGAAGGGAGACACATTATTTCCCGTCACTATTATAAATTACACATATTCAATTATAGACACAGTATACAATTCATTTGTGATTAGGTATATCTAGCTTTGGTAGAAGCTATTACAAGAATCTCCATGGGTAGGGTCAGCCCTCTAGTCAAGAAATATGTGGAGTTAATTGGAAACATGTAGTTGTATCTAGATTACATAGTGATTAGAATACAAGGGACCTTGAATCAACCCCTCAAACTATTGGTCCATGTGCCTACCAAATTAGAAAAATAGAAGATTGCATACCAACTTTTCCATGGTATAGATGGTGTGTACAAGAAAAAAAAGAAAGGACTCCTTCACCCTTTCCCTTTAGCCATCATTAGGACTATATTATAGAATTAGGAGCATGTATATGTCATCTCCAAACATAGAGACTCATTCAACTTATAGTTGGATGAATTGAGGCAATAGGATCCTCATGATAGGGTCACCAGACATTTGAAGTCAAAAACAATAAACTACCCCTATGAACATAGGCTTGGTGTTTACGACATGATGTATATTAGGGCCTCTAATTTATCATAAGTATTATCCAAGTTAAAGAAGCATAATATTAGTCTTGAGGCCTAGTTGACTAGAGACAAGAAACCACCTAGTGAGATATGATAGATGGGACCCCTAAAATACCACTTATTACCTAGACCTTCTTTTAGGCCCCCTCTAGAACAATGACTATAACAACCTCAAGCACAAATTGTATAAGGATATACGAAAGATAAATTGGAAGAAAGACATAGTGAAGGGGAATCATCTTATACCCAACTTGAAAATTAAAAGTCCCCAATTGAGTTCTTTGACATGATTGCACTAAGTCCTAGGGAGACAATGGAGAATGCACTTAAGGTGATTACTGAGTCATATGGAATAGATGAAGAAGAAAAAAAAGCTAATGAGACTTAGGCCCAAATTGATGAGGCATAATACGAAAAAATAAAAGAGGTATATTTGGACTTTATTCTAGTTATGTCCCAACAAATGAGGAAGGCTAAGTTGACATCGATCTTAATTGGAAATAAGAAGCCAAAGTTAACCTTCACTCATCCTTTGAGTGAAGTTAACTTATTTAGTGACAAAAATACCATTCATGAGTGAATAATCCTTAAATGGTTCATTTATGGGAAGATGCAAAAGATCACAACCTTGTAACATTCATGGGCCATGACCCAAGTAGTTAACATCACTATCAATAATGAACTCAAGCCTTGGATAGTGGCTCTAATGAAGGAAGAAGAGGAAATAAGGATGAACTCCTCTAGGGGGTCAATTGGTATCTAGGTAGACAATCTTGGAACCTCAAGAAACACACATGGAGATCCCAAAACCTTAAAATAACATAGATTCATTAGTTGGTTTGTAATTCAATCCAAAGATAGTAGGCCAGGAGAGAGTACAACAAAGAAGACCATGGTTGGGAATGAGGAGTTCACTTTTTAGAAAGTTGAACCTTTTATGGGCTTAACTCTAGTAGGAGGTTAGGGACCCAAGGAAAACACAATCCATGAGGATGAAAAGTGGGATTACTTGATTCTCATTTAGCTTAGCTAAAATTAGGTATCAAAGGCCTATATTAAAAAATTGAGAACCTACGAAAAGAAAAGGAAAAATATTGAGACACAAACTATTATATCAGTCGTTAAGGAAATGATAAAGATGTTTGAGGTATATTTCTATGATATGTTTAAATCCTTGAAGGAAATAAATACAATGAATAATCCATTAGCTCAGTAAGATGCAATTGCCAAGGGTTTGATATACCAATGAAAAATTCAAAAGACAAAATGATGGAGCTAATTAGCATAATGGTTGAGGATTGGATTCTTGGCTTCAATTCCATTAGCCTATCCCATTTGAATAAAATTATGGGAATAATTTTTTAAAATATATAGGGTTTAAGTACATGGTTAAGGAGCTTATATAGGATCTTAAGGGATGATGAAGATTTGATAGATATAATTGAAGAAATTTTTATCACCATGATTACTAATCCTACCACACTCAGTTCCCTAGGCATCATTGTTGATGATGAGTACAAGCATAGGGTCATCCTAGTTTTTCAAGAAGTGTTAATCAAAATTCAAGGTCAATTTAGGGGTGATAATAGTAGGGTCATGGGAATTATCCTAACTAAAAAGGATAAAATTTATTAGGCAAGGAGTATCAAGGAAGTAATGGCAAGAAATGATAGATATTTTGATGACTTGGTGTACCAAGAGGATGAGTACCTCTTAGAGCCAGATATTAACTTAAGGCTACTTGATGCACATCATCAAAAATCCATGAGGATTCTTTAGGAGCAATATGGGAGTTATTCATTACATGGCACACCAACTAGCTAATAATATTCTTCTTTGTTAAGAAACTTTGTAATATTCAAAAGTAGAATATTCTTTGTAAAGGAATGTGCTAGTTTGTTATCACATTTGCCTATGGGTAAATCCACTTTCAAAAATGGAATGTATTATATGAATTTTTGAAAAGGAAAACTATCCTTGATCTTGTACATTTGTAATATCATGACTGATGTGTATACTACCTTAGTCTCCTATAAAAGGTAGTACTACTATTTTTTAAAGGGAGTTTTTAGAGATAAAAATATTTTGTATACTCTGAGCAATTAATGAAAGAAAGGAATACTAAGAAGTTTGTCTAAATTTTTTTGTGTTAGTTGTTACATGGCTTGTCTCCTAACTATCTATTTGGATGTCTAGATTTGAATGGTTTTCATTGATTCTTAATGTGCATATATGAATGCAGAGCTATTAACTTGTGGTTATGCTAGGTTAATTGAAAGATCTTAGGTTCATTTCATTTCCCTTACTTCTCTTGTAGATGTGCTAATGCAATTTGCTTGTGAAGTAAATATTTAAATTGAATCTAGTTTCTTATTTGCATTATTCCATCCTTTCCTTAGACATTTTCCTAGTACATGGTAGGATCTATGATATAGCTGTTTCATGTCATGTATTGGTTCAAATTTATGTCTTGATGAAATCTAAGCTTTGTCATAATATTTGGACTAAAAATTAGAATTCCTTATTTCTTTCCTACCCTTCCTTTTTCTTCTTTTTTAAAAAAAATCACTCTACTTTAAATTCCATTATAAATATTCATTTATATTAATCTTTATTTTAAATCTTGGTCACAAATTCACTAATAATAGCATATATATCTTACATTTCACTTAGATTGGCCATGGTGGCTCCCAACCACCAATCAATATAAATATTATGGAATAATTTATTCCTCTACTGCTATTTCACCATAGGTAACCATATTACCATAATATGATACACATGCTTTGAATTCTTTGAATTCTAAAATGAGAAGTGTTCACTAGACACTAAGATCCCCTGTGATGCATCTAGAGGCATCAATAGAACCTGTTGCGAATCTAACCCTTGCATGATTTATTTCCCTTATTTCTTTATTTTATCATTTTTATTATCATATATTCATAATACTAGGTCAATTGTATTGTCACAATTCTAACTTATGTGTGTAGGTTTAACACATAGTCACATCCATATGACTATATTATTTCTATGTAGGTTCATTTTTAGGTATAGGATACTAGATCAACTCATTCAACCTAGTAAATTTTTTTAGACTTTTAGACATTGAGTCTAGACTAATAGGTCAACCCAATCAACCTTGTACATTTTAGACACTTAGCAACAGGACTTTGCAAAGCTAGGTTGACCTAGTCAACCCTGTTATGAAGATTTACAAGTATTTATAAAGGTTCCTTGATAAAAATCCCACTTATATACATCTTCAGACCCACTAAGATTCTTTTCTATCCCTTATCTCTTTCTTTATATTCTTTTCATTTCATAGTTTGTAGTCTTTAAAACTGCTCTTGTACAGTCAACTAAATCAACTCTATCAACCTAGTTTTATATTTTGTGTGCTATCTGGATAACTAGGTCAACCTTATCAAACCTATTTATTTTTAGACTTTTGATTTTTCATTATAGAGATGACATTTTTGACCTTATTCTATTTTCTATGCATACACTATCGGTTGCATTTAAATTGTACCATGTTTCAAAATTGGAATTAAGATTTATATGCTTTTAATTAGCTCACACTTTCATTTTTTGTTGCTTGCATGCTTAAAATTGTTCACATAGCCTAATTAGGTGTTTTTCAATATATTTTTTAGTTTCAATATTTTTTATTCTATGCACACATGACCAAATCACAAAATTTTAACAAGCATTTTAATAATTATCTATCCAAGGCCAACATACTTGGAATTTATCACCAAGGGGAAGCTGACTTGGTTTTCTATCCAAGTATAAACATGTGGTTAATGGTATATTATGTATAAGAACCCAACACCCTTATCAGTATAGTGTGTGAAGTGAGGAGGTAGGTCCTAATACCAAGCCTATACCATTACCAATATAGATCCCTTTCAGCCTAAACTTTTTGAAACTATCCTTAGATTATTTTCTATTTCCTTTCTTATAGACAACTTCCTATCAACTTTAAAATTATATTCTAATAATATAACAACATTAAAATTTATAATCTAGTTATATTTTAATTTTTAATTTGATTGCTTGATCTTTACTCAATTATATGTTGTATTTCACAAACTTGCATTAGCTAGCATTGGTGCAAGGATTTGTAATGTGTGCCTCAATTGGGTCGACCCCACTGATTCAATTGATTTTTTCTTCCCTTCAATACTTAATTTTCTAAATAATTTCAAACTTATTATTATTTTTTATATAGTCATCTCAATCAACATAGTTTATTACATGTTATCGAATTTTCCATGTCTGCTATACTTGGTTGACCCAATCGACCATGCTCACCTTTTTTCAAACTCCATTTGATGTTATAGTTCAATATAATTAGCCTTGTACTATTTTTAACCCCTATTTTATATTCTAGGTTTACCCAATTAAGTCTATACTATTTTATTCCTTCCCTATTTGTTGATCAAATTTACTATCTTTCCTTATTACCATTATGTTAATTTCTTTCCAGTCATAATGAAGTCTCCTATAATAATCTTCTTGGATATATTGAATCCATTTAGATACTATATGGGATGTTAATTTTTATTTATTTTTTATTCCCAAGAGTACCATCAATCTTGGGAACCTCTTCCTCTCCTTCATCCATCACTTGTAACATGGTGCAAATCACACCTCAAGATGAAGTTGATGGGTTTGATCCTTTTTATACATAAAAATATGCTTATCATATTCAAAACCTTAAAAATAATTTTGAATCAATTGATAAGAGTTTGATCAATAATCACACTAATAATCCATCTTCTAATAATCCTCCCCCTAATACAAATTTGGAGACTATTCCTACCAACACCAACCCATCTCTTGATACAAGTAAACTTCTTACTGAAGTTATTCAGAAAAATAAACATAATGCAAAACTCTAACACCAATAAAATGATGAAACTTTAACAAGATTTGGTTATTATGGCTAATCAATCTCCAACTTTCCATCTTTAAGAAAATCTCAATTACATTCCTTCACCTCTTATAGATGCCTCAGACAATGTTATTCCTCAACCCATAATTAGTAACAAGATGATTCAAACTATTTAAAATGAGCCTTTATTCCCCTTTATTATATCCATTGATATTGGTAACTTATATTTGAATATCAAGTATGATGGGACTAAAGACCCTGCCTCATTTTTTTAAAGCCTTAGTAATCTTTATAAGGAGTAGATCCAAACTAATACCTTTACCACAACTAAACTCTTTGTCAAAGCCTTCACTAGTGATGTATTAGAATGGTACAAATAATTACCTATAAATTATATTTGTCAAATTTAATAGGTTAATACCTTAGTTAAAGAGGTTCAATACAATGATCTTACCAAAAATTATCTTAGCCACTTCATCAATGTTAACCAATCTCCCACTGAATTAGTGCATGACTTTATCAAAAGATGGAAATCATTAGCCCATAAATTTGAACATAACATGATTGATGATAACTTATTCAAACTCTTTATCACTGATTTAACTCCTTCTATTCAATATAAGGTTCAAATCTTTGCTACCCAAACACGTAATGAAGGTCTTAACCAAGCTAAACATCAAGACTTTCTCATGAAGCAATTTGAACCTAATCTTAAACTCTTAAAAAGATATTTTTAGACATCTACCAATGTTATCACTACTAATACTCTACAAACCAAATTAGGAGTTATCAAAATTAATATTCCTTCATCTTATAACACACCTCTCTTAGTGTAACAAATGAAACAACTTCTACCACCCTTTAAACCTTTCATTTATCCTAACAATCCTCCCAAGTGGTATGACCCTAGTCTAATTTGTTAGTTCCATGCTGACATAAGTAATTCCCATGAATCTTTTTGAGGTCTCACTAAATATTTTATTTCCTATATACATGGTGATTCATTTAATCATGAAGCCATAATCAACCTTTATCATCAATAATACACCACTGCTTCTCAAAAAGGATAGGTTTATAAAGATTCTACCTCTAATAACAAAAAATATTTTTCAAATAATCAACCAAATATCAAGGATGTTTATGCAATTAATGTTGATTATGAATAATATTATAATAATTTTCAATATGTTAACACAATTAAGCTTAATTATCATCATAAAATACATCACAAAGATCCCATTAACCAAACCTAAGAAGACATATTTAGAAGAACAAATTTTCAAAGATATTGTAACTACTAATATATATTTAGAATCCCATGTGGAACCACTTCCTTCTTCCAAACCTCTAACCCCATCTATTCTTTAAAAATTTACTTTACCTCCAAAACCTCATGCTAGTTATTTGAAATCTCATTGGAACTTTATTGAAGAACTCAACTCCATACCTTGTAATATTCCACTTATGGATTTGTTTCATACTTCTCCCTATCATTGCAAGTTACATATGTAACATCTATAAGAATTTGAAGATCCATCCTTTATAGATGAAGAACCACATTCTATCAATTCTCAACCCACCAATGCATAATTCTTAAAAAAGTATTTCACCTAAATCCTTCCCTTATTTTCATGCTTTTGATCTACATCTATCTAACACTTTTTGTAGGTTACTTACATGGGTCTCTCCCTTTGTAACAATTATCTCTTATCACAAACCTTTAGTCCTTACTTTTTAGTCTTTTAGTTTTGATTTAACCTTTTTAGGAATATTTGTGTATTATTCCTAATTTAGTTAAAGGGTCTGAGTAGTAAAATTAGTAAATAAATATAAATAATCTAGCTACTAATTTATATAATCTGATTTCAATTTGAACTTTTCTAAAAATAGTAATAAGGGAAAGAAAATAAGACTTAGCTAGAAGCTAACTAATATGACTGAGATAGAGGCTATAATGCACTATGTAGGACTGAGACACTATCAAAAATTAGGATCTGGCCTTTGTTTAGTGAGAGGATAGGAGAATAAAAAATGGGACACCCTAGTTTTTGGTGTTATATTCCACCTCTACCACTATTATCCAAGAGACCTAAGATTTTTGGGTTCTTTTCATTGTGTTTATGAGACCCTACCTATGAAATTTAGACTATTAGATGTCTTTGAAACTCCCTATAGAGTTGGTTTTGTCTTAAAACCCTAGAATCCATTATGATTTGATAAATTATAAGAAAGAGGGGGTTAATGTGTGTAAGATTCACTGAATGTGTATCCACACCCCTTGTGTGGGCATGTTGACTATATACCAATACACCAAAGAGGGATCAAGCCATATCTAGTTCATCCACTTGATGTGATATGTGCAACAATGTGTATGAAGATGCAAAATGCTAAACTAGGTGTGATTGAGATGATTAGGGACTGGTGTAAAGGTTTGAATCAGCTAGAAATAGTATTGGATGGTTGTATGTAGACAATAGGGAAATATTATTGAGTAGTCTTGCTTGTATTATTTCTTGCTTTGTGATATTTTCCAACCCCTTCTAAATCAACTTTGAATGGGATTTTATAGGGATCAGTTGGTTATGGGTTAAATGTAATCATGTTAGGCTAACATAATGAAGAATAATAATGAGGTAAAAATGTTAATCTAGCCTAAAAATGTGATTGGATAGGAGTGATAAAAAGGGGAGACCCTAGGTTCCAATGCTATATTCTAAGTTGGGTACTATTATATGAAGGGTAGAGACCTAGGGGATGGAATAAACATGGAAAAAGGATCCTGGCTAAACTAGAATGAGGTTTTGAAATCCTACAGATGACTGAAAATAAAAAAAGAATGTGCTTAAAATGATCGTGAAATAATTCAAGAGGGACCTATGGAATGGGTGTCACAAGTCACACTCAAGTTACCAATTTTTGCATTATATATGACTACATTTGTGCCCCCCCACTTTATTCTATTGATGTAACAAAGTGAAATACTAGGATAAAGGAAAAAAACAAAGTGTACCTAAAATTACCTACAAGGGTGAAGCTCATGAAGTTGTGTGATGTTAGGTGTGCATAGAGAAAGCATTCTATAAAGTGTGAATATATAAGAAAAAGTAAAGAGTAGATCAATTCTTACTAGATATGTTATATCTAAAATAATAACATATAAAGCCAAGAGAGAGAAGAAGATAAAATAATGAATACACCTCATAGGGTATGTGAACCAATACAAAACTTGTTGTGAAGCTAAGTGATGTTGGATGATGCTAAGTAATGTTGGATGATGTTTTACCAAGATTAATATCATGAATAGAGCTAAGTGCTCAATTACATAATCATGGCTCAATAATGCAAAGGTTGTCCCTTTGGATCCATTATTAGCCACTAAGTGAACCTAGGTGGTCATGCATGCACTAATTAATTTTTGAACTATGTGTCCAATCCTTCTGAGTAGGTGGCTCAAGAATACAAAGGCTTGTTAGTCCTTTGTCTTCATCATTAATCCATAAAGTGAAGCTATAAAATAATAATGGTATGAAATGTGTGTCATATGAGATGGCTCTTGAATCCCATGAATGTTCTATAGTCTAAAAATATTGGCATGAATATCCAAATGTATGCTGAAAACTAGGCCACTCTTGGCCACTCTAAAAGATGGAGATTAGGCTTGTATGAAAGCCTCTCTAAACCTAAGCACTAGGATTATATGAAATCCATTCTAAAATGTGGAGGTTAGGCTTATATTAAATCCACTCTAAAATTATGCCAACCACCTATAGATGGACTAAGGAATGCAAATACTAAGAATGCCTAGGTAATATGATGAACTTAGAAAGAAAAGAAAACAAATGTGTCATGCACATTGCCCCCAGTCACTAGTGTCTAGAACATAGATATTGATCTAGAATTTATACCAACTATGATATCTAAAATTAGAAGTGAGAGCCATCATGTTGTGAATAATTCCCCATATATTTGGATTCTTTAAGCAAAAGTGTATTGAAAACTATTGATTTTAAACTAGTCTAAAAGTTTAAAACTATAGTTGAACCTACTTTTTCACCTGCTTATGGAGAATATGGTTTTTATGTTATTTGGACAATAGCACCAAAAATAGGACACCATAGTGTCTAACACTATTATCCATATTTGGAATTAGTTTCCTTTGCTAAAACTAAAAACTGTTCTAAAATTGTCACTATTTTATGGTTTATTTTGCCTAGTTTGACCTTTGATTATTGTTTTAAGTGTTCTAAAATTTATTTTCTGACTAGTAGGAGCTCTAATATCTATGATAAAACACTTATTTATTTTTCCTCTTCTAAGGGTAGGAATTAAGACCATGTAATGACTACCCTTAGAATAAATAACCTTGTAAGTGTGTTATGCTATAAAATACGTGATATACCACTAATAATCAAAAGATATCTCAAGATATAACATAGTTTGTCATGAGAGATTGTTAGATCAATAGGGGTATGTCTAAATAGATGTAACAATGTAATATCATGTGTAATATACTAAATTGGAACTAGAAGTTTTGTTAGTGGTTAGTTATTTGTTGTTCATTGGAAAGGAGGGATAGGTCATGATGTCCATCATGGCATCCAAGATAGCAAGATAATGCATGATGTGGATCATGGAATTTCAAACAATTGAAAATTAAATAAATAAAAATCATACAAGGCAAGAAGAAAGAATCATATAAGAGTGGCCAAGGGTCCAAACAAACAAGGGGCATGTGCATATGCCACTCAAAATAGAAATCAATCATACAAGGTATGTTCAAATTCCACATACACATACATTTGAAAATAAGCAAAGTTGGCATGAAAGCTATAATCACATATAAGATTACAAATAAATGACATTACAAAATGTCCTAAGGCACACACATGAATAGAAGAAAAGGATAATGGAAAATGTCTTAAGGCACATATAGGAGATAAAATAAAAACTAAGGAATGCAATCAATCTAGTTATGCAAAGTAAGAAAGAAAAGCATGTAAAAATTTGAAATACAATCACATCTAACTAATCAATGCAAGAATGTGAAAGTATGCAAGACATGGTAATATAATAATAGATATATGCTAAAGAAATACACAAGTGTTATATATTATTGAAATGATGATAAAGTAATCTATGTGAGATAGTAAATAATGTGCATCAACATGATAATTAGAGTGTGTGGTGTAATAATGACATAACCTAGATGGTTTAGTCATGTTTAAGATGCCCCTAGTGGGTATATGTATCAATGTCTTGAATTTATAAGTAAGATGCCCCCTCAATGGGTAGAGTGAATAAATCAAAGAGTTGGATGTCACTACACACACTCAAAGGAGATCAAGTGAATCAAGGTAATGTAGATAAATAATAGCATATAACTATAAATGTGAGTCTAGCATAGTAGTATAAATGTAAATCATGGATAATATATACAATTGAAATGTTTTTAGTGCTTTTACATATTTGAATGTTTTTGGAATTTTGATATATTTGAATGTTTTTGTGTTTTGAAATGTTATGAGTTGTATACAATCAATCATATGAAAAATATGTATAAGAAAATAGAAGAAAGCTATATACAAACATTGGAAAAAATGCTATATACAAGCATATAAATAATTAAATATGTACATGATGACATAAAAGACTAAGTTGGAGGGGGTAAAGGGTCCAAGGATAGAGCTCATTGGGGATGGAGATAGAGGAAGGGATCATGCCCATCATCAAATACTTCAAAATCATCATCATAAGTATCATCATATTTTATAGAAGATATGTACATGGTGTCATCTCATCAAAGGGGAACTAAAGGTTTCTCTAGTGGTTGAGATGTTGATTCCCCTCTAGGATGTTTATCTCTAGTAGTAGATTACTTTGGTGGAAGTGGAAAAACTGGTGTTGGTGGTGTTATAATCTGAATAATACCCTAAACTTGTAGTTTATCTAATATTTTTGGTAAATTTTTACATGAGTTTTTATTATGGCCTATGATCTTATGAAAAAAACAAAATGGGTGACCATCCTACTATGATAATCTACAAACAAATCTATGTCACACTATATGTAATGCGATTAATCCATGATCAAGTAACATTTTTAACATAATTTGTGGTTGATGATGTGTGATATTTTCCTGAATCTAAATGACTAGATCTATATCCATAGAGGTAGCCATGTGAAATATATATACTAAGTGATTTGTCTATGGCCATGAATGTCGAGTATATCCTGAGAGTGTAGTGTGAGATGCTAATAGTGATGTAGGATGTGTAATGAGAAATCTAGAGTCATCTTAGTACTCTCCTAGGCCTACTGGTGTAAATATCAATCCAAAAAAATATTCATCTATGAGTGTGGGTGTCATATCATCATCTAAATAATCCTGGGAATCTGTATCAATATCATGTACATATGGTAACTCAAAATTTACCACAAGGGGTAACTGTGATATGGGAGTCTCATCAACTATAGTGATAGAAGATAGTGGTGTTTTGAGATTATCTATAATTTATAGAGTATATATATATATATATATATATATATATATATATATATATATATATATATATATAAATTTACCACAAGGGGTAACTGTGATATGGGAGTCTCATCAACTATAGTGATAGAAGATAGTGGTGTTTTGAGATTATCTATAATTTATAGAGTATATATATATATATATATATATATATATAGTTAATTTTTAGTACTAGAAATGCTATTAATAAATGTATAATTGTAATAGGTGTAGGAATCATGAATGATAGAGTAGTTGGAATGGCTGAAGCTAATGTGATTGGATGAATATCTAGATTTGAGGACACAACTATAAGTGGATTGTGAGAAGTGATAATCTCATCAACCTCATATGTATGTATTTGATCAATATAAATGTAGTGAGGTGGTAGTTGAACTATGATATGAGGTGTCCCATCTGGTAAAATGGTCAAAGATGACTCTATAGTTTGATAATATTTGAATGGTTGGTTATATGTTGGACATATGTATAAGTATCCTTCATGGATAAACTAAATACATCAATGAAGAGTAGAATTAATTGACCCAATATCATGTATCTAAGGTCATCTAAGTAAAACATTATAATAAAGATGACCTGGCATGACTTATATAATTGTGTAGAGAGGGTTTTGGGTCCTACCATGATATCCAAAGCAATGGTACCCAATGTCTATCATGGTATACAATCAAACCCTCTAATTTTATTATATGATTTTTATATGGATTCCATATCTATGCCCATGGTCTATAAGAATTTAATATTACATATATTAAGTTCAAAACCACTATCAACTAGAACTCTCTTAATTGTGCTAGTTTTGACTTGAGATTTTATGAATGGTGGTAAATTTTGATCAATAACTATTTGAGATGGCATGTCATAATGATCAAAATTGATAACATATTCTATATTTTTTAGTGTGTTGACCACTAATGCAAAACAATAAGGCTTTGAGTCAATGGGCATAGAAGTCTGAGTGTGTGCCTAATAGAAAATTTCCTTGAATACATTGGCTTTCTAAAGTAGTTCTAACATGAAAATCTTAGCTGGTGTGTTTCTCAACTAATCAACAATATCATATTCCTTGTATGGATCTACCTGTGTAGGTGGGTTTGGCATAGGATGGGAAGGAATGGGAGGGTGCTAGGGCTCATAACAAGGTGGAGGAGGCATAATGGCATGTTGAGAAACAACTCTAACCACATTATCTACTATCCATATATGACTAATAGTATCTATAAGAGGAGAGAAAATATAATTGACATGTTGAGGATGTGGTGGGAGAAAGGGTGTCAACTAGGCTCTTTGACGATGGGTAGTTACCCAGGGAAGAGAAAAATGGACTATATAACATGACTCAGCATGGGATAGAGGCTTTAAAGGAGGTGAAGCAAAAGGTATCTTAACATGGTTAATGATAAAATTATTAAAATCATCCCATATTATTAAAATTAAGCATGAAAATAAAATAATGAAGCTTTATACTAGCATATGGTAAACTTCATCATTCATGCACATGATAGGACCAATTATGGTCTCATTATTTGCAAGAAATGCAAGAAAAATTTGTAAATAACTGAGATCCATTTTTGAAATCTGATTTTAGATTGTAAGGTGATATATCAAAAGTAATAGGACCTAGTGTATGGAACTAGGGTTTGAAAGATGATTATTTAGAAAATTACTATGAAATTTTGAGATTTACAGTGAATTTTTGAGTTAAATATGCTAGTAAAAAATCATAATTTTTTTAGACCAATTGTGATTAAACAGGACCTAGTATATGAAACTAGGGTTTTGAAAAATTATCATTTTTAAAAATTACTATTGAATTTTGAAATTTGAATTGTATTTTTGGTTTAAATAAGCTAGTAAAAAAATAATAAAATTATTGGAAAATTACTAGGAAAATACTAAGACCTAGTATGGGCAACTAGGGTTTCAAAGGAATTTATTTTAAAATTACTACAAAATTTTAAAATTTTATGCTAATTTCTGACTTTATTATGAAATTAAAAAATCAAAAAAATATAGGAAAAATTAGTAAGAATTTTACCCTAAGGTTTCTAGGGTTTTTGTGCACAAACAAAGTAAGTCATGTTCACCAAATGATTTAAACGTTTTGGGAATATTTATGTATTATTCCTAATTTAGTTAAAGGGTTTGAGTAGTAAAATCCATAAATAAATATGTAATAATTAAGATACTAATTTTTATAATTTTATTTTAATTTAAACTTTTCTAAAAATATTAACAAGGGAAAGAAAATAAGACTTAGTTGGAAGCTAACTAATATGAATGAGACAGGCTAAAATTCACTATGTAGGATTGAGACACTATCACAAATCAATTTATATCCTTCATTTGATGAAAGGATAGGAGCACCAAAAATAGGACACCTTGGTTTTGACACCATCTTCCACTTCTATTTTTGTTATCTAGGAGAACTAAGCTTTCCAAGTTTTGTTCACTATGTCTGTGAGACCCTATCTATGAAATTTTGATTATTAGATATCCGTGGAACTCCCTATAGAGATGGTTTTATCTTCAAACCCTAGAATCCATTTTAATTTGACCAATTTTTATAAATAATGGGGATTAATGTGTGTAATATTCACTAAACATGTATCTATACCCCTTGTGTGGGCATGTTACCTACATACCAATACTCTGAAGAGGGATCTTGTCATATGTAGTTCTCCCACTTGATGTGCTTTGTAAAATAGTGTGTATGAAGATGAAAAATACTAAACTGAGTGTGCTTGAGATGACTAGGGACTGGTGTAAGGGTTTGAATAAGCTATAAATAGTATTGGATGGATATATGTAGATAATAGGGAAATATTCTTGAGTAGTCTTGTTTGTATTCTTGATTGCTTTGTGATATTTACCAACCCCTTCTACTTGAACTTTAAAAGGGATTTTCTAAGGATTAGTTGGTTATGGTTTAAATTAAATCATGTTAGGCTAACACAATGAAGAAGAGGAATAAAAAAATGGTAATCTAAGAAGAAAATGTGATTAGACAAGAGCACTGAAAAGGGGAGACCATGGGGTCCAGTGATATAGTCCAAGTTGGGTGCTATTGTTTGAAGGGTACCAGACCTAGGGGTTGGAATAATCATGGAAAAATGTCCTCAACTAAGCTAGATTGAGGTCTTAAAATCCTATGGATGACTGAGAATCAATGAAAGGGTGCCTAAAAGGGTCATGAAAGTAAGCAAGAGGGACCTATGGGATGGGTGTCACAAGTCACACTCAAGTTACCAATTTTTGCATTTGATATGACTACAAGTTTCCTCTTTCTATCATGAATTACATTGTAAAACCATGGATAGGACCTGGTCTTCCTCATGATGTACCATAGTATTATTTATTTTCATTCTCTTTTTACACATTTTACATCCCTTATATTTATTTTTTGTAAGTTGCATTGTAAAACCATAGATAGGACCTGGTCTTCCTCAAAAAAACCATATTTATTTTCTCATTTATTTTCACATACTTTTTAGCACCCTCATGGGTTTATCTTTTATGAGTTATAGTGTAAAACCATGGATAAGACCTGGCCTTCCTCGTAAAATTACCATCTTTTCATTCATTTTCTATAATATGTTTTAGAGTAGTTACAAGTTTTTTATCATTATTCTCAATTTTAGCTTTTGCTTCTTTTGGTAGATGGAATTTTTACAAAAATATATGCTAGCATATTTTCCTCCATTTCCCTTAATAATTATTATGATAATGAATCACCCTTTACTGTCATTATATCCCTTTTTTCCCTTTGTCACATTTTTGTGATTTGAAGAAATTCAAAATTTTCCATGTGTCATTCCTCTTGTTTTCCTTTCCTTTCACTCCATACTAGATAAAACAAGGTTGAAGTCAAGATAACACTTTTATTTCACCTAGATTTACAAGACTCTTAGACCCTATGCTCTTTAAATTTCTCTCTCTTAGAAATCAAGTCCCAAGTATTCAAATGAAAGTCATATTTGACACCCATGTTTGGTTTTGCAAATCCATATGGAAGAGGAATAGAAAAATCCATCAAGAAAGTTAAAATGTAAATCATTTTAAATAAAAGGCAATGATATGCAAAAGTCAACATATAAATCTTAAAATTCAAAATCATACTAAAAACATGATTTCAAGCACATATCATATCTATAATCAAAGATCAAACTCCATAGTTAACCCCACATAGATCCAAGGTCCATTGGGCTATGATAGCCTAGTAGATTGGAATAAGAGAATTCAACAAACACTATGGTACTACCTACTTTCTCATTCAAGTATCCAATCTTCATAGTAGATCAATGAATCAATAAGGGGTCCTAAGAAATAGAGAACATGCTATGGAAAGGTATGTCTATTTTAGTTTTCATGCATATAGCCTTCATGGGATGATATATATACTTCACTTATTGACCTAAGACTTGTGTGGATAAGAGAAGTTATTCATAGTCTTTAAGGTCGAAAGTCCTCTTGTTTTGACAAACCTAATTTGAGTGTCTTGACTTCAATCAAAAGTTCCTCTACCTTAGTTATTACTTCATTCTCCCTGCCACCCATTTAATTTTCCCCCTTGATAGGTAGATTTTGATTCTAAACTTTTTTCCCCCTCTTTTATATTATATTATTCTTCACCTCTTATAAACATGCTAACACTATATTGTTTCAATTTTACCTACCCTTAGATCAAAACAACATGTTTGAGTAACTATGGATTAATTTATTTCCACCATTAATTTACATTCATAGACATCATTTTCTTTATTTTTACCATTTGTCATTGTTTTACTACCCTTCTATTATGGAAATCTGAGTTTATACCTTTTTTCCATTGTTGAGTGAGGTTGGCTTGTTACTTCTCACTCACTAATGTTGTTTTCTATTTTAATGCACCTTTTTCCATTGTTGAGTGAGATAAGGATTATTATTACTCACTCATCAATGTTGTTTTACCATTTTATTTCTTCTTTTACACTTGATGTTTGATTTCCATCCTTTTTAACATGTATGCTTGGTTTGACTTGTTGAGTTTGCCTTTCTTAATTAGGTTTACTTGTTTGAAGTTTTTGGTCTTTAGTAGCCTTGGATTTTCAATTACCCAATTTAATATTATTTTTTTGACTTGTCCATTTGGTATAACATATCACTTGTCACCCTAGCTTGCCAAATTTCCAAGTATGTCATATCTTCATATCGCTAATTATCTTGGCTTTCTTGTTTTTGTTTATTTTTTCTCTTTAGTTTTTTAATTTTTGGGTTTGTTGAAAGAAGTATTCACACCCTACACAATCAAAACTAACAACAAAATAAACATTCATACATTGATAAAAGTAATTCAAGGTACACATCACATTTACTTTTCAATTATTTACTTTTTTACCATTTACTTTCAGTTATTTTATGCTTTAAAATACTATAACATTTTTTTAGCATCATCATTATTGTCCTTATTTATTAAAGCATCATCCCATATTGCACCTTAGTGACACATGATGGTATTCAAGTGGGGCATATGTATAAACATAATATTTTCAACTTTTATCAAATATTGATTATTTATATATTGCAAGAATCCATCTAGACTCAATCTCTCTAAGTGTACACCCTAAAGGATGCACTGAGAAAGGGGTGGGCAAACCATTGGTGATTCACAAGATTTTTGTCCCTTATTTCCACATTACTACCAATATAACCATATCCTAAAACCATTCCCAAAGATATTAATCCTCCTTTATGCACTCTTCTAGTCTTTTCCACTTTCCATCCCTCTTTTCATTACCCTAAACACCCTTTTATAAGTTAGTTGTGCTAGGTCAACTGGGTCGACCTTGTATAGTTTCAAGGTATTTTTCACTTAGGATATAGTATACCTTTGGTTGACTTCGCTCATGACCTAGTGAATTATTATCCAAAACTATGCTAGGTAAACTAGGTCGACCCTATCGACCAAGATTTTTTAAAAGATCAAGGGTCAAATCCACCTCTAAATACAAGATCATTTTGTCATTATTTTAATATGTAATGAAGATTTATTATTCTCTCACACTTATTTACAATATTTTCTTCCACCATTCTAATTGAAGAGACTTATATTTGGGTTTTTATTTAGAGAATTTAGTCTTGTGGATAAGTCTTGGATGCTCTTGCCTTTTTTAGTGATCCTTAGAAACCACATCAACCTCTTGCGAAACCCCATTGGCTAGGGGAGAGATTGAGTCTATATAGGTTCATCATCCAAGTAAGTATTCTCTAACTTTGCTTCTCTCTTTAGTAGATAGAAGTACCGTATGTATTGCCTTCAAATAATATTACACTTCATATTCCATGTATTAGGGTCTTACTCATACATAGCTTAATTGAGATTTTTTTATACATGTTTTGATTGTTTACTAACCCTTGCTGTTAGGCCACAATATTTGGTGAGAACTAGATTAGATTTGTTTTATTTTTTATTAGTATAAGTAGAATATTAAAACTCAGGACCCCCTTAAGTTTATTGAATGATTGTGTTAGATTAGAGGCTTTGGAACCCTACTTGGCATAGAGTATTGTGATAAGTGATTCCTTAATCAGGTATAGTGGATCCCCATATTGGTCATGTTATTTCTTAAAAAATGTGTTCCCAATTGGAAGTGTAGGTATGTTCCATCTTCTCTGAGCTAGGATTGATTTATAGACATGATGTATTTTTTACTGCATATAGTAACCATATAATTATTTTACCTCCCACTAAAGGTTTGTTCATTATATATTTTATAGTTTAATGATATGTATAGATGATTATTTTGTATCTAGAAATGTATAGATGGAATTTGTTAATAACATAAATGATAAAAAAGAATTCCTTTTTAGTGGTTGTATAGTTTATTTCACTAGGATTTAAATTTTTACTAATGTAATAAATGACATACATCTTACCTTATTCATCTTTATGCCCAAGGAATTATTCTATTTAATTATTAGAGGCATAAATATGTATATGAAAATATTGTTCCCAATTGGGTCCTCTCAATACTTAAGCATAAATTAACTTATTTATTTTATGCCCAAGGAATTAGCCTATTTAATTATTAGAGGCATCAATATGTATATGAAAATATTGTTCCCAATTGGGTCCTCTCAATACTTAAGCACAAATTAACTTCTTTATTGCTTCAAAATACTACTAGTATTTTTCAAATCACACAAATTCACTATATTTAGTGAGCATGGAAAACATTGGTGTTGTAATCTTGCTAAAATATTCATTGAAATTATTGTAATATCATGCATTACCTATAAATCTCTTGATATTAGTTTGGTTTTTATGTGAAGGAAATTATGAGATGAATTATCTATACACATAATACTTTTTAAACGTTATCATTTAATGATTCTTTCTCTCTTGAAACAATCTATTAAGTTTCAATGTCTTTGAGTGCATGGCTTAAATGGTGCATTGGTAAAGGGGTGGGAAGACCATTTATGCTTTGATATATTGTTGGTTAATCTACCATACCTAAACCCATTTCAAATCTTGATGATAAAACTCCCCAAACAAAAAAACCTAATTTATCCAAATCCATAGGAAACTCTCCTATAAAATGGCCCCTAAGTAAAAACCCATTTTTCCTACTAAATTATCCATGGTCAACCCAATTGTGAAATTTACAACACATGTTATGGAACTAGGTTGACATAGGTCAACCTAGTTTGAGGCCCAACACTAAATTTTTAATTCTAGATTGTGGTGATAAAACTTGTTAGCTAAAATTATAGAAGGGTTAAAATCCATCCATTTATATAAATATTACCTTAATATGAATCCAATAAAGAAGAATATTCATTTTCACATTATAACAACTCATAATTATGCTACATTTACATTTGAAGGAGCCATTGGTTAGGGTTTACCTTGGAGGAAAGATAACTTGTATTGTGAGAAGTATTATATTAAAATTAGGAATATTTTAGACTAGACATTATTTCATCTAGTGTTATCCTTACAAATACACAAAAATATATTTTAAAGGACCATTAATTAAGGGGGATATCAAAACCTGATGGGTTCACTCAAAGACAAGTATCTATGACCCTTTTTTCATTTCATGTGAGAGATAGATATTTCACACATTAATAGATTTTGAATTTATAACTTCTTTATTATATTACCTCTAAAATTAAACTTAGTGTATTTATAATATTTTCTTGTTTTCCATCTTTCACCTTAGGTGAACTAAGCCCCCATTACCTACAATGATCCCTTATTTGTTTTATTTATTTTAAACCATCCCCCTTTTTGTTATAAGATTTAAAAATACTATAATATATTTAATTTTATGTATTATAATACTTATCTAGGGTTATTATATGATATTATTTTCCTAGAGTCTTTAAAACCCTCTCCTTTAGTGTTGTGCAATAAGTGTTCCCTTAGTTAGGTTTAGCAAATCCAATTTGGTCATACCAACTATATATAACGTGTCTAAATAGTTGTTAATTGATTACCTTCTTCAAGAATGGATTTAATAAGTAGGATAACTTATATATATATATATATATATCTCAATATATTGTATTTTTTTAAACCCAACATGAATCTAACCCTTACATTTCAAATTTTTTATTTACTATCAACCAGGTCACATTGATTCACCTAGTTTTATTCTCTATCTGCATATTTTCATCCATAGTAAAATAGATCACGTTGGTTGAACTATGTTTATGATATATTTTTATATTTTCATCCATATTTAAATAGGTCATTCTGGTTGACCTAGTCTTATTCTCTATTTGTATATTCTATATCTACAATCATCTAGGTCACATAAGTTGACCTAGTTTAGTTCTCTATCTAGAAAATTTATTACATAATCAACTAGGTTATGAGAGTTCACATAGTTATGTTTTATGCTTTCTAAGTTTTCATCTATAATCAACTAGGCTATGTAGGTTGACCTATTTCATTTTTAAAATTTTCACTTTTCCATTTTAGCAAACTAGGTTGATGCAGGTTGACCTAGTTTTATTTCACTATTTTTAGTTTGTAACTTTTTGTAGACTAAGTCAAGCATGATCAACCTTGTTTACTCTTTATGTTTTTAAATTATTATTTTTTTGTATGACTAAATCAATCCAAGATGACTTATTTTCATTGATCAAACTTAAAACTTTCATACTCAACCACCTAGGTCATCCTAGTCAACCCAGTTGTATTACTCAGGTTTCTTCTAATTAGCTTAGTACTTCTATTTTTTCAATTCTCTCAATTTTCCATTTCTAATTTTTAGTAAAATTACACATTAATTTAGATTCCAATTATTTTCTTGAAAATTTTTAGTTCTATTAAAAATCGTCTCACACTATCAACTATGTCAATCTAGTAGACCTAGTTATAAGTCTTCTTGTCTTGCCAACAAACTAAGTCAGCCCTAGCCGACCTAAATTATTTTAGACTATTTTTACAATATATTATGTCAAATAGAATTGATTATGTTTTTCTATTTTCTCAAATAGATTGTCCCTAACCAACCTTGTTTTATGTGATTTACTTTCTACATAATCAAGGCAATTAAATTTCTTTTCATAGTAATTATGATCAAGGAATTTGACTCAAGAGAGGAGGTTAGTATGGTGTTAGTTCCAAAAAAATGAAATCAACACACCAAAAAATCTAAATTCTCTAGGCCTAGATCATTTGGGGGGGGGGGGGGAGCTTAGTGAACAAACCAATTGAAAACATCATTAAAATACAAAGAAATGACAACTTGCCTTACCTTCCTTGATTGTTCCAAGAGATCTCTTTGTTGGCTTGCTTAGATTTTGCTCAAAGGTCTTCATCACTGGGTCTTGGCTATCTTCATATCCTCTTAAAACCATGGTTGGATTGATGGCTTGGATTTATTTTGACATTATAACACTATGCATTTGCTTCATGAAATCCAATCTAACATTATAACTCTACAATGTTCTAAGCTCTCCAAATGAAGAGCGCTAGGCTTTCTTTTATAGGATTTGAAATGAATTAGAATGGGTTTAATATTAACCTTGGTTAGCTTAGTTAAACCCAATAGGGCTGAAAGTTTTCAAATGGTCATGCCTAGCATGGAATATGCATGGGTGGGATATTTTCCAAAAATGACAACTCAAAAAAGCTAATCATGAAAACCTAGGATATTCATTGATTTTTGAATTTCCATTTTGATAATTACTTTAATTTCTCATTAATGAATTCAATTAAGATTTGATTAAGATTTGAATGTTAATTAGTCTCTTTTAGGATTTTACAATGCTTGAGATTTTGATTTATTTCAATGTGTGTATTTGTCTTATTTAATTGATTTTTAGGCCAAATTGATTTAATTATTTGTTATGAAGCCAAATTTGAGACATTTAAAAATTCTTAGGTTAGATATTCAATGGTTAGTAAAACTTTCTCTAAAGTTGGGTATAAAGCCATTAGTAGCCATGTTGGCATTATGATTGTCATTGATGTCCAAAGGGGCATTATGGATATCATTGTGGTTTATAGTCATATAAAATGAAAAAAATGGTAACTTGAGTGTGTCTTGTGATACCCAACCTATAAGTAGCTCTTTTTTGCTTTCATGACCCTCAAAGGCATATTTTCACTATTTATCAATCATTCATAGCCTTCCAAACTTGATCCCAGCTTAGCTAGATTACTCTTTCCCTAAAAAATCTATTTTCTTAGGTCTTATTAGGTCAAGACTATAGCACCCAACTTGGACTATAGTGTCAAGCCCTTTAGTGTTTACTTTCAACGATCCTATCTAAGTGTATTTTTACCTCCAACATTTAATTCTTTCTAGTTCATATCCCTTTTCTTGTTCTCCAAATGTGATAACATTCAACCAATGACCAATATATCCCTATAAAATCCCATTAAAAGTTTATTTGGAAAGGGTTGGAAAATATTGCAAATCAAACAAGACTACTCAGATAATCTTCCCTATTCTCTACATACAACAAGCCAATACTACTACAAGCTTATTAAAGTTCTTATATCAATCCATAGATACCTAAAACACACCTAGTTTTAGCATTTGCATCTTAATACACATAATTTTACAAATCACATCAAGTAAGAGAACTACATATAAATTGATCCCTCTTCAAAGTATTGGTATGTAGGCAATGTGCCCACACAAGGGGTGTGGATACACATTTGGTACATATTACACACACTAACCCCCCATATTTCTAAAATTTTGTCAAATAACAATGGATTATAGGGTTTGAAGACTAAATTAACTCTATAGAGAGTTCTATAAACATCCAATAATCAAAAATTCATAGGCAAGCTCACATAGACATAGTGAATAAAACCTAGAAAGCTTAGATCTCCTAGACAATAGTAGTATAAGAGGACTATAACACTAGACCCCATGGTGTCCTATTTTGGAACTCCTATCTAATCAATAAATGAAGGCCTGATCTTGATTTTTGATAGTGTCCTAGTCTTGCACAGTGAATTTCAAACCCTTTAATGACCATCTCAATTAGTTTCTATCTAAGTTTTATTTTTTCTCTCTTATTACTATTTTTAGAAAGATTTAATTATAGTCAAATTATTACAAATTAGTAGCTTAATTATTGCATATTTCTTTACTCATTTCATATTCTAGATCTTTAACTAAATTAGGAATAATACATCAATATTCCTAAAATTATTAAATCATTAGGTGAACCTGACTTAGTTTACACATAAAAACCCTAAAAACCCTAGGGTAAGATTCCTAATAATTTTTCCTATATTTTTCTAATTTTTTACATGCATAATAAAATTATAAATTAGCATTAAATTTTTAAAAAAATTAGTAATCTTAAAATAATTTTTTTCAAACCCTAGCTGCCCATACTAGGTCCCAGTTTTTTTCCAAGTATTTTTTCTATATTTTTCTAATTTTTTACTAGCATAGTTAAATAAAAAACTAACATCAACTTTTAAAATTTCATAGTAATTTCAAAAAAATATTTTTCCTTCAAACCCTAATTGCATACACTAGGTCCTTTCAAATCAATATTTTTTTAATAATTTTTTGATTTTTTACATGTATATTTAAATCAAAAATTAACATCAACTTTTAAAATTCCATAGTAATTTCAAAAAATTATTTTTCCTTCAAAACCTAGTTGCATACACTAGGTCCTTTCAAATCAATAATTTTTCAATAATTTTTTACATGCATATTTAAACCTAAAATTAGCATCAAATTTTAAAATTTCATAGTAATTTTAAAATATTTTCATTCTAAACCCTAGTTTCATGTACTATCTCATATTTTCTTCTTGAGATATCACCTTACATATTTGTGAGCTTCGTATCCTTTTTATACACTTTCTAGATTGCTAATTTTAGGACTTTACATTTCCTATATTTATTACTTTCCTTCCATATCACATTTCTTATTATAAATTATTGTAAAACATTCAATCAATTTTCAATTTGTTTTCCTCCTTTAACAATGGCCTAATACACTAGTTTTGATGAAAATGATAAAAGATAACTTCAAAAACATTTAACTAAACACCCTGACATGGAAGATGATATGCTTAAAATATTTTAAGATGAACAAAAAAAGGTGAACAATGGTCAATCTTTTCAAACCATATAGCAACCAATTATAAATGACACTACAAGGGAAACCATGTCTCAACAACCCCTATAATAGCCCAACCTACCTCTATTCCACCAACTACAACTATTAAATCTTTGTCTCTTGATGTGGCATCCATTGTGCAAGAGATAATATCTCTTCAATTTACGGTGATACATCTTAAGAAAGGTGCCTCTAAACCTATGTAGTCTTTGGATTCTTTTACTTTACTTCATACACCATTGGCATGTCACATTGCTTCCACATGCTTGCCACAAGTTTTTGTTCAACCTAAGATTAATCTATATGATGGCAAGGGTGATATAGAGACACATTTGAGATATTTTCATGCATCATGCTTGGACTATATGCCAAATGACTCACTACTTACCAAGATATTTCCATAAATTCTAAAGGATTATGCTTTACGATGGTTCTATAGTCAATCAAATCAGTTGATCAATGCATTCAATCCTTTAGATGACATGTTATTGGCTTATTTTAGCATTAACACTAGTGATAAGGTTTCATATGCCCAAGTTGCACAATAAAAACAAATATCAAATGAGCATTTCATAGATTATGTTATTCAATATAAGACTATCTTAGCTAAGATGACAAGCCACATGGCTGATCAAGAATTACAATATATTTTCAAACAGAGTCTTCTACTAACTTTTCATGAGTCAATAATGTTCAAAAGGTTCTCTTCTTTCACTAAATTATGTCATACACTAATGGAAAAGGAAGTCAAATTAATTTCAATGGGCAAACTCAAGTACACAAGAATATCAAAAACAACAAACAAGAGTAACAACAAAGTCCCATATAAAGTCAAGGTCAATGATAGAAAGAGTTTGAATCAACCTATAGTCAATGCAACTTCAGAGCCCCCTTAGCAAGTGGTTTTATCAACACCTCCTTAGTGAACTTTTACCAATCTACTAGTTTCTCTAGCTAAAGTTTTATAGAAGTTATTAGATTGTAATATCATATATCTCCTTCTTATTTAGGAAGTTGATCCAAAAAAACATCTTCCATGGGGATATGATCAGCATGCATTTTACAAGTTTCATAGGCAACCAAGCCATACAAAAAATAGATGCATCAATTTAAAACACAAGATACATGACTTGATAGATGATAATACTATTGATCTTGGAACTTTAGTTCAACCTCCTTAGGCAAAGAAAACATAAGATTAAGCTTTGAAAATATTTTTAAATCATTTTCTATATCATTCTAAACAAGAAACATTGGATACATCAGGTGTTCACCATGTTTATCATGCACATCCCCCATAAGATAAATATAGGGCACCTTTAGTTGAGTTACATTATTTGAGAAATATGATTGGTGTATATAATTCTAGAATTCTAGCTAGACCTTCCATCTCCTTCTTAGATCAAGACATAGTCAAAGATGATTCAAATTATCATGGGATCTTTATTAGAGCTTACATTCATAATCATCTTATTCATAGTGTTCTCATAGATAATGGATCTAGTGTGAACATGTGCAATATGGCATTATTGCAACATTTGGGATAATCAGAGTATGATATTACCCTAATGGACATAGTTATCAATGGATTTAATGGGCACACACAGAGCTCATTAGGTGATATTGTACTTCTTATATAGGTTTGTCCAATACATGTGGCCACACCATTTACTATTATTCTTAATGAAAAAGTTTTTGATATGTTACTTGCTCAACCATGGATTCAAAAATTTCAAGCAATACCTTCTATAATTCACATATGTGTGAAATTTATTCATGCAAATCAAGTTGTTATAGTTGGTAGAGTTCCATATGAGTTACTACTCCCCACTTTAGAGCCATCTTCTCTTTTGTAATCATCATTTTTAGTTTTTCTACCAGTTTCAGTTCTTCCTCCAATTTAGATTTAGACATAGTTGAGGCCTCCATCACCAACATAGAGAATTCATACACTACCATAGAAGTCTCCTTCAAAGTAACCATGGTTTTAGGATTTTAAATAGCTTCTAGCTATAGTGTTCACACCTAGAGTAGTATCATTGAGGTCTCATGCATCTACTTAAAGAGCACATGTTCAAATATCTTTTCCTAATAATAAATGGGTCCATAAGATCCCTATAGTTCCATCCACTTCTCATAGTTATAGGAGGACCCCATAGTCAATTTCTACTTCAAAGATTTTAGAATAGTTACAACATACATAGATTTTATATCCATAGTCTCATCCCTTCCATCATGCTTCATGATCATGCATGATTCCTCTCCTTGATATAGGACACCATGATAACGAGTCTTGCATGAGACTCATTGATTAATATTATATCTTCTTAGCCTTACTCGTACATATCTTCTTTTCAATTTCTTGTACATAGTCTCCTAAAGATTGATTGTACATAGCTTATTATCAAAATACCAAAAAAATATAACATTTTAAAATATAAAAACATTTAAATATTCAAAAACATCAAAAAAAATTTGATTATATATATTATCCATGATTTAAATTTATAATATATATTATACTTACATTTTTTGTTATATGCTATTGTTTGTCAATTTATCTACATTACCATTATCCACTTGATCTTCTTTGAATATGTGTAGTGAAATCTAGATATTTAATCACTTAACTCTACCCATTAAGGGGGAATCCTACTTCTACATCTAAGACACACAATTATATACATACTCACTGGGGGTATCTTCTACATGACTACACTATCCAGGTTATGTCATTCTTACACCACACACTCTAGTTATCATGTTGATGTGCATTATTTACTATCTTACACAAATTATTATATAAACATCTCACTAGCATATAGAACTTGTGTATTTATTAGCATATTCATAGTCTTGTACTACATGTCTTACATACTTTCACTTCTTGCCTTAATTAGTTAGATTTGATTGTATTTCCAATATTACATGCTTTTCTTCCTTGCTTTATGTAGCTAGGTGTGATTGCATTTATCCATTACTGTTTTGTCTCTTGTATGTGCCTTAGGAAATTTTCCAATGTCCTTTGCTTTTATTCTTTTGTGTTCCTTAGGACATTTTCCAATGTCCTTTGCCTTTACTCTTCTATGTCATTATGACTTTCATGCCAACTTTGCTTGTTTCCAATTGTGTGTGTATGTGGCATTTGAACATGCCTTGTATTCTTTCTTTCTAGTTTGAGTGACATGTACATATGTCCTTTGTTTCCTTGGCCCCTTGTCCACTCTTGTCTATTTCTTCCTTCTTGCCTTAGATGCTTCTTGCTTGATTACTTCCTGATTGTTTGCAATGCCATGATCCACATCATGCATTATCTTTTTTTCTTGGATGCCATGATGGACATCATGTTCCATCTCTCCATGATAACCAATAACTAACAACTAACCATATTTATAGTTCCAATTAATTATATTTCACATGTTATTACATTTTTATATCTATCTAGGCATATCCCTATTGATCTAACAATCTCTCATTATAAACCATGCTATATCTTGAGATATCTTATCGATTGTCATTGATATATCATGTATCTTTACAACATAACACAATTATAGGGCTCTTTCTTCTGATAATATTCATTATAGGCTCTTCATTACTACCCTCAAAAGAGGGTATAATAAATAAGGGTTTTCTCATAGATATCAGAGCTCTTAATAACAAAAAAAAATTAGCATTCAAAACACCCAAAATAACTAGACATCAAACTAGATAGAATAGACCAAGTAGATAATGAAAATGTTAAAATAGTTATCATAATTAACCTAGGAGAATAGCACCAAGATTAGACTACAACACTGGACCTTCTAGTGTCCATTTTTGGTGATCCTATCTAAACAACAAAAAAACCAAACTTTCCAAAAGTAGGTAGAAAAATAGGTTCAGCTATAGTTTTGCACATTCAGACTAGTTCAGAATCAGTAGTTTCTAGTATACATTTGCTTAGAGAATCTAGATGTAGGGGACATCATGTATGGAATGATGGATCTTACTTTTAGTTTTAGATATGATAGTTGGTATAACTTCCAGATCAGAATCCATGTCCTAGACACCAATGATTGGGGGAAATGTGTGTGACACATTTATTTTCTTTTCTTTTCAAGTTTAGTAAATTACCTAGGCATTCTCATTAGTTACATGACTTATTCCATCTACGAGTGGTTAGAGTAATTTTGGAGTGGATTTCATACAAGCCTAACTTCCACATTTCTAAGTGGCTTCCACATAAGCCTATAGTCCAATTTTGGAGTGGCTTCATACAAGCCTAATCTCCACCTTTTCTAAGTTGGCCAAGAGTGGAATAATTTATAGTACACATTCAGATATCCACACCATATTATTAGATTATAAATGATTCATGGACTTCAAGATCCATCCTATATGACACACATTCATATTAGTATCAATTCATATCTACATTTCATAGGGTAATGATGGAGCCAAAAGACTAGCTAGCCTTTGTATTCTTGAACCACATACTCAAAGGGATTGGACACATGATCCAAACATAGATCAACACACACAAGATTACATAGCTTCACTTATTGGGTGATGATGGATCTAAAGGGCCAACCTTTGTAATCTTGAGCCACTTTTAGGAAATTGAGCACTCAGTTTTGTTCATAATATT
Source organism: Torreya grandis (assembly GCA_037957365.1). Classification (NCBI taxonomy): domain Eukaryota; kingdom Viridiplantae; phylum Streptophyta; class Pinopsida; order Cupressales; family Taxaceae; genus Torreya; species Torreya grandis. The sequence goes on along the minus strand of JARHVA010009587.1, from coordinate 142,682 downwards.
ACTCTTGGTACAACATCATCCATTATTACTCAACATTACTCAACATCACTCAACATCACAATAGGTTTTATATTGGTTTGTGTACTTAAAGAAGTGTATTTGTTCCTTTCTTTTCCTCTCTCTCTTTTACCTAGATTTGTACATTCTTATTTTAGATATAGCATATATAGGAAGAATTGATCTACTGTTTGCTTTCTTTTCTAGATTTACACTTCATAGTGTGCTTTCTCTATAAACACCTAACATCACATAGCTTTATGAGCTTCACCCTTGTAGGTAAGTTTAGGTATGCTTTCTATTTTTACTTTATCCTAGTATTTCACTTTGCTACAATATAAAATATAGTCATATAAAATGCAAAAAGTGGTAACTTGAGTATGGGTTGTGAAACCCAACCCATAGGTCCCTCTTGATTTATTTCATAACCCTCATATGCATATTTTCATTAATTCCCAATCATTTTTATTCTTCTAGACTTGATCTCACCTCAACTAGACTGCTATTTCCCTAAAAAATCTATCCCCAAGTCCTTTTAGCTCAAGAATATAGTGGCTAACTTAGACTATAGTGTCAAGCCCTCTAGTGTTAACTTTCGATGCTACTGTCCAAGTGTATTTTTGCCTCCAATGGTTAGTTATTTCTACTTCTTATCCCTCTTCTTGTTAGCCTAATGTGAGCACATTCAACCCATGACCAATAAAGCCCTATAAAATCCCATTCAAAATTCATTTGAAAAGGGTTGACAAATATCACAAAGAAAACAAGAATACAAGCAAGAATACTCAAGAAATATTCTCTATTCTCTACATACAACTAGCTAGTACTACTAAAAGATTATTCAAATCCTTACATCAGTCCCTATCCACCTTAAGCACACCCAGTTTTAGCATTTGCATCTTCATACACATAATTACACAAAGAACATCAAGTGGGAGAAATACATATGGCTTGATCCCTCTTTGGAGTATTGATATGTAGGTATATTTCCCACATAAAGGGTGTGAATACATGTGTAGCGCATCTTACACACACTAACCCCCCCCCACCTTTTCCTAAAGTTTGTCAAAACATAATGTAGTCTAGTGTTTGAATATTAAATTAGCTCTATAGGGAGTTTCACAAACATTCAATAGTCAAAATTTCAAAGGAAGGCTCACATGGACATATTGAACAAAACCCATAAAGCTTAGATCTCTTAGATAATAGCAAAAAAAGAGGATTATAGCATTAGACCCTAAGGTGTCTTATTTCAATGCTCTTTTTTAATCAATAAAAAAAGGCTAGATCCTAATTTGTGTAGTATCTTAGTCCTGCATAATGAATTTTAGACCCTACAAAAACCTTCTCAATTAGTTTCTAGCTAATTCTTATTTTGTCTCTCTTAATATTATTTTTAGAAAGGTTTAAATTATAGTCAAATTATCAAAAATTAGTAGCTTAATTATTGCATATTTATTTACTGATTTCATATTCTATACCTTTAACTAAATTAGGAATAATACACCAATATTCCCAAAACTATTAAATCAATGTTAGAAGATCAAGCAAGATTGATAGAGAGAAGCATATTTTAAAGTTACCCGTTGTAAAGTTTTCAAGTTTTTATAGAGACCTATTGGCCATATTTAGCCCACATACCAAGCATGTGCCTAGTGTCTAATGGTCATGATGTAGAGAAAGAGGTAGAGTTATAGATTGATCAAATGATCAAAATGGCTTGGACAAGATTTGGATGGAATGAGTGGAACATAGAGATCATGAAGCTCATAAAGGTTTTTAAACAATTTAAGTTCACTTAAAGTTTAATTTTTCAATTTCTAAGGATATTTATAGAGTTACAAAGACTCTATGGAGTGTCATAAATGATTTCAAAGAGTATGGGATGATAGGACCTAGGCTCACAAAGCTCTGACACCAATTGTCAGGATTAAGAGCAAATTGATTACCTTTGTATAAACAACTAAACATGGAATTTAACTAGAATAATAAGTAACTAGAAATTTAAAATAGCACAGAATATGAGAGATAATACACAATCGTATTCCACTCATCTAGAAGGAAATACAATAAAGAGATCACACTCTTCCCACACCTCTTGGGCATACCAATAATCTTCCCTCAAGAGTTATCTCTCTCAATTACAAACACAATCAACTCAAACATAGAGTTGGTGTTTCAACCAGTCAGTAACAATACTGCCAGTATCACCGAGTACACACACATACTCCAAGTCTGATTACACCACGTACTCCAAGTAGATCTCACCTGATCTTGCAACAACCTACAAATCAAATGATCTTACTTACAATGTAGATATTCTACCTAATCTTGCACACCTACAGATCAACCTGGTCTTGCACACTTGTAGACCTACTAGATCTTACACTCGGGAAGAACCCTTGTCCTTACCTCTCCAAGTCCTTATGATTCTCCAAATTACAATACAGCCGCATGAGTCTATTATATAGATCCCATACAAAAAATAATTAGACTTCCTAATTACAATAATTAGAAATGTAGCTCCAAGACTAAAATTAGTCTTTACATGCAAACAACCGGTTTGTTAAACAAACTGTTCATGTAACTAACAGTTCTGGAACTACACAGGCGACCAACATCAGTCACTATCTATCTAGAGATGACCGATGTCAGCTGATCCATGACCGATGTCGGTAGCTTCTTATCCACCTCTGACCAACATCAATTAGCCTGATCGATGTTGGTTATTGTGACACTCAAAGACCTCCTCCATGTTTGCATGAGTGAAGCTTTTAGCTCCACAACCTAATAATCTACCACTTGGAGATAAATAGCTACACTTGTACTTATACCTGTACATCATCTAATTTGTTTCCTAGCTTGTATCCCTCTTCAATTTCAATCTTGAAGACCAACCACCACACATCCTGTGGTGCTACGCCTGTCATCCAAGTCCCATGCCGCATCTGAATCTACATACCCATGTAGAGAAGTCCCTGACCCTACATCACATGTATACCTACTGTTGCTCCCTCTCAGATACCTAAGAATCCACTAAACTACTTTCTAATTCTTCTTTCCTGGATTGGCCACAAACTTGCTGACAACACCCATTGCTTGGGCAACATCAGGTCTAGTACATACCATACACTTAACCTCATCATGTGAATTAAGACACTATTCTGTGAACTATCCATCCATAGGTGTGTTAACTGGCTCTACATCCTGTATCTTGAACTTCACCACTACCTTATTCACACAATCATCCTAAGACAACATCAACTTGTGATCTTCCCTATCTCTAGGAATACTCATGCCAAAGAATTTTGCTACTCCCAAATTCTTCATGACATATCTCTGAACTAACTTTACCTTTAGCTCAGCAAATCCCTACATGTGTGACCCTGCAACAATCATACACACAACATATAGTAATAGGATAATGTAGCTAATATTATCCAACCTGGTAAAGGAAACACAATGGTTACATTGACATTGACTAAAGCCATGTTTTGCCATACACATGTCAAACCTCCATTATCCTGCAACCTGCTCAAGACCATATACCCTAGCCTTCCATCTCATGTGTACATTCTCTCTCTTATTTAACCTAGGAATCCATTCATCTTTTAGTGCTTTATTTTCAGCTAACAACTCTACCAAATCTCCCAGTTGGTTCTCATCCAAGGAATCAACTTCCTCATTCATACCATTCTCCCACTATTTCCTAGATTCTACCTGCTCTGCTTCTTTAAAACTTCTTGGTTCTTGACCATCAGTGAGCAAAAAGTAGTCTAAAGAAGGGGAATAATGAATTTGAGGCTTACTTACCCTTTTAGTCCTCCTCATGGGTGTTTGAGACTCTTTGATAGCTTGTTGTCTGCCCAAAATCCATTTTCTGGTCAACCCTGGTCTGCACCCAACCGATGTCAAATCCTCCTGATCACCGATGCCAATTCCCTAACCAACATCGGTGTCCACCTGGTCACCGACATTGGTACCATGACCAATGTCAATCTCCACCTACTTGACACCATTGACTCTGGTCTACACATGACCGACATCGGTACCTACCTAATCGACGTTGGTTCCACCTGACCGATGTTGGTAACTATGTTTTCCTGTGAGTGATGACTTTTTACCCACAAGCTTACCTTGGATCATAACCCTATCCAAACTACCCTGCTTAGTTTTATTTAGCCTCCCTAGCTGATCACTGTCCATCATCTCCTCCATGAACACCAAGGCTTTCTAGTTCTTAAGTTTGTCAAAGACATCAGACTTCCTCTTAAGAACATGCATCCCCTTCTTACTCATGTGACCAAGCCTACAAAGACACATATTTGCAATAGAAGGAGAACCAATAATACAAGTAGATAGATAAAGAATACCTACTTTCTTACCACATGCTAATTCAAGTGCATCCACTGTGAGAGTTACTATGCACTTCTCATCACCCAACTTTCCTATAAAAATTAGACTCCTCTTTAGGATTAGGACCTGCATGACATCCTTCAACACCCATGTGTTGGCCATCTACAATTTTAGCCACACTTCCCCTTTGCCAACAATTTGACAAGGCTCACCAACCCCTAAATAAATCTTTCCAAAGTCTCCAAGGACATTAACATGGAAAAATACTTTATTTGGGATTGCATGGAAAGAGGCAATAGAATCTATAAACTAAGATTATAATTTATCCAAGGAACATATAAGAGCAACCCATGCAACAATACCTGAAACATATGCTTCTTTATTTCCTTAATGATGATCTTCTACTAACCAAAAATCTTTCTTTACCTATTCTTTCTTTCCATAATTCCATAATTGAGAATTCTTACCATTGAATTCCTCCATTCTTAGTGTATTTTCTTCTACCATTGCTATACTCCCACTCAATCAGAAACCCCTAAGAGTGACCTGTAATCAAAAAACACTTAACACACTCTAAAACCAAGGTGTTAGTGAACCTTGCTCTTAGAACTTGCAACCTCACTCTGATACCACTTGATAAGACCTAGGCTCATAAAGCTCTAACACCAATTGTCAGGATTAAGAACACAATTGATTACCTTTATATAAGCAACTAAACACATAATTTAACTAGAATAATAAGTAACTAGAAATCAAAAATAGCACATAATATGAGAGACAATACACAATTGTATTCAAATCATCCAGAAAGAAATACAATAAAGAGATCACACTCTTCCCACACCTCTTGGGTGTCCCAGTAATCTTCCCTCAAGAGTTCTCTCTCTCAATTACAAATGCAATCAACTCAAACATAGAGTTGGTGTTTCAACCAGTCGGTAACAATACTACCAGTACCACCGAGTACACACACATACTCCAAGTCTGAGTACACCACATACTCCAAGTAGATCTCACCTGATCTTGCAACAACTTGCAAATCAAATGATCTTAATTACCATGTAGATCTTCTACCTGATCTTACACACCTACAGATCAACCTAGTTTTGCACACCTGTAGACCTACTAGATCTTACACTCAAGAAGAACCCTTGTCCTTACCTCTCCAAGTCCTTATGATTCTCCAAATTACAATATAGACCCATGAGTCTATTATATAGATCTCATACAAACAATAATTAGACTTCCTAATTACAATAATTAGAAATGTAGCTCCAAGACTAAAATTAGTCTTTACATGCAAACAACCAATTTTTTAAACAAAATGTTGATGTAACTAAAAATTCTAAAACTACACAGGAGATTGACATCAGTAATTTTCTATTTGGAGATGACTGACATTGGCCGATCCATGACCGATGTTGACAGCTTCTTGTCCACCTCTGACCGACATCGGTTGGCCAAACTGACGTCAGTTACTATGACACTCAACAACCTCCTCCATGTTTGTATTAGTGAAGCTTTTAGCTCCACAACCTAACATGGGATTTCATGGTATTCATATGGTCACTCATTCCATTTGGAGCTTATCTAGACATTTGGCTCCAGTGGTAGAAAAATTGAGTGACCATTTTGATGTTGCTAGATATCATACATGTGGATGAGTCAAGGAGAGTTGATCACATGGGTTTCTTCACATTAGTCCTAAAATACCATGTGCTAAGCTTTAGCTCATCTTCCTAATCACAATAGAAGATTTAAGGGTTTAAAGTGGACTCCCAAAACAAAATTTGCTAAGTTTCCATACTTATCTATTTTTCATAGAGTCCAAACAGAGTTGAGGGAGAATATTCATGAGTTCATATCTCATGTTTATAGATGATTTAAAGAAAATAATCAAAAGTTTTTTTTTCATTTTTTTACCAAAATCATTTACACTAAAGTTTTAGATCATGTGTTGTATCACAATAAAAGAACTTGCACATGTGGCAGTCTTAAGAAGAAATAATCAATAGGTCTATTCATTTTGGATTCTAGTTCATATACACCAAGTTATAGGTTTGATGAAGTAAGATGAAATATATGGATGGGTATAGTTTTCTCCCAACACAAAATTTGCTAAGTTCTAATACTTAGCCTTTTTAGACTAAACATCGTCAAGATGTCATGCAAGATCAAACAAACCAATCAACTTCAACATTCTATAAAAACACTTATAAATATCAAATGGAGAGTAGATAAAAATTATTTGTTCCTTTCAATGTTAAGTCTCTTTTTTTCAAATTTGGTGTCCCCATGATCTTTTCACTTCAAGTTCTAAAATTGTAAAGTTGATCAAAAAATAGTTGACATATGTGTGAATGTCATTTTTAAGACCCATAAATTGACCATTTGGATTCAAAATCCTTGGTGGGAACTTGAGAATGAATGTGTGTTTGACAAGTGTCAAGCCCATGAGAGCTTGATAAATTTAAATGGTTATTAGGGACCAATGAGAAACTGAGCTCGGGGTAATGGGTCCTAAAGATCCATGGTTTGCATTTAATCCAATCTCAAAATCTATTGGAGTGAAATAGAGTCAAAAGGGTTAATGATATGAAATTATTACCTTTATCCAATAGAAAAGGGATGAGCCAAAATGTTTGATGAAAGTTAATAAATCAAGATGGACCCAAATTGACAAGCAAAATAAAAGGACCCAAACTTGACTTTGACTTGAGTTACCAAAAAAAGTAAAGGAAAAGAGCTTAATGCAGACTCAATTTGGAATAAAATGTATTAAGATAGATCCATAGAGGTAAAATAGGTCTTTTTAAACCTAATATGTACCAAAAGGGTGGAATCTTGTTGCCAAAAGGGGGATCTAACTTTAAACAGATTGTCATATATATTGATTATAGTAAAACCAATATCCTTAGATTGGTTTTCATCTATAGTTTAGCTAGATATAGTTTTATAATCATGGAGTAGTTATGTACTTTTAATAAAGGGATGTTTAGTCCTTTCAACATGGTCTCAGCTCTGCCAAACCACTTCTTAGGTAGGATTGAGCATGGCTCAGTTAGATACATGAATATGAGGATTTTGTCCTCATAATGAGATCAAGTGGAAGATCAAAATAAAAAAGGACTTGGGGAATTAGAAATTAGTTGGATCATTCATTTCTATAAATATCATGACTTATAAATATTTCCAAACTCTTGTCTTCTAGTGTAGTTTGCTCAACCAATGAAATGATTTAAAGGCTATTTGGGAAAATCATGAATATCTTGCTCATAATGATTTGTTCTGATTGAACCAAAATCATGGTGGAATATCTCTTAAAAGATGGAAACCCATTTATTATCATTGACCAAGGTGTTCTCCCCTTCTTTCTCTCTTACCATTCTCCTATATTATTTTACTCTTTCCATTTGTAAAGGGTTATCAAATTTTATACTTCTTTTTATCTTTTTAAGAGATGGGACACTCCTTGGGATACTACAACGCATGCTTAGCTTGATTAGGATTGACACTATCAGACATTTTTAATAACTACCTCTTAAAGTAATAAGGACTTTATTTGCTTATCTTTTTCCTTGAATCTATGTTTGGAAAGTTATGCACTATGGCATTGTGTGAAGGAGAGTCTTCATCATTAATGGTCATTCTTTATGACTTTGTCTAGAGGGTTTTCAATGTTATTTATAGGTTTAGGTTAGTGTTCTATTATAAACCTCTCCTATGAAATATTTATGCAAATTAGATTGATACTAAGGTTGTGTAACCTAGTACTACCGTATACTGATTAGTGTGGGTTTGAGCTTATGGGAATTTCTCTCTTAAGTTTGGTGCATTACCTAGTTAACTATTTTAGGAGCCCTTATTCCTTTTATAACCCTTTTCCTTGTAAAGCATTAGTCTTAGATTTATTTTTAGGTGAGTATCAAAGAGGAAGCTAGCCTACTCCAAAGGTCCAACCCCAACATAGGTGACCCACAACCTAGGGTTATCCCAATTTTATAGCTCAATTAGAGAGATCCTAAAGAACCCTATCTAAGGGTGAAAATTAAGACTATAACAAGACCATTTATATACCAATTAAATAACAATTGATTGAAGATATGTTATGAGTTTTTTGAGTGCATCCTAGATATATGGTGTGAATGTTTAGATGAAGAGAAATGAGCTCAAAAATGATTTATCTTGACTCTTAAACATTATAGGGTTTCTCAATTAAACACTAAGGATTTAATCTATGGAATTTATAGGCATGTTTTATATTTATGTTGACTAGATATAGATATGAATTGGTTACTTAAGTTATATCTTAATTCCTTATTATCATTGAGCAATTGGCCCCTTTGACCTAGAAATTATCGACTCAAATAGTGATATAAAGCTTAATATTTACTACGTATTAGAGTTAATATTTATCCAAAATTTATCAATGGTTAGCACTTAATCTTACATTGAATATCCAATGAAGCATAGCAATGTCAATTTTTTGAAGGCACCTATGAGTTAACATGCTAATGACAAGTGTCATAATCATGGAGCTTGCATAGTAAATCTATGAAATGGTTTAAGTTAAATAATCAAGGATTAATGTGGGAATGCTAAGTGTCACAATAGTAGGAACTAATAATAAATGTGTAGAATGCATGTGAAAATTCCAAGTGTCACACTCATGAGAGCTTATGAAAGATAAAGTTCAAGCTTGTCAGAAGACCAAACAATGAACTTGTGATGGTGCAATGAAGATCTAACAGAGTGAGTAGACTAAATTGGATCAAGTTATTTATGTTTAATGACATAGAGGTGAGTTAAAAATTGAGATAATTTTATGAGATCAATGAAACATATTCATTCCAAAGTCTTAAGAAGTAATGAGATTAGACCAAGTGCTCAAAGTTTAATGTTAGATAGAGGTAAAGCTCATGAAACTTTGAATATCTAAAGGCATGTGGGAGATCAGATCAAAATATCCAATAGATGCATTTTAAATTTAGAACATTAAATCCTAGAATTGTACAAGGATATAACAAAGCACGTGAGCCTATCAGAACTTGATCTAATAGACATGTTTTAAAGTTGAGAAATTTGAATTAGGATCATCACATCATGGTGAAAAACATAATATCAATGGTTAGTATTTAAATATTTGCTCATCATAATGGTCAAGTAGAGGACCACATAGGAAAGATAAATTATATAATATAGACAATGATATAGATCATTGTGATTGATCTAAATTGTGCAATTTGACATGCACATCAAAAATAAAGTGAAGTATATGCTAAAAATAGAAATGAGACAAATAATAATGGAGGTAGAGCATGAATTCAAGATGTGGGAATTTGTTATTCAATAAATATGAATCGAGTCTGGAATTGTGATGTGTTAGTAAACAAGTGTGAACACAAAGAATATATGAGACCTAGATATAATGCTTATATATGTCATCTAGGATACAAAAAAATAAGTTGTTTTTGAATAGAGTCAATTTGAGAGAGAGAGAGAGAGAGAGAGAGAGAGAGAGAGAGAGAGAGAGAGAGAGAGAGAGAGAGAGAGAGAGAGAGAGAGAGAGAGAGAGAGAGAGAGAGAGAGATGGTTGAATTGTGTCAAATAAAAAATATAGAGACATAGAGGAAGAGGGGAAGAGTGGAAGAGAAGAGATAAATAGTAGAGTTTGAGTAGTTATAGAATATACTTGTAATAAAGAATTGGAATTGGATTCATTTATGAATTAACATTTTAATCTAGAGTTTTAGGTCCATAATACAGATCTAATTGGTAGGTGCCATCAGGAGAGCTAAGTTGTTACTCAGTTAGGGAGTTGGTGATACCTTAGAGTAGGTGATCTTAAACTAGGGGATTAGTCTCTCCTTAGGGTTAATTTACCTTAAACATTATAACTAATTAGGTTTTTATTGTGAGGCTAGATTATAATAGTGTATTCTAGTAGCTATTCTCACTATGGTTTTTCCCATATTAGGTTTTCCATGTATACATATGGTGTTGTGTCTATTTCTATGTATGTGATCTCTACACATATTTTTAATCAACATTAAAAGGATTAAAAATGACTAATTTAGTCAATATAATTATTCATCTCCCCTCTTAATAGATACTTGTGTTCTAATAATTAGTATTAGAGCCCTAGATCTTTATAAAAAATATTAATCAACTCGAGTAGATCTTAGATGGTGAACACAAATGGATAGTCAAGAAGGTTCTTCCTCAAATAAAAAATATCTCTTTGATGGATAAAACTATAGATTTTGGAGCATTATAATGGAAGAATATTTATATTCATTAAGGTTTGATGTATGGATGTCTGTTGTAAATAAATATACAACTCCTAATATAACTCCTTACTAATCAAGCTACCAAGAAAGCATATGAGAGAAATGCCAAGGAAAAGAATATTATTTTATGTGTATTATATAATTCAAATTTCATCAAAGTGATGCATTATCAAAATACATAATATATCTTGAACAAATTAAAGATTATCTATAAAGGTGATGACAAGGTAAAGCAGGCCAATATAAAAACATTCAAAGGCAAGTTTGAAAGCCTTAAAATGAATTAACAAGAGAAAATTATATACTACCTCATCATAGTAGATTAATATTCAATACAATCAGAGGCCTTGGAGAAGAGGTGAAATATCTAGTCATTATCAAAAAGGTCCTAAGATGTCTACCATCAAGGTATGACTCAAAAATATCTGAAATAGAGGAAGAAAGAGATCTAAATAAAATCATTATTGATGAGTTTCATGGAACATTCATAGCCTATGAGATGAGAATGGGAGAAATAGAAACCTTCAAGAGAGAAGTTGAATTCAAAGCATCAAAACCAATAAAGGTGGAAGCGCCTACATTTGAATTTGGGGGACTAATGAAGAAGAAGCTAACTTTGTTAGAATAATGAGAAGAGGGTATGGAAACTACAAAGGTAAGTTATCCTTTAAATTTTTGAAGTATAGTAAGGTAGGACATTTTCATACTAAATTCCCTTATAATAAAAAGGATAACTTTGAGTAAGAAGAGGATAGTAAAAAGGTGAAACCCCACTACTCTAAGAATAAGAACTTATTTAAAAATAAGAAGGGTTTGTACACAAGAGAAGATAGTGATTCATTAGATGATATGATAGTTATGATGATGACCATAAATGTGCCTTTATGGCTAAAGAAAAGGAAGTCATATTCATGATATTAGGATCAACTTCGATGAATCAAGAAGAATTTGAAGACTCGAATGAATAAGAAGAAAGAGAAGTGGATCTAGAGTGTGAAATCATATGTGCTCTAGATGAAATTGACAAGTTGAGAAGAGAGAACTCAAAATAGAAGAAGCTTGGACAAAAGGAAATTAAAAAAATGTCCAAAAGTCTTAAATTTTTTGATTAGATGGTGGTTAGCCAAAGACACAAGTTGAAGAGGCCAAAAGAATATAAGATGTATTCAAACTTGAACTAAAATTTAAATCTAATGAGTACATGAAGTTAGAAGTAGAAATAGTGTCTTTGAGAAAAAAACTTGATAAAACTAAAGAACAATTAGACAAAGGTCTAAAGCTAAAAGGATGATAAGATATTATTGATGAATTGATCAACTCTCAAAAGCCTTCAAAAGATAGATATGGTCTTGGTTCTGAAAAAGGTAAAAGTCCCATAACCATTACATCTACTAATCCTATATGACAACTTCAAAGTAGAAGGAGAATCAAGAGCAAAGAAAGAGAAATCTTACAAGAATACAAAGATAGACACAAACACTGTTGATGTGAAGAAATTTGAAGGAAAAAATAATCATAAATAAAGGAAGAAGAGCAATGAGAAAATATCTACAAACTTAAAGTAGATGTAAAACACAAAGGTAGTTGATGCAGATGGTTATAGAAGAGTGATAGATTTGAAGAAGCTAGAGTTTAGAAGAGCTCTTCATTTTTGCACAAACAAATGCTATGATCAAGTATTCCTTATCTTTATATGGTTATTATTATACATGTAATTAGTTTGTTCATAGGTCTATTGAATGTAGGGTTTTACCTAAAATGAAAACAAACCTTGTAAGCAAAAATTGATTTGCTCCCTTGTTAGATACAAATGTAATATGCTATAATTGCAAAAATTTTGGTCATGTAGCTAAACAATGTAGAAAAAACTTTTTAAGACCAAAACACAAAAGAAAAGCATGCCTCTTAGTGTGAACAAAGGTTCAAAAGTATCTTAAAAAGGGGAAAATAAGCCAATTAAGAAATCTAAGGATCTGTGGAAAGTTAAATATCAATCTATTATTGCTCAAATTGCACTCCATGCTAAGGAGAAAAAATTATGGGTAATAGATAGTGATTTCTCAAAGTATATGATTTGTGATAGAAGTGAATTCATCAAACTAAGAAAATTTAAAAAAGATCTATCAGCCTAGGAGATAACACTTTAATAAAGATTTGAGGTAAAGGAACCTTGAACATAGATGGAAAACTACCTACACATGACATCCTTTATGTTGAAGGATTAAAGTATAATTTGCTAATTATCAACCAAATGTGTGACAATAGATATAAAGTCACATTTAATTTATAAGGTTGTAAGATAAGGATATTTATAATATTGGTTACAAAATGGAAAAGAACTGAAAGCAACATTTATAATCTTAGTAAAGTGAATGGTAATATCTACTCGATATGAAAGATTAATGAGAGTTATTTATGTCATAGAAGAATGGACCAATGAAATTCTGACAACCTGGTAAAGGTGAGCTCAAATAAGTGTGTTAGACACATGCCTAAGATAACCAAACCTATAGACACTACTTACAAGGAATGTCAACAAGGCATGCAGATAAGGGTCATATTTCAAACAAAGGAGTGTGTAACTACGAAGCCTCTAAAATTAGTTCATACTGATCTTTGTGGTCCTACTAAGACAAGAGGATCTAAATGAGAGATATACTTCATGTTATTTTTACATGATTACTCAAGAATTACATGTGTAAAATTTTTTAAGGACAAGTCTCAAGAATTTGAAAGATTCAACATCTATAGGGCCATGGTAGAAAATGAAATTAGACAAAAAATGAAATGCTTGAGATCTAATAGAGGTGGAGAATTCACCTCAAATGATTTCATTGAGTACTATAAGAAGCATGGAATCAAAAGACATTACTCTGCAACAAGGAGTCTATAGTAGAATGGAGTTGTTGATATAAAAAATAGGATAGTCAAGGAAATGGCCAAAATAATGTTAAAAGAATCCAAGTTAACTGATGGATACTAGAGAGAAGAAATTGAAATAGTATTATATATCTTGGATAGAGTTTAACTGAGGGTAAATAGTGATAAAAGTCCTTATGAAGTATGGTATGCAAAACCTACATCTGTTAAGTATTTTAGAGTGTTTAGAAGAAAATGCTACATTAGGAGAAAAAAGGATAAATTGGGAAGATTTGAATCAAGATGTGATGAAGGAATATTTATTGGTTATTCCATCCAAATAAAAGCCTACATATTTTACAAAAAGGGCTACACAATATTTTATATAGCATCAATGACAAGGTTGAAGAAAGCTTGAAACATGTTAAACATGATAGAGAAATCTATAATGAAGAATCAAATTATGAAGAGGAAACAACTAATGAAGAGTATAAAGAAGTAAGTGAAAAGGCACCTACAATATTTGTTCAAAAGGATCATCTAATAGAGTAGATGATTGGTAATAAAAATGGAGTTTAGACAAGGATAAAAGTTACAATGAACAAGGAATAATTAAGTTTTTCTCTAATGTCTAAAATTGAGCCTAAGAGATATGTTGAAGCTAGCAAAGATGAGAATTGGCTAAAAATTCATGGAATAATAACTAAGCCAAATTGAAAAGAACAAAATGTAGGAATTAGTTCCAAGACCTTCAAACAAGAATGTAATAGGTAAAAAATGGGTATTTATAAAAAAAAGCTCAATGAGGATGGAAATGTTATAAGGAATAAGGCAAGTTTGGTGTGCAAAGGATATGCACAAGTTGAGGGCATAGATTTTGAGGAAACATTTGCTCTGGCATTGGAAGCCATAAGAATGTTTCTAGCATTCTCTATTTATAATAAATTCAAATCCTATGAAATGGATGTTAAGCCTAATTTCTTGAATGGAAACATAGAAGAGGAAGTCTACATAGAACAACTTGAAGGTTTTTAGCTATCAAAATAGGAAGATTATGTATGCAGATTGAAAAAATATTTGTATGGTCTAAAACAAGCACCTAGAGCATGGTATTAAAGATTAGACTAGTCCCTATAATAACAAGGATTCAATAAAGGATGTGCAGACTGTAATCTATAATTTAAATTAGAAGGTGAGAATATGTTAATTGTTGTTATATATGTTGATGATATCATTTTTGGTGGTAGCAACAATAAAATGTGCAAAGACTTTGCTACTCAAATTCAAAATGAGTTTGAGATGTCTATGCTTGGAGAAATTGATTTCTTCCTTGGACTATAGATAGTACAAACTGATGAAGGGATATTTATATCTCAAACCAATTATGCTAAGGAAATTCTCAAGAAGTTTGGAATGGAAGATAACAAACTAGTTATTACTCCCATGATAACTATATGTAATTTGATCAAAGAGGATGAGTCCCATGATGTATATCAGACTATATACAAATCAATGATAGGTATCTTATTATACCTAACTTCATCGAGACTTAATAACATGTAAGTAGTGTGCATGGTTGTAATATTTCAATATGCTCCTAAAGAGTCACATGTCAATGTAGTAAAAATAATCTTTAGATATATAGAGAGTACAATTGACTATGGTCTTTGGTATCCTAAAGATGAAAATTTCACTTTGATAACATATAAATATGTTGATTAGGTAGCTTGTATGGATGATAGAAGAATCACTAATAGTGGTGCATTTTTCCTTTGAAACAAACTTGTTTAATGGTTTAGCAAAAAAAAAGAGTCAGTTTCTCTTTATACAATAAAAGTAGAGTATATGGTAGAAGTGGCATATTACACTTAAGTTTTGTGGATGAAGCAAACACTCAAAGACATCAAGGTAGAGTACAAATCACCTATCTCTATTTTTTGTGATAATTCAAGTGATATTAACCTACTAAAGAATCTAGTGATGCATTCTAGAACCAAGAACACATCAATCAAGTGTCACTTCTTAAGATAAAAGGTTATAGATCAGGAGGTCACAATGGATTATATTCCAACTCAAAATAAAATTGTATACATATTCACCAAACCTCTTCTGAAGGAAAAATTCGAGTAACTAAGATAAAATTTGGGAGTGGTGGATCCTAAATCACATCACTAGATCCTAGTGATACAGCATGAGTCCAGGGGGAGTATCTCAGAAGTCTTATTAATCCCTAGAATAAGATAGAAAAGGAAACTTAGGTATGTATATTTTTGCAAATTTCTAATGAGTTGATGGTTGTAAACTCTTAGACAAACTCCTTTATTTAATAAAGGGGGAGAATATTTTGGACAAATAGTGAGAAATTTAGAGTCCCTTTAGCACTGATGTCAAAGGGGGAGAAAAAGTAAAAATGTTCTATATAAAATTTTGAAAGAGAAAAGCATGTGTCCAAGTTAAGTTTAGGCAAATGTTCCATTGCCTAAGGGGGAACAAGTTTGGTATGAATAGTTTTAACTCAAGTTCATTAGAAGCCAATGTAATCAATGCTATAAGAGTAGAGTATTATAAGATCAGAGCTTTTAGTTTTACATCAATTCCAAAGGGGGATATTATTTGCATTATAATTATCCTTGATGTCAAAAGGGGCATTATGGATGTCACTAATGTCAAAATATCACATAATATTGATGGAGATAACATGTTTTAAATTTTCTTAGTGCAAAGTTGTCATGCTTTTATAAAGACCATTTATGGACCAATTGAAGAGTAATTGATTGAAGATCTATTATGGGTTTTTTGAGTGCATCCTAGATATGTGGTATACAGGTTTAGATAAAGAGAAATGATGTTAGAAATGATTTATCTTTTCTCTCAAACATTATAAGGTTTCTCAATTAAACCCTAAGGGTTTAATCTATGATGTTCATAGGCATGTTCTATTATTATGTTGATTGGCTATAGATAGGAACTAGTTACTTAATTAATATCTTAAGTCCCTATCATCATTATGAAACTAGCCCCTACGACATAGAAATTACTAGCTTAAGTAGTGATCAAAGACCTTAATATTTCTTAAGTCTTAAACTTAATATTTCTCCTAGCTGAATCAATATTTAGTGATTAATCATACATTGAATATCCAATGAAGCATAGCAAAGTCAATTTGTCAAAGGCACCTATGAGTAAACATGCTAGTGACAAGTATCATAATCATAGGGATTGTACAATAAATATACAAAGTGGTTTAAAGTCAAATTTTCATGGATTAACCTGAGAATGACAAGTGTCATAATAGAAGGAATTGATAGAAAATGTGCAAAAGTCATGCAAGGATGCCAAGTGTCACACTCATAGGAGGTTGCCAAAGATAAAGTGTGAGCTTGTTAGATGATCAAATGATGAGCATGTGATCATGAAATGAAGATATAATGGAGTGAGTGCACTCAATGGGATCAAGTGATTGATGTTTAATGACATAGAGGTGAGTTAAAGAATGAGCTACTTTCATGGGATAGACACAACATATTAATTCCAAAGTCCTAGAAATTAATGAGATTAGACAAAGTGTTTAAATTTTAACATTAAATAGAGGTAAATTTCATTCAAATTTGAATTTCTAATGGCATGCAAGATCTTGGATCAAAATATCTAATTGATTCACTTTAAATTTGGAGAATTAAAGCCTAAAATCATATAAGGATCCAACAAAGCATGTGAGTCTATCAGAACTTGATCTAACTGACACATTTTAAAGTTGAGAAATTTTAATGAGGATTATTAGATAATGGTGAAAAACTTAAGATCAATGGCCAGTATTTAAATATTTTTTCATCACAATGGTCAAGTAGAGGACCATGAAAGAAATATGCATTATACAACACACAAAATGATATAGATCCTTGTGATCGATCTAAATTGTGTAATATGGCATGTGCATCAAAACTAGAGCCTAGTATATGCTAAAAATAGTAATGAGACAAAGAATCATGTTAGTGGATCATGAATTCAAGATGTGGTAAGTTTTTTATTCAAGCAATATGAATCGAGTCTAAAATTGGCATGGTGTGTTAACAAACAAGTGTGAACATAGAGAATATACAAGACATAGTACAATGATTATATATATGTCATCTAGGATATAGTAAAAGAATTTGTTATTTTTAAATAGAGTTGAATTGAGAGAGAGAGAGAGAGAGAGGCAAAGAGCAAGAGGTTGTTGAAGTGGTTGAATTATGTCAAATAGAAAATATAGAGACATAGAGGAAGACGGGAAGAGTGGAAGAGAAGAGAGAGATCAATAAAAAAGTTTGAATAGTTACAAAATAGACTTGTAACAAAGAATTAGAATAGGATTATTTATGAATAAACATTGTAATCTAGAGTTGTAGCTCCATAATATAGATCTAATTGGTAGGTGCCATCAAGAGAGCTGAGTTGGTACTCAACTAATAAGTCAGTGCTTCTTTGGAGTATGTATTCTTAAATCAGGGGATTGGTGTCTCATTAGGCTTATTACCCTTAAACATTGTAACCAATGAGGTTTTGAATATGAGGTTGGATTATAATAATAGATTCTAGTAACTATTCTCACTGTGGTTTTTCCCATATTGGGTTTTCCATGTATAAATATGGTGTTATGTCTATTTGTGTGTATGTGATATCTACATATATTTTTAATATGCTTTAAAAGGATTAAAAAGGACTAAGTTAGTCAAGCTACTAATTCACCCCCCCCCTCTCAGTAGATAGTTTTATTCCAACAAGCCAATTTTAGATGTTTATAGTTTATTTTTATTTTAGAAGGCATTTCAAAATGTAAACACAATAATGTATTTTCAAAGAATAAAATGATCTTGTTGTGCTTATGAATTCATCAGTGATGAATGAACTATAGTTGTTCCCTAGAAGGAGTGGTTGGTGAAAGTGTTTGAAAATGGTCCCTCAAAAGAAAGAAGTAGCACAAGGGGACCAAACAAATGAAGATGATGGGGTGAGAACATAATGATTTTCCTAAAGTTGATTATAATCATTAAGAATGAAGGTGGGATGGTTTATAATGGTTTTCCCAAAGGTAGTTATAATCATTGTACCCTGATAGTGGCAATGTGGTATGACAACATAATGATTTACCCAAATGTAGTTATAATCAATAGAAGATGGAGTTGCCCTAGTTAGGATAGATAAATAAGATAATAACATTCCTAAGGAAGGTAAAATAAAGTAAATGATTAGAAGTGGTGATAACATAATTATTTTCCCAAAGGTAGTTAGAATCATTGAGAATGAAAGTGGGATGGTGTGCAATGATTTTCCCATAGGTGGTTATAATCATTATACCCCATTTATGTCAAACAAAATTCATGGCTGATGATTGACAACATGATGATTGATAAATTGATATAGAGGGTAAAGATTAACTGGGATAACTTGGTAGTAGGGAGATGCTCATACAAACTAACAGAGGTTGAAATTATTTTTTTATTTAATTATTCTATTTGGAATATGATTGGGATTGGATTGGGATTGCTGCTAGTGCAAGTGTTGAGGATAAGATGGTACCACCATTACTATGTAGGCCTCTTGAAGATGATTTTTTTATAGCACATAATAGTAGGCATCATGATAGAACATCATGAGGAATTAGTTGTAATGTGCATAAGGACTGACTCCCATGATCCAATACTCAGTGGAAAATAATTCATTTATGATAAAAATATGATGACAATGTAGACACATAAATATGGATGGATTCAAGAATAATTGTGTAAGGAATCACCCAATGAACACACATAGACTTGAATCAAGGTAAAAGTGCAAAAAGAAAATAAAAAGGCACACAAATAAACAAAAAACAAAGAAACACAAAAAGAAATAAACAAACATGATGAGGGAATTTAAGAAAAGAAAGGGGGTGGCTAATCTATCTCCATATGCACTAGGCAAGTGGACATTACCTACATAGTTGTGTGGATGATATATAAAATAAAAACTTTAGGCTAAATATCATTTTCCTAGGAAATGGGAAAAAAATAATAACTCATGAAAAAAACATGATGGATGTGATAGAAGAATAAGAATGGTCTTGTAAAATGTCAAGTTCATGGGATAAAAGGCCAAAAAGGATGGGGAAACTAAATGATAAGTGGTTTATTGTGACTTAGTAAGGGTTCCCAGAATCCCTAAGACAATAGAGTGGTCCATGTTTTTAGTTTTTTTAAAAGGTTTTGAAATGTTTTTGGGAATTTTATAGGTATCTCATCTCTATCAATAATTACAAGACACCAAACAACCCAAGTTCACAAAATGGTGAGAGTGTGGCTAGCTTAAAAGGATGCTCACAAAATGGTGAGAGTGTATGGACAAGGGAGACTAAGATGAGCTAAAAAAATATTGAGAATGACACAAATAGTCCCAAAATGGCTTGAGGTCATAGTAATTCCACCTTATGATAGAGGAATCTGAGTAGTGTAGTAGCTAATTCAAATAAAATAGGCACAGTTGTTATGATGGAATAATATGGTATAGGAATGCTAGTTAATATGTCAAGGCAAAATAAACAAATATTTCTCTAGTTTTCCCATAGGTTGTTATAAATAAGATGCAAATGATCAGATTAATGATACTAATTTTTGCATAGGTGGTTATAATTAGTAACAAAACTGGTGAAACATTGATTTGCCCCTATAGGTGGATATAATTAGGCTCAAATAAATAAAAATGATAAGAAGGGAACAAGAAACAAAGGATGCATGATGATCCCCATAAATTTCATGTTATTATGTCCATATATTGTACTCATCTTACTTGATTTCCATGATTTTGAACACTTTTCCATATAGTTCCCTACATCCATAAACCATATAGCATTATGTTTTCAAATCTTTTGAATAGTTAAAATCATGTATTGAAATTAAATATATGATGATTGTCTATTGATTTAGGATGATTTTTATATACATGTGTTTTGAAGATGTTTTAGAGAAAAAGGTATATAGCATGAAGCATCCTAAAACAAATGAATCTCATTACATAGACCATCCTACTACCAATGTATAACCAAAGCAATGGATGAATAGATTTTGATTCTCTTCTAATCAACTCATAGAAATGACTCTAACCTCCATGGAGCTCAATAAAGAAGTAGTTGAAGAATGAACAACCTTGTTTGTCATGTAACAAAGTCACAATATTCACATGAAGGATGTCTTTAATGAAAGGAACTAATTTTAGTTATCCCAATTCAAATGTATCTTAAAATAGAATGTATATATTATTTTTCATAAAAAAATCTCTTGTATAGTGTGTGTGTGTGTGTGTGTGTTTATATATATATACATATATATATATATATATATATATATATATATATATATATATATATATATATATATATATATATATATATATATATATATACATATATATATATATATATATATATATATATATATATATATATATATGTAGTAGCAGAGTTGAGACATAAAATAAAATAGTATATATTGAATAGAGGTTGTCATAAGTATATTGTTACACAATTGTGATTATAACTTCATGCAGCAATTCGTTGTTGCACTTTTGATTAAAATGAGTGAGCAATTCTGAATTCAATTTAGTGTTGTAAAATGAAGGGTTGAAGCTAGAGTTGGAAAGAGGAAGGGCCCCCTTTGGAAGGCTTCAACAACAATCCAACCTATTTGTTTAGCTAAGCATGTTATTTAATTTCCTTAAGCGTTATGTGTTTCATTTATGAGTTTTGAAATTTACATTATTACTTAAATTCAATTAAGGAAAATTCCATGCATAAACATTTATTTTACTATACTTTATTTATGTTTCATTTAAATCATTTCATGTATTGCATTTCAGCATCTTAGACATAATTAACATAATGTCAAATTATATATTGAGTGTGCACATATAGTGACATCATCCTATCGTCTACATTCCTAGGTTGACATTTAAATGAGGTATAAGGTAAATATACATGGTTACTCTCCTTACTCATTTTGATCAAGAGAAGTATATCTGATTGTGAATCAACTGCTAGTCATTTTTGATATCATTATCAGGGAAGGTTGTCACACACTTGTAATCTTAAATCTTAATAGAATTTTTTTCTATATGTTTATTGTTTTTTAAAATCTTTCTATTTTTTTAGATTAAATATTTCATCCTTTCATAGTTTAAATTTCCCTTTTTTCAAAGTAGGATAGTGGAAATTTCAAAAAATCCCATATTACTAACCCTGTGTAGGTAGGGTTGGCAAAATGTAAAAAAAAGTGGTTAACATATGCAAAGCGAAGGGGAATATATAGTAATATTTTTTCCTAAATCATTGAAAATTGCTTCAATATATAAAATACATCCTACAGTAACTAAAGAATGTGAAAGAATTCCTAAAGATCATTCACAGTTGTCAATATAAGAGGTTGAGAAAGAATAATTATTTCCTGCACTGGTAGCATAAGTTAGAGATCTTGAATAGGTTCATACCCATAGAAGAGATCCACATGCACCACTTCTAATAATTCCCACCTTATCACCTCATACTTAATAATCTAAATTTCACTTCTCTTTGTCACCCAAATTTCTTGCTAAGGAGGCATTTTAAGCTATTCTTGCCCCTAGAAGAAACACCAATCTAATAGAATTTTCCAATTTATAGAGATTATTTATTGAGACACTATCAAAATATTTTGAAACCTTCATATTATACACCCCAAGAATTAAAATAAATGATAGGAATTTTAAGCATTGGGTAGCAACATCTCATCTACCAATACAAAGAGTATTCATGGGGGATCACTAAGAAGAAAACACTACCAGTGAGTTTTCTACTTTCAAATTTCCTATCCTTACTACTAACGGAAATTCACCCATGAAAAATATCCCTCACTCTAGCCTCCCTACCTTTAAAGGAAAATCATTTGAGGATCTAGATACATTTCTTTTTGAGTTTGACATCTTATGTTGTAGCTATGATTATAATCAAGATGATCAAAAACTTAAAATATTTATATTAACACTCAAAGATGCATCACTTATATGGTTCATGGAACTTGGAAAGGATGTCATTTATACTTGGGAAGATATGAAGGAGAAGTTTCTGATGAAATACCAAGACTATTGTAGGGGCAAAAAGTATAGGAGAGATGACATTTTATGAATGACATAAGTTGATGATGAGTCATTAAAGGAATATATGGAAAGATTTTTGTTCAGTTTGCAAAAATCCAAGAAAACTACAATGGAAAAGGAATCAATCAAAATGATATTCCTAAAATTAATTAGAGATGATTTTCTAGAGGAAGTAGATGTAATGTCTGGTGGTGATGTTTCTATACTAGTATTTGATGAATTAATAGTTCTATGTATAAACTACTCCAGATCAACCATGAATAAAAATAAGGGTATAACCCTTCTTGTGTCATCCATTATAGGACTATTTAAAGGTGAAGTTATCAACTTGATCCATCAAATGAATTAGGACATCATTAGTTGCCTAGCTACTTAGCTTGATACATTACATACATGAAGAAAGTAAGAAGAAATCAAGAAATCCTTAGCCACCTATTACCCTAAATGTATAAAAAGGAAGGTGGATTGCACATTCCATTCCATGAAAGCTTGGGTAACTAGTATCACTGAATAAAATCTGGAGATAGTAGAGCTTCATGCCATAGGAAAAAATGAGAACTAATTATTGTTTGTGGCTTAATAGAAACTGTGGGTACAAAAGCCAGGTATGCCATCAAACTCTATGTTTACTAATTCTCAATTCTCAAATAACTCTCAATATATCTCTTGGATGAGTATAACCATTCCAAATTGGTCCTAAAAAAGTTGGCAATTACCCTAGAATAAGTTATGGATGCAATAGAATGGATAATAACCTCAATAAGGACAATTCCACAACTATTAATGGTTTTATCTCTCTAATCCATGATAATAAAAATGAAGATGAAATCAAAGCTTTCCATAGAAAATGTAACAACCATAAAAATAGGCCATAATTCCAAACATTTAGCATCTATTCAAACCACTCAATTACCTACCCAGCCCATCCCCAATTCTACTAATAAGTTAGTTTAACCAACACAATCCACTAAAATAATGTAATATCTAACATACACCTTAGATATTAATCAAGTTCAACTTTGATCAGGTCATGTTCTTCCACAACCCACCTAACCCATAATCATATAACACTTTGAACTAGATTCATTCCATGCTAATATGTAGCCACCTATAGACAATCTTGAGCCAAGTCCATTATAAAATTAAAAAAACTGACAATCCTCCTTTTTTGGAGAGATTAAACATATCACGTCTTGAACTATAACCCAAATTTGATATTTTAGGACAACTCAAGAATGTGTGCATCAAAATCCCACTCTTTTAAGTAATAAACGATGCCCCTATTTACAACAAAGTTGTTAGAGAGATATGTTTGAAAAAAATAGGAAGAAAGAATAAGGATCCTAAAATAGTCTAGGCCATTGGCCAATTAGTAGATATTATGTTGGAAAACATAATTCTCCCAAAATATTCTAATTTAGGAAGTCCTATAGTTAATGTTAGTATCCATGACTAACCCATTTCCAGTACTTTAAGTGATATTATTACAACCATAAATGTGATGACCATGGATACCATGTAACAACTAAAGTTTAACACTCTCTATCCAACACCTACCATCATCCACATGGTTGACAAATCAACTATTAAGCTTGAAGGGATTGTGAAGGACCTTATTATCACTATGGATTCTTGGAAATATTTGGTATATTTTATTATCTTGTAGCCAAAGATAAATTTGGGGGATTATCCTCTCATCCTTGGATACCCATGGTTGGTTATTGTCAATGCTTTCATTGGTTGTAGGTTAGGAAAAATTCTAATTTCCAATGGAAATGACACCAAGAAATTGGTGTTTTATCCACTAGCTCAGCCTTCCTCAAATGATGGACCAATCCCTTGGATTAATGACCTTGAATAATCTATTTCCTTATAAACTCTATGTATAATTGATCAAAGTCTAGCTCTTCAAGCCCAAGAAGAAGCCACTATCCTTACTTGTATCCTACCAAACACCTATCGATAGGATCCTATAGCCACCAACCTATTGGAATGTACACCATTCCCTCTTTAAAATACCTTTTTGAAAATGATTTTGATGAAACCATAAGATATATTTGGACATTCCATCAATTAATTCCTAATCAATGCAGTTATGTTCCTCTAATCGCCAATGTAGAGACTATGTTTTTTTTAACAAATCATGTAGACATCCTCCCAAACAAACCTTTCAACATCAACACTTTTTTAACACCCCAACAAGAAAGTTAGTTACTTGTAATGTTGAGAAGGCACATAGTAACATTTTCCTAAGATTACCATGACATGAGATGAATACCTCTAGATTTATGCATGCATCACATTTACATTAATGA
The DNA here is from genome assembly GCA_037957365.1 of Torreya grandis. Taxonomy (NCBI): domain Eukaryota; kingdom Viridiplantae; phylum Streptophyta; class Pinopsida; order Cupressales; family Taxaceae; genus Torreya; species Torreya grandis. The sequence goes on along the minus strand of JARHVA010009587.1, from coordinate 117,724 downwards.
AGAATGCAAACCTATTCACCAACTCCAATAATGAATGAATCCTATAATTAAATACATTATCAAAACTGAGTTATAAAAACTCTTGGATGTAATGTTTTTTTATCCTATCTTAGACAACTAGTGGGTCTCTCCCTTGGTCCTTGTCCCTAGGAAAGGGGGGAAATGGCATATTTATGTTGACTACCAATATTTGAATGTTTCTACCAAGAAAGATCACTTTTTCCTTCCATTTATTGATCAAGTATTGGATACATTAGAAGGGAAGAAGAAATTTTATTTCCTAGATGGCTATAATGTTTATAATCAAATATGAATTGCTCCAAAAGACTAAGATGAAACCAATTTTACTTGCCCTTAGGGAACCTATGCCTATGTCATCTTTTTGTTTGATCTTTACAATGCCCTAACTACTTTTCAATGGGTTGTGTTGAGCATATTTTATGATCTCTCCCATGACTATGTTGAAATCTACATGGATGATTTCACTATCTATGGATAGACATTCAAAAAAATGCTAAAAAACCTAGATAATGTCCTTCAATGCTACAAGGGTCATCAATTATCTCTGAGTAATGAAAAGTGTTACATACTTATGACCAAAGGGATTGTGTTGGGACATCACATATCCCCTGTTGGAATTCAATTTAACCCAACAAAGATGAGTATTATTAAGGATCTACCCACACCAAAAATTAGAAATATGTTAGAATTTTTCTAGGACATGCTGGTTATTATAGATGATTCATCAAATATTTTAGTAAAATTTCCACCCCATTTTTGGATTGCTTACTAAAGATGTTGAATTTACAATAACTAATGATTGTCAAACTTTCTTTCAGAAACTCAAAGACTTGCTCATAACAACTCTTATTATGAAAGGGCTTGACTAGAAGAATCATTTTCACATTCACAAAAATGCATCTAACACTACTCTAAGAGCTATTCTTGGGCAAAAATATGAATCTCTAAGTTATACAATCTATTTTATCAGAAAGAATCTTCAAGGGGCTAAACTTAACTACACTATAATGGAGAAGGAATTTCTTGCTATCATTTATGCCATCAATAAATTTTGTCACTATATTACATGTTACCAAACATTCATCCACACTAATCATATAATAATAAGGCATTTAATGAACAAACCTACTATAACAAGTAGGATAATTTTTTTGGTTGGTTTTTTAGTAAGAGTTTGATATCACCATTGTGGGTAGAATAGGTAAATATAATATAGTATCAAATTGTTTTAGTTGCAAAATGATGAGAAAAATCTTATTATTAATGATTCTTTTCTTGATGAACATTTATTTTCCATAAAAATTCAATCTCCTTGATTCATAAATATTACTAATTATCTTGTTATGGGATCACTACCACAACATTTCTCACCTAGGGATAAATAACACATGATTCAAAAGAGTATAAATTATTCCTATATTTTGGGATATCCCTTTATCATTGGACCAAATTTAGTTATGAGAAAATTTATTTGAGAATATGAAGCTTATGACATTCTTAGAGCCTACCATGGTGAGCCTTGTGGGGGTCATTTTACTATCAAACATATTATCATGAAAGTACTCAATACTAGATATTATTGGCTTTATTTACATAATGATGTCATGATGTACACTTTTAGATGTGATCAATGTCATCATATGGGAAATCCCACTCACTATAATAAAAATTAATTATAGCCACAAGTAGTTCTGAAACCCTTTGACAAATGGGGACTACATTTTGTAGGTCCCATTGATCCTTAATCCAATAACAAAGAATACATATTTGTGTGCACTAATTATGTCACCAAATAGGAAGAGGTCAGAGTCTTAACCCATGCTTGAGATAAGAAGGTAGCTAAGTTCCTCTATGAATAAATATTTACCCACTATGAAGTACCAAGAGAAATAGTTTTAGACTAAGGCCCATAGTTCACATCAAATCTCATAGCTACCTTGGTAAAAGAATATGAAATTAGACATAATAAATCTACCCCCTACCATCCTTAGTCAAATAGTCAGGTAGAAGTGACAAACAAAGAATTCAAAAATATCTTCACTAAGACTGTCATCCTATATAGAAAATATTGGTCAACTCATCTTCTAGAGGCAGTTTGGGTTTATAGAATCACTTGGAAAACTACAACTGGTTTCACTCCATATGAACTAGTTTATGGTAAAAATCCTATTCTTCCCATTGATTTTGAATATAATAAATTAAGTACAACACTTGATTTTGACTTAGATCTTTCTCAAGCATAAAAATATTGGATCATGTAGCTAAATTCAATTGATTATTTAAGAATGGAATCAATTCACCATATTGAAATAGTGTAAAGATAATGTGTAAGATGGAATGACAAGAACATCAAGACTAAAAATTTCCAATGAGGAGACTAGGCACTCTTTTTTATTTCTAAATATAATGATTATAAAGGAAAGCTATAATATAGATGTCTTGGAACTTATGAGATCAAAAAAGTTATTTACAATGGAGATATAAAGCTCATGGAAATTGACTCTATTTGGTTCTAAATGCTTGTTAAAGGCCATAATCTCAAGCTATACAAGAATCCATTCTCCAAGGAAACTCTCACTCACAAATTTCTTGAAAAAAAACATCCATCTCTTCTTCATGAAGGAAATTAACGTATTCATATAGCTGAGGGGTATTTTTGTCAACCCTTTTCTAATATTTTTCAAGAGTAATAAAGCCTCTTATAGCCAAGAACAAGTCATTTCCAATGGCTTATTTTATGTTGAATAATCCTACCCTCTATATTATTGTGATTTAAGTTTATTTTAGACCAAAAAGTCTTAAAAAAATCAAAAAATTAGTATTGAAAACCTTCAGGCATTATTGATAGATGTTGTCTTAGAAAACTAGGTCACTGGCTGATTAACATTCATTAAAAAAATGAAAAATAAAAAAGGCACTCCTGTAATAAAAATGTTTTTTTCTCTTGTTTTCTTGTAGATTCATTCCTTTGGAGTAGAAATATATTTTCCTTCATTCTATAAAATGGATAACTTGTCACTACAGGTGAAAAACTTATTGTTACAAGATAAAAACTTGCGACTATAGGATGCATATATTGCATAGGATGTATTCCTATATTCCATCCTACATCAAATGTTACTTCCACTCAAATTCTAGTGTATTCCATGATCACTATTTCACATCATCATTTTCATATTTATTAAATGTATTTATATAGGTAATATGGTAATTATTCTATATTTATTTCCTATCATACATTTTAATTATTTCTAAAAGATGATGAAAATTAATGGTAATAATGCAGCGATGTATCCTATCCTTATCACACCTGCTTACAATCTCCTTATTTGATGTGACCATTGACACAACTACTACCTACCACTTACTCTTACCATGAGTGTTTTGTACACATCCACCTCATCCCTCAAGGACAAGTGATAGATTAAGTTGGAAGGAGATTTTTCATTAACTCAAAAGGATTATTTCACATCTTAATTCCAAATTCACAAATCATTCTACCATTACCCAAAATCCTTGATAAAAATACCTATACTTGAAACTCACACAATATGGGAGGTGATTTGTTGAAACATGAACCATTGGATATCACCCCCTTGATCAATATCCCAAAAATCTTGGCCTTGTTTCAACATATAGGATAGGTGTAGTATTTTGAGAAAATATATCCCCTAGATGAAGTAATTATAGAGGAATTTATTGATACATTGCATAATAGCTTAACCATGATAAAAGGGATGGAAGTAAAACTAATGGAAACAACCATCAACAAATAATGGGACTAACTAGAATAAGGGAGGAATGGTAAGATAAATATGATTCCAAAGCTAAGAGATGAAGGTTTAGCAGAGTAAATGAACACCCAAAAACCTCAAAGTAAGGCATTGTAAGGTTGTATCTACCATGAAGATGGGCTAAGGATACTGAGTTTATCTATAGATATTTCATTTGTGAAGAAAGTTATTCTATGTTACATAGAATACACTTCAAGTTCCTAAATCATTTGTGTCATGGAGTGGAGATAAACATTCCCAACTTTTTGATTCATATGATCACTAAAATGTCAAAGACTTTTCAAAAAGGTAATTCTAATGCTCTGTCCCACCATTGTATCATCCAATTACTTGTTCAAGACTGTTTGTAAAGAACTAGACCCAACATTAGTTGGGAGGAATTTATCTAAATACCAAGAAATGAAGAGAGTGATAGAGAAATAAATGAACTAAAAGATGAATTGGAGGTTGAAGAATAAATATTAGAATAAGAAGCCAGCCTTGTAGAAGCAAAATAACCTATAGTAGAAAACCTTCATGTAGCCACACAAGAACCTATATAAGAGGTAATCATGTAGCAACACAATAACTTGGAGCAAGGTCTAAGGGATAGAAAAAGAGGAAACTCATTCTATGGCTTGATTTACATGAGTATAAAGATGAACTTCCACCTTCTTCCAAGAAGATCAAGGTAACTCCCACTCCTCGTAGATCTCATAGATTGAGGAGAAAGATGAGAACTAAAACTTCTTATATTATTCAAATAAATGAAGAATTTGGTGAAGAACATACTACTAGTAGTAATGAATCTTTAGAGACTAAAATAGATAGGGAAATATATTATCCAATATTCCATTAGGAAGAAGTAGAATAATTTGAGCATAATTTTGAAGAATTCTATGAGGAGCCAATGTAGGAAGAAGCAGAGCAAGTTGAACATAATCTTGGAGAAATGCATGAGGAACAAGAACAAGTTGAACATAGTCTTTAAGAATTGTATGAAGAATTAATACAAGAAGTATAACAAGAGTTGTATGAGGAACACATGCAAAAAGAAGCTAAATAATTGGACCAACCTATTATAGTGCAAGTGGAATTTTACACTCTTGAGAAAGCCTTGTAAGAAATTGAGAGACTAAAGAAGTAGTTATAAGATCAAACTAATGGATGATTAGATGCACTTCTAGTATATTGTTAGCTATAGCCCTCAACTGAATATAATATTTTAGCCAACATTCCACAATATTATGTAGAGGTAAATCAGCAAGAGGAACATAAATATGTCACTAAGGTTAGGTATCACTCCTATTTTGTAATATATTTTGAACTATTGAATTGGATGGATAGTCAATTTTAATATTTGAAGGAATTAAGGAAAGAAGATAGGAAATTGAAAGAAGAAAAGAAGTTGAAAAAAGATAGCATCACCAAAACAAAATAGAAAGTTGAGGACATGGTTAGTATAACACAAGAACTCTTTGATTACAAGCCTCCTACAAAAGTTTATTTAGTTAATCTTGAAGAATAATGGCATAAGTTTAGGTTTATGAGAATTTATTGTGATATGCCCCATGAACTTATTGATCCCCTTTCCTTATTTTCTATATATAGAGTAAGTTGACAAGAAGAACAAGCATAATTGTGCAAGTTCTACCTACATAATTATTTTGTTCCATATGATAGGTAATGGAATCCAAATCTATATGTTAGAGATGTCCAATTGTAATCATTTTCATTATATTTGTTAAATGAACAAAAAGAGGAAGAGAAATAAAAAATATGGGATAAAGGAAGATGAAGGCTAATTAGTTATTAGGGGTGAATAAATGGCACTTGATGTTGTATTGGTTGAATGGGACAATATCATGTTAAAGAAATAAGTGAGAACTTTCTTTGTACATTAATGTGATGAGGTTCAAGATGTTTATTTGGGATTGAGAACTTCTATTGGTCCTTCAACTAGAGAGTCCTATATCAAATGCATAAATTATCTCACTACTACACAGAAGAAGAGGAAGCCCTATTCCCCTTTTAATTTAAAGACATAATTTAATAGGACCACAAAATACATTTTTTTTTAGTTGACATGGGATAATAATTACTGAACCTAAAGTTCTAGCCGCCCATATTTTGGTATCTTGTTCTAGACTAGAAGGACAAAATTCTAGTGGATGAAGCCTGAGAAGCCAAAAGTTGGCAAATATTTGAGCAAAGGTAGGTTTTTTATGCTCACCTTACCAAGGGTGATGTGGAACACATTGTTGGAAATATTGTCATTGATGTCAAATGTCTATTATTGTTGGTGATAAAGGTCTCATTGAATTTAATGATGTTTTTAATAGTAATATCCTAGCTAATATGTGTTAATATTTATTTAATATTAATGAATATATTTTTGGTTGCATAAAGTCAAAAGAAGGGCCCATGGAGAAGTCAAAGAGTCATGGGGTAAATACAAAATAAGAATGGGATGTATTTTCCCATGAAGAGTCATCTTGAAGAATTTTGAGTCACAAAGTGAATAAAAAGGAGGAAGGGTGCAATTTCTCATTAAGGGACACTTTGAGGAATACAAAAAATCACTAAGATAAAGACAAAAGAGGAAAGGACACTTTTTCTTATGAAGGGTCACCATATGACTTTTCAAATGCAAGGATATGAAGGGTCGTGCAAGTTTGGCACCATTGTCCATGAGGATTGAAGGGTCACAAAGGGTGAAGACCAAAGGTCATTTAAAAAGCTATAAATAAAGGCTTGAGAAACCATTTGTAATATGGAAGAGAGAGTATAATTTATAATTTTTATATCTAGATTAGAAGAGAAAAGGAGAGATAAGAAAGAGATATTATAATGTGCTATCATTTGTTGAGAAAGAAACATTGAGAGATAGTTGTGTGGTATACACAAAAGGGGTTGGTGCTCCTATGGGTTGGTGCTCATGAATAGTTGCTATGTTGGTGCTCAAAAAAGGGATTAGTGCTAATGAAAGTTGGTGCTTTTGAATATTGTAGTTTGAGTTGGTGCTTATTCATATACAAGAGATTGTTCTCTATGGTTTTTCCCACATTAGGTTTCCACATTAAATCTGGAGTCTCTCTATATCTTGTGTGGTGTTTATTATTCTAGTTTTATTGCATATCTTGAATTTATGGTTAAGTGAAATTTGATTAAGTGGAAGTTTATAAGATTTATGATATATATATTCACCCCCCCCCCTCTTAGTATATCATGTGGTTAACACCCATGGACTTTAGAGTCCTTTGTGCACTAGGAATGAACAAGTATGGTACTCGAGGTTGAGCAAGATCTTAAGTTTTGGGTTGTGATGGGCCCATAAATGTCTTATTATTATGTCCATCTATTGTACTTATCTTTCTTGATTTTCATTGTTTTGAACACTTTTCCATATAGTTCCCTACTTTCATAAACCATATAGAATTATGTTTCCAAACTCTTTTGAATAATTAGAATTATATAATAAAATTGAATATTTGATGATTGTCTATTTCTTTAGGATGATTTTTTAATAAATGTGTTTTAAATATGTTTTATATAAATAGGTATATAGCACAGAGCATCCTGAAACAAAGGAATCTCATTACATAGACCATCTTGTAGCTAATGCTTGACTAAAGCCACAAATGAATAGATTTTGATTATCTTCTAAATGACTCATATAAATGACTCTAACCTTCATGGAGCTCAATAATGAAGTTGTTGAAGAATTAACAACCTCATTTATCCTATAGTAAAGTTGCAAGATTCACATGAAGGTCATCTTTAGTGAAAGAAACTAATTTCAGTTATCCTAATTTGAATATATCTTAGAATATAATGTATATTTTTTTTTACATAAAACAATATCTTTTGTGGTGTGTGTGTGTGTGTGTGTGTGTGTGTGTGTGTGTGTGTGTGTGTGTGTGTGTGTGTGTGTGTGTGTGTGTGTGTGTGTGTGTGTGTGTGTCTACTAGACACACACACACGTGCGCGCGCGCGCGCACACACACACACACACACACACACACACACACACACACACACACACACACACAGATATATATATATATAGGTCATATTTAGTGAAATAAAGTAATTTCAGTTATCCTAATTTGAATATATCTTAGAATATAATGTATATATTTTTTTGCATAAAATAATATCTTTTGTGGTGTGTGTCCATATATATATATATATATATATATATATATATATATATATATATATATAGCATCAGAGTTGAAAGATAAAATAAAATAGTAGATGTTGAATAGAGGTTCTCAAAATTATATTGTTAAGCAATTGTGATTGTAACTTCATGCAACAATTCATTACTGCACTTTTGATTAATATTAGTGAGCAATTCTGAGTTCAATTTAGTTTTGTAAAAGGAAGGGTTAAAGCTAGACTTGGAAGGAGGAAGGGCCCCCTTTGGAAGGTTGTAACAAAAATCCAACCTATTTGTTTAGCTAATCATGTTATTTGATTTCCTTAAGCATTGTGTGTTTCATTTCTAAGTTGTGTAATTTATATTCTTTATTAAATTCAATTAGGGAAGATTCTATTCATAATAATTTATTTTACTATACTTTGTTTGTGTCTCATTTCAAGCTTTTCATTTACTTCACTTCAGCATCTTAGACATAATTATCATAATGTCAAATTAGAGATTGAGTGTGCACATACAGAGACATCATCCTATCAAGTCTACAACCCTAGGTTGACATTTAAATGAGGTAAAAGGTACAAATCCATGGTTATTATCCTTATTCATTATGATCAAGAGAATTATATCTGATTTTGAATTAGTTGTTAGTTAATGTAAATGAGAAAACTTCTATCATACTACTCTAAAATACTACCTTTGTCTGGAATGCTTGAAACAACTACTGAAACTGATCTGATTCTTCATGTTGAAAACATGAAACCAATAGATAAACCAAGGTGAAATGTGATAGTATAGGATGGATCAAAACATAAATTTATTGATAGAACATAATGGTAGGAAGGACTGGTTTAAATGTCAAAGTGATAGGCTGGTAGAATGGTAGGATGGTACAAAGAAGAATATTGATAATATGGTACAAATTGAAATAGTCCTCGTAGAAAATATACCAAGTCACTCAAATGTAATACCACTTGAGGTTTATAATGTTCATAATATCATCAAGTTCATCCTTGTTTGGTGTGGCAATCCTATATTCTCTTTCACCATAATTTACAATAATGATGAAGGGACATACCCAATTAGGTTTAAACTTGGCTTTATGCTTATTTTTGATCATGGTATTCTTTTGGTAATATTTGAGGAAAATATCACCAAACTTTAATTGTCTATGTTTCATGTACCATGGCCATAGAGTTGATTCTGATATGTTTGAAGGTAGTTTACTACATCCATGCATTTCTCATACAGTAACTCCAACTCTTATAAGTGAGCTACTCGATAGTCTTCATTGTCTAGGACATGTTTTAAAGAGATGCATAATGATGGTAACTTAACCTCAATGGTATGGTATGCCCTAAAGGCATAATTTTTTTTAAGGTGTCAATCACAATTGACATCATTAGCAATCCTTTTTAGGATGTTAACAATAGTTTTATTTGATGTTTCTACCTAACCATTACCTTAAGGGTAATATATCATGGAGAAATGTTATGTGATGTTGTATTTAGAACATATCTATTCAACATCCTTATTCTTTAATGATCCTCCATTATCATATATAATTTTAGAAGGGATATGATAGCAGTAGATGAGATGGCTAAATATGAATTTGGCAATTTGCTTTCTAGTCACATAAATGAGAGGTATAGATTTAACCCACTTAGTGAAATATTATATGGTGGTGAGGATGTGTTAGTGGAAATGTGATGATGTGGGGTTTATCTTCCCAATGACATCAAGGCCCTATGTAAAAAATGGACATGGTGTCAACATTGGTTTCAAAGTCTTGGTGGGGGCATGAATTAGATTAGCATGCTATCAACATTTATTGCATATTTTCATTTATGTAGTTGCATTTGTATCCATTATTGGACAATAATAAATAGTACATATGAATTATTTAGATAAGACTTCCCCACTGGTTTGGGATCCATATATCCCTTCATGAACTTCCTATAATACTAGTATAGATTCTTCTGAAGGTAAATAATGAAGCAGAGTTCCATCAAAACTATGGTGGTATAGGGTTGGTCTAAGTAAGGTATAATGTTGAGAATTAAGGATAAAGGATTTGGTTTATCTTTGGGATAAGTTAAGTGGTAAAACATGGTCATATAAATAGGCATATAGGTTATAATTCCAACTATATGTAGGACCAACAATATCACAAATCATTATAATGATTTATTGTTCATGAGCTAGTGCTATTAGATTATCAACAAGAAATTTGTAGTCCTTTGTCATGTCTATATGTCAAATGAGTGATGCAATAGTATCCATTGCATATGTTATTCTATTACTTTCCCTTGGTATATGCTCAAATTGGATATCAATAATTTGTTGCTTAAGATTGTCAGCCATGGCCTTGTAGGGAACTAACTTGTCATATTTGGTCTAAAAGTAGTCTGTAACCTGATTGATTATTAACTATGAATCACCATAAACCTTTAGATGTCATATGTTACATTGTACTTATTGAATCCTTACTAGAAGTGTTTCATATTTATCCATGTTATTGGTATAAGGAAAGCTACTTCTTAATGACTTAGGGATTAGATCCCAATGTGGTGTTATAAAAAAAAGGCCTACCCCAGATCCATGTGTTTTGAATGATCCACTAATATATAGATTCTAGTACTACTCTTGAAGAGGTGTTTCAATGATGGTCATTATGGATTCATTAGTAAATTAGAATGTGAGTGGTTCTATTTACAAGGGGTGTTTCAACAAGTTGATCTATAACAACTTGCCCCTTGATATATTTTTAGTTCACATACTCTATCTCAAAATCACTGAGAAGCATGATCCATTTGGCCATATGATCTTGTAAAGCTATTTTATATATTAAATACTTGAGCAGATCTACTTTTGAAATGATCATCGTCTTATTGTTCAACATGTAATATTAAAGTTTCTGAGCTATGAAGACCATAGTGAGATAAGCTTTTTTAATGAGAATATAATTATATTCATATGCAACTAGTGTATAGCTTAGATAGTATAATACATTCTCTCTTCCATTATCATTGTGTTGAGATAGAAGTTACCCTAGGGATTTATCTATCATTGATATATACAAAAAGAATGGTTTCCCTATCATAGGAGGTAATAGAACTAGTGTATTTGTAAGATAGTTCTTTAGATATTGAAAAGTTTTCTAACAATCACCATCCCAAATAAATGTTACACCCTTCTTTAGTAGGTGTAAATTGGTGGCACTTGTCAGCCAATTGAGATATGAAGCATCTGATGGATTGGATCTTACCCTATAAAATACAAAACTACTTCAAATTTGTTAGTGGTGACATTTTTGTTATGGCTCATAATTTGGCTTAATCAAATTCTATGCCCCTATGAGACATAATGAAGCCCATCAATTTGCCTGATATGACATCAAAAACACATTTCTTAGGGTTGATCCCAACTTTGTATTTACATAGTGACTCAAATATCCTCCTCAATCTTACTAGATGATCAACCCTAGTCTTTGATTTTATTAGTATGTCATCAATGTAGTATTTGATAATGTCATGCATCATATCATGAAATATGTCTATCATGGCTCTTTGAAAAGTGTCCCCTACATTTGTAAGATTAAATGGCATAACCTAATAATAAAAATTTCCCCATAGAGTGGTGAATGTTATCTTGTGTTGGTCTTTTGGTGTGATTAAAATCTAATTGTAGCCTAAGAATCCATCCATTAGTGAAAGCATCTCATATACCACTATGGAGTGAAATATCATGTCAATGTTTGGTAATGGAAATTCATCCTTGGGGTAAGATTTGATTTTTTAGTGTAGATTTTGATTCCTTCCAGATTTTCACTAACTAGTACCATATTGTAAATCCATTTAGAGTAGTCTATTATCATGATACATATCACTTCCAAGAGCTTATATAACTATTTATTTACAAATAAAACAATGCAAGGATGTATTTTGTATAATTTTTGATTCATTGGTTTGGCATTAGGATGTACCACAAGGTGGTGAACAACCAAGGCAAGATCTAAACTAGGTATATCAAAATATGCCCATGAAAATATATCTAAAAAATCCCTCAATAGATTTTTTAAGACTTTACACTCCTCCTTAGTGAGGGACATGCCTAATTTAATCCACTTTGGGTCATTTGAAGACCCTATGTATACCTCTATTGTGTCTTCCACTAGAAGGGTTGAACCATCTTCAAGACTAATAGGCAAAGATTTGAATTGTTTAACTATGTCAAAGTCTTTTATTAGGACTTGTTATTCAAGTTTTCCTAGGCATGATGAATCAAAATCCCCTAAGGGGAGGGATGGACATGTAAAAAATGTTGTTGGAAAATCTTGAATGATGTGATCAAATGTTTGTTGTTCTTCAAAACTGAATTAGGATCCATAGATAATTTCTTCATTATTGTGATCTTAGATGGTGTGATAAAAAATGTAATGATCTTCAAGACTTAACTTGAACCCATATAAAATTTCATCAGTGGTAGGCTCCTAGTCTAAATTTTAAGAATGTTGAACACCCTCATCTTGTGGCACCTAAAATAAGTTTTCACCATTAGACTAGACTTTATCTTTACTTTTTCCCTAGTCATAAAGCACCTCAAAAATATTTTCACTTTTTTACCTTAATGTTTTATTTATTTGATTTTGGATAAGGGTGTTCACCTGCTCTCTAAAATAGGCTTTAAAATCTAATTTGATTGATAATCCTAATTTATGATTTCCCAATGAAACATTGTCCCTAAGTCCTACAAAATAACAAAAAGCTTCATCAATCTGAAACTCATCAATTGACATGTTGGATTATTATTGGTCCTAGTATATTAGTTGGGGATAATATAATGATAGTGGTTTATGATGAATGATTAGTTTAAGAGTACAAATGGAATTACTATCAAATAGATTGGTTTGGGCTAAGTCATCAAATTGTCTATGATCAAACTCTACTTCACTACTGGCATCATTATCACTATTCCTTGGTGATGGTACTCGAATAAGATATGTGGGGTCACCTCTAGGTGGTTTATATCCAATTTCATAGGTTCTTTTATACTTGGTCATAGAAATTGGCTCAAGAATTACTTATTAATTTGGCCCAAGGCCTCCTCCTTCATAGTCTTTATTTTGCATGATCCAATTAGGAATGTGATACTTGGAATTCTTGTAATAATCAGTCAATTTGTTATTATATAACCATTATTAATCACCTTTGAGAGGCTCCTTTCCTTGGCCAAAGGATAGTATGAATGTGATGGGTGTTGGATTATGCAAATGTCCTTTTCCTTTTTTTTCCATTACATGAGTGGTTTGGTTTTTGGTCTTGTAAATGATTTTGGGTTTTATGAGAGGTTTGAAATGTGAAAGGTTTCATGTGTTAAATACTCTCCTAAGGTTTTAACTAAGATGGTATAGTGACTAGACATTTTAGGAGGTAAGCATGTGGGAAAAAAAATCAAGGGTGTCAGGGTCAATGTAGTTGGCCTCTGGTAAATCAATAAGTATGGATTTCCCTTTGTCCTACTTGGTGACTAGATTCATGCCAAAATGGTAATTATAGCTCTTAAACTCAGGATATAGATGTTTCCAATGCTCATATGGATGTAAATATCCTAGAATACTAACCTCCATCCCTGAATGGGATAACTTGATAAACTAGTGCAACATCAATGGGACTGCATGAATTTTGTGTAACCAAGGTCTACCCAAAAGCATGTTATATGCAAAATCAAGATCTAACACATGGTAAAGTGTATCATGGGTGAAGTGCCAATGATAATTGACAAGTTAATGGTGCCTTATGATTCTCACTCTTTGTTGTCATAGGATTTGATGATGATTGTTTCCACTTGGAGATCTACCAAGGTGTACTCAAGAATCTTGATAAGTTTTAGAGACACTATATTCAGACTTGATCCATTATCAATGAGGACACATTTCACTTTATGCCACTTTATGTAAATTTTGATGTATAATGTATTATTATGTAGTGGGTCATGCGATGACATATTTATTTGGTTTAAGGTTACTTTTTGAGATGGAGCTAAATGTATAACCAAAGTGAGAAATTTTTTAGGAGATATGCCATTTGGAACTATGGATTGACCAAGAAACTTTGTCAAGATGTTTTCATGGATAGTAGATTTACACAATAAATCTAGAATGGAGATTAGTGCTGGTATTTTTTGAAATTGTTCCATAATATGAAACATCTTTTCTAGGATAGTGGTAAATGGTTTTTTCTAAGGTAAAATAGCTAGTTGGATGATGGGTGAAGTGGTAGATGGTTGTGGACTTGGTATGGAAATATTTGACCACCAAGTTATGATTGCATAATCAAGATTAGATGCAAGATGATTATTGATAATGAATGATGGTGGAGGGGGACCAGATAAGATAAGTGTTAGATATTGATACACTTGTGCATGGTCACTAGCTAATGATGAGTTATTACTATAATGTCCTAACATTGGAATCCCTAATTTTTGGTTCACCTGTGTACAGTCCCAAGTTAAGGAAGGATTACCAAAATAGTTTGGTTGATTTGGTATGATTAGCAATGGTATTGTTTGATTGGTAATTGGTTTAGGATTAATATAAATGGTGTTAACATGACCTCTTATAATATGGCCTACAACTATGTTATAGTTATGTGCAACTGCATGGTAATTTTATTATTTATTACCATTCTAACCTTGGTTTTTTCCATTATTTTGATGATATTGGTTCTATTATTGATTTTATTAAGTTGGTTGGTTAGGCCTTAGTTGTTGATACTATTGTTATTGATGTTGGACTAGTCAATGTTATGGTTATTTTTGTTATTGTTGGTTATTATGATGGGGAAAAGTATTTTGATAAATGACAAGGCTATGATTATAGGTGGAAGCTCCACAATCCAATGTGATCTCTCCATTTTCCAACATATTATGAATTACATATATAATTTGAATATATTATTGTAAATTATGGCCATTGACCCTATGAAAACCATAGAATTATTCTAGAATGTACCATTTTGGCATGTCATCACCCTCAAAAAATTGCTCTTTTAGAATAGGCCATCTAATTAACTTAGCTATTTTGAGCTTGTGAAATACTAATTCTATGGGCTCTCCAAGGTCAATAAAAGTATGATGAGTAGGCATGTTTCTCCTTGGAGGAAGAGGGTTTTGAAAAGGCATTGGTTTCTACATTTGTTGCATTTGTTATGTTGGTTGAGGTTATTGTGCTTGCTATGTGTGTTATGGTTACTAAAAAGGTTATTGGTTAGGAGTAAGATGGAAAGGTGGAATAGGCTAAGTAGATGGTGATTACACCATTTTTGCATGTATTGAATATATTAATCCATTTCCTAAAACATTATTGTTATGATTGAATTGTTTGGGTATATCATTATTATTAGCTTGTGTCGATTACGATGCTTACACATAAACTAGATGTTGATTTTAGCCACTATTTTAGGTTTGGTTCTAGACATTATTCTAATTTAATGAGGTTAGTTTAATGATACCTTTGTTAATAAGGGCTCATTCAATCACTAAACCTTTGTTAATGAATTATTTGAATTTATGCTCACACTATAACTCTAGATAGTAAGATAACTCACTATGTAGATTTTTGGTAAATATAATGACTAGTTGTTTACCTAGTAGATTATGGGTAAAATTACTTTCAAGGGCTCTTCATCACTATAGATAGCTCGTGAATCTTTCACCTAGTTTCTATTTTACTTGTTTCAAGTCTACTAATGAAAACTCATGCTCAAGATTGTAAAAGAAGTGTTGCATGAATTTATTCGAAAGTTCATCAAAATTAAAACCTTAATTATTTGGTAACTTTAGGAACCATTTCAAGGCTTGTCCAGCTAGTCTTCTTGGAAACAACAACAAGTATATGTCTCTATAGGCCACTAGTTGGCATGTAACAAAGAATTCTATTAGATGTGATTTGTGGTCACCTTTCCCCTTATATTTTTCAAACTTTAGTGGCTCATACCTTGGAGGAAATGGTATCTGGAAGTACTCCTTGTTGAAAGGGTAAGAACACACATCATCAAAATTGAACTTTTTGACTTATTTCTTAGCTTGGATGGTGGTAATTACATATTTCATTTATTTTATCTCTTATTCAAGGAAACTTATGGGAATAGTAGCCTAAGGTGATGGTTGATCAATCAAAAGTGGATTGATTTGAATGAGGTATGATAGAGGCATTTACTAGGGTATGTTGGATTGGCTAAGAAATGGAATAGGAATATGCATGCATGGGTTAGGGTGTAATTATTGAAATTATACTTGTGGTTGTGTGATATTTTGGTTGGGATTGGGTATGTAGGATTGATGTTGGGAATATTGAGGTTGGGATGGTGGTATATGGTTGTATTGTGCCTACTAAGGTTGAATAGGGACATGTTGTTAACTAGTTATACTTGGTTAATTAAGAGGGACTTGTAGACCAAGACCCTATCTCTAAATGTGTGGCACATTTGGCATGAAAGGAAACTATTGCTTAGTAGGTACTTAAAGAACATTAGAACCTCTTTTTTACATTAATCCTAGTTGGGAAGTGGACACATGTTGGAGATTCAACATATGTCACTGATCCAATATTTATACATTTTTGGTTAGACATCAATTTATTTTAGATCAACATGTTAGTCTATGATGAAAGAGGTATGTTTTCTTCTACCTATTCAGGTGGAACATTGGTTTTCCCTTGCTAAGGTGGAAAGATGTTTTACCTCTATTGCATGGGTTGATTCAATAGTGCCTACTATTGTGAAAAATTACTTATCAATTTTTGGGGATGAGTAGGATTCATCACATTTTGTTGTGGCACAACACTAGGCATTGGTTGGCTACTTAATCCTTGTTTTTGGGTGCTAGAAGAAGTAACTAGTTGAGAATTGGAGGTAGTTGGTTGAGGTTGGGAAGTATAAAATCCTATTCCCTGAGTCTATGAACCACTAATGGTGATAGTTAAAGGCACATTTTGTTGTTGACTATGTTTTTGTGCACTAACACCACTTTGGTTTGGATTGGATGCTACTTGCATATTATCCACTATGTTTTTCTCAGTATTTAGTGTAGAAGAAAAAAACACTTCTTTGATAATTGGGGTACTGAACATGTTTTTGACTAAAGTGTTTTATGTAAATGGGTCTAAACCCTAGTTTTATTGACCATGAAATTAAATTAAAACTCCTATTGAAGGATATAAATCAATAAGAGGCCTATTTGACATGGCCATGTAATTAAAGTTATATGCTATTTTTTGATATATCTAGTATATTATTTGCATTTGAATGAAGTGGTCTTGTATAAGGCCTCTTTGTATGATAATAATAAATGGATCTTGATATGGTATTAGTATTATGGCATTAGGGTTACTATAAGAGGCCTGATCATTATTTTGATAAGACATATTATAAGTCCCTCTTGATATATTTTGTAAATTTGCATGCCCTACCTCATAGTTCAATGATAGAGTACCATGATAAGATTGTTGTTGTACATTTTTTAAACCATAGGTATACTAGACAAATATTGGGGTATCTATTTTTGATCTTGATTTGTGTAAGGAAGCATGCTAACTAAATAATTGGTGAAGGGATCTTGACTTTGTTCCCTTATTTGAGTGTTGTATGGTAGATAGGAATCTATCTCCCAAATAACCTCATCTCTATAAGGGTCTTGAACAAATTCCTCTTGTGTTCTAACATTTACATATCTTGGATTTTACATAGTTCTACTACGTGTATAGTTATCCATGGCCAAATCAAATGACAAATGTTTCACAACAAGATGGATTAGAGTTTTGTAAACTCTGAAAAACTATGTCTAAAAAGAAAAAGGGTTCAAACATGATCTAGCTTGGTCAAGGGTGGAGTTGTATCTCTAAAAAGTCTAATGAAAATATTTGGTAAAAATAGTATAATTTTAAATGTCTAATGTTAATTTTTTTACACAAACAAGGTAAAGTAAAATGACCTAAAAATCAGATGTCAACTCTAATGTCCAAACATGTTCTAAATAGGTCTAAACTAGGAAAGGGAAATGTTGTTAGGCCTTTTGTCCAAATGTGGAGTCAAAATCTAGGCTCAAACATGTTGTTTTAGGACTTTTGGCCAAATGGTGTAAAAATATAGGTTTGAAACAAAGGATGATGATAATGATTAATCTAAAAAACTTGGAATAGTTTGGCAAAGACTAGGCACTTGATTCTAGACATAAAGGTGATCTGATTTGTGAAAAACACTAAATAATAGGCACTTTGAATATGGAATGATTATATAAAACAAAGGCATAAAAAATAAAGTTTATAAACTTGAGTAATAGATTAACTTAAGTTACACAACCCAAAAGAGAAATATTTATGTATTAGCCCTTACGTGTCAAGGCCTAAACAGAAATCAATCAATGTTTGAATCTAAACTTAGAAAAGTTAATCAATGGCTTAACTAAGGTAAACTAGGGTTCTAAAGATAAATAAGTTAGGTAAATTTGAATAGCACGACTATGTTAAATAAAGATCCAACAAGGCTCAAATGATTATAAATAATCATAATTGAGATACAAGATAAGTCAAGTATATTTGAAACAATTTTGGTAGTGTAAGAACATTATCACTCCCAAAAGATGTGACAATGGTTAATGTTTCAAATAATTCAAAATAAAAATCTTTGAAATGATTTTTGTGGCATAATGTTACCCATTTTGATCAAGGGATACTCATAATTTTTTGACACAAAAGTTTTCTAAGTTTAAATCAAGGTGTCAAATGGATGACATAATGCCTCCTCAAACAATGAAGTGATGTTGGACATAAGACCCATTTGTGTCATGGTTTAAATAAAAATTGTTTGTTCTAACACAAAATTAAATAAAATGACAAAATCTAAGTAATTATATCATCCTAAATCTTACAAGGTGTGGCAAAGTGGGGTTGGCTAAAACCTACATGTTTTTGATCGTCTAGATTGATCCCATGTGTACACACTTTCATGTATGCACACAAGATAAGTAACATGCTAATTGATTATATATCAATTGGCTTGTTGTGAAAATGTCTTATCCTTTTCACAACCACTATATCTATCACTTCTTAGTGTAGTGTAATGTCTAGATTGATTATACATCCTGGGCTTAACCTACCACTAATAGAGATGGTTTAACCACTCAAACCACCATCCCAATGGGGCAATCCCAATTTTCATACCCCCACATGAAGAGGGGTTGAACCACTACTAGGAGATGAATCCCCAAGTGAATATTTACATAAAGAACTTGTGAGAGGTAATGACATCCCCTTCATAAGCCAAGATGCATGAAAATAGAAGACAAGTAGAAATACTTTAGGGTTTCTTTTAGATCACCCAATACTATGTGAGTTTTAGGGAGAGATTAGTCAAAATTATTTCTAAGATTTGAACTAGGAATTAAAATGCAATGAAAAGGCACTTTTAATGCCATGAGTTCCCTATAGGGGATGTGGGGAGAATATACACGTGATATCCTTTTTGAAAAAATAACAAATAACAAATAATTTGAAAATAATTATGAGTGACGGTTGATTACAAGCACCAAATTTGAATGTGATCATTTGTTTTTTTACTAGGACCCTTAGATTAATTATTAAAATATAAAATATTACACAAAACTAAATTAATAAAAATCTTCTAGGTTCATCTTAAGACCAAAGTCCAAGTGTTCAAGATTTGTCTTAAGTTCATTTTAAAGCACCAATTGGAAATGCTCAAGACTTAAGATTCATTCTAATCACTAAAAACAAAAATGTTTATAAGACTTAACCAATCCTATATTAGTTTTAATCACCAAAATTGAAATGTGTGAGATTAAACATGTTCATTTTAAACCCAAATTTAAATGTGCATGATTGGACTAATTTCTTTTTAGAACCCAAATTGAAATGTGATTAGTTAAAAACATGTGATTTTATCTTCAAACTAATCCTTCAACCTGTAAATGTTAGATTATAACCCCTTGCTTTGAATCACTTTCTTGATTGGGAAAATTATGTTTGAATTTGATTTCTCAGGGTTTATTTTATTTTTCACAGAGTGACCATCAATGATTAGAGGTGATCATTGGTGGTTTTAGGAAACTATTGCCAATTGGTTAACAAACAACCATCGATGATAAAAAAAAATCACCATTAGTTGATAAAGACCATCTGTAAAGACTTTTGGAATTAAAGGAAAAACCACACAGGAGAAAAAATATGTTAGGTTAGGCTTGGTTAGATTAAATCTAATAAAAATCTACAAGGTAAAACCTATTGGATGGATTTAAATGATCTTGAAATTTATAAATCAAGAAATGAATTGACAAAAAGGATCAAAATGCAATCTTTTAGGTTTATTTCTCCCCTACCACCTAACCATAAATGGTTACACAAATTCAGTGGTGGTTAGGTAGAATCATTGGTCGTTAGAGTCTAACTATTATAGGTTTCACCTAACTATCTTCATTCATTGTGTAAACCTGAGAATTTAATAAAAATGAAATCCAGCCAAAACAAGGTTAGAAAATAAATTTTAGAGAGCTTCAAGCATCCAAATGAATATTTAAAATCTATATAATGATCTCCTTGATATTTTGGATTCATTAGGTCCCACTGGGTGTGGCATTTGTGATCAAAGAATTTGACTTAAGAGAGGAGGTTAGTATAGTGTTAGTTCCAAAAATAATTAAATCAACATTCTAAACAAGATAACAACTCTAGGCCTAGATCATGGGGGGGGGGAATATTAGTGAATAAACTAATTGAAAACACAAATAAATGACAAATTTCCTTACGTTCCTTGATTTATCTAAGAGATATCTTTGTTGTCTTACTCATATTGTTCTCAAAATGTATTAATCAATGGGGCTTGGCTATCTCCATCTTCTCTTGGAACCATGGTTGGATTGATGGCTTGACTTGATTTTGACATTATAACACTATGAATTTTCTTTATGAAATCCAATCTATAATTATAACTCTACTATGTTCCAAGCTCTCCAAATGAAGATGTCTAGGCTTGCTTTTATAGGCTATAAAATGACTTGGAATGGGTTAAATCTTAACGTTAGTTGGCTAAGTTAACCTTAGTAGGGTTGAAAGGTGTCAAATGGTAAATATTAGAATGGAATAATCATGGGTGGGATATTTTCCAAAAATGATAACTCACAAATGCTAATGATAAAAACCAAAGATATTCATTGATTTTTGAATTTCCCTTTTTTATAATTGCTTAATTATTCATGGATGAATTCAATTAGGATTTGAATGTTAATTAATATATTTAATGATTTATCAATTATTGAGATTTTTATTTAATTAAATTTGTGAATTTGTCTCATTTAATTTATTTTTAGTCTAAATTGATTTAATTGTTTGTTATGAAGCCAAATTTGAGACATTTAGAAATTCTTTGGTTAGATATTCAATGGTTGGTAAGCAGTGCTCTAAAGTTGGGTATAAAGCCATTGGTGGCCAATTTGAGATTTAAATAGTAATTAATCTCAAATTCTTATTATAAAATATTTTGATTCCTATTTATTTACTTTAAAAAACTACAAATCGATTTTGACCACTTGATTTTTGCCTTTATTTTCACTTTATATTAATTTCCCTAGAAACTATGAACTAGTATTTTTTAAAATACTTAGATACTATTATTAAGGGATAAAATATAATATGTTTAGGTCCTTTTATACCATTTAAAAATTATCATGGTTTGAGGGTATTGACTCAATACTCATAGCCATAGTACATAGCTAAACATGGTCTTTACTTTCCATGTACTGTTAACCATTTTGACCATAAGTCAAAATGGGTCAACCCCCTATAGTAAAAAGATTATATAAGGGTATAATTTAATGTATTAGGGTGTATCACATTTAATTTTATGTTATTAATATTATATTAGCCTTTTTCATGGTCTAATCAGTTCATATGTCATTTTGAGTCACATAGGGGTCATTTTGGGGTCATATATGAAAGTGGAATGGTTTTAAATGTGTCCAAGGGTCCTAGTTTTACTTAGAACATCCAATTTGTCAAATTTCCTATAAATAATGTTAGTTCATCTAAAAAATGTAGGTTCTCTAACTGAAAATCAAGAAAATAACTAAAAAAAGAGTTTAGCACTTGTACAAATTGTAGGGGAGTGTGACACATGTGACAAACATGTGGGATGACTATTAAACTTCCATATATTAATATCAGTGATATAAATTCTTTATAAGTGCTAAAAATGGTCAAAACCCATTTTACTCCTTCATTGCCCTTTTAGACATGTAGAACCAGTCAACAGGTTTGTGTTTACTATTACTAGCAAAAGAAGTTTCAGACCAAATGCTTCTAGGGGGTGATATTAAACTCATAGAGATTAATTTTCATAATAATATTTCAAGGATTGGTCATTGTGCTTATTTAACCATCTCTAACATGTTGATTGTATTTTTCTACTTTCTAAACCTTATACCATATAGGTTTTGATCTTATTTGAGTTAATCCAATAAATAAAATTGGTGATATTGATTCCATATTATGTTTAATCTCTCCTATAATGATTTTCATGCTCATTTTCATGTTTATAAAAGATCTCATGGGCTAATTAGTTTTGTTTGTAAGTTGATATTCTAGGTGAAATGATAGTCACGGTCACTACTTGTAAAGAGTTGGATTCTCTAAAAGGGTTTCATGTGAATGGGATATGATTTTTTCCATGTTTAAATGCCATAATAATCACATAATTTACATTTTTGACCTTAAAACATAATCCCTTGATAAAATAATCAGTCATATCATACTCAGTCAGCTCTTTACTCACTTTTACTTATAACCATGTTGAATAACGTGTATGAATCCTATCTAGAATGTTCATTGAGGTGTAGTTAATGTCTCAATATGTTTAAAATTTCTTTATAAGTAGGAAAAAAAATTGGATCCTCCCAAGAGTGTATAAAATGACTATGATAGTCAATACCATATGCACACGCAGTTAACTAGGTGAGCTTGTAAAGGCTCTCAAAAACCCATAGAAGTGTCATGAAAGATTAAAATATATGAGATATATTATATAAACATGGGATAGTTAGTATAGCCTTAAAATTTTAAATAAAACACTATGGTATTCATATGTAACACTTCCACATACTCTATCATGAACGTGCACCTACAGGTGGCACTAGGAGAGAGCTAAGAATGTTGATTAGAGAAGATTTGATATGTTGGAAGCTTACCTAAGGTTTTTGTGATTTAATGATAGTATGAAAAGTATAATTGATTCCTAAGGTTTATAGGTGAGAGTGAGAGATCATGATCAATGGTGAAATGATTGTGTTCAGGGACCATATCCCTAAAACATGAAAAAGAACACCTATCCATATTATGGAGATCATATGACAAGGTTGTCAAGATATTTGGAGCATCTAAATGAGCATACCTTGTATATACAACATATGAGAAAATATTTTAAATTTTTTTGAGGTTTATGATCATTTTAAGTTAGTTTTTGAAGAGATCCAATATGCATCTTTGATTACTAATTTTAAGCAGTGATATCTACAAGAATTGGGTATCAAATGACATTCACTCCCAATGTTGCAATGAAAATATATATATCACTATGATGAATGGTTTTAGGATATTAATGAGTTTGATTATTATTTAAAAATTAACCAATGGGAGTTGGAGAGCTAGGTTTTTGGCTTAGTAGATACACCTATAGGTGTACCTTGGCCTAAAAGGGCCACCTATAGTTAACTATACGTATCTACAGTCTATGACATAAAATTAAACTTAAAACCTAGTTTATAAAGGTACATAACACCTTAAAAGTGTTTTATAAGGTGATATTAACACATATAGGATCTTATTGGCTCTAACACAATCAACTATAGTTGACTGTAGGCATATAATGAACTAAAATATGATGGCTAGATGATGGTCTAGCACTAACAAGGTGAGTATTTGTCTAAATAACTAATAAATTAACTTAAATATTCAAATAATTTCTTTATTAATTATGATAAAATTCCAACTAATCAATAATGCACTTACAAGAGTCATCATTTGATCAAGAAGGCAATACAACATAGTCTGCTACTTATGACTAGTCTTAAGAATAATCCAAACTCAAGGTGTGAGATGAACAAGAGAATAAATTAAATGAGTTTTGGAAATATTAAAGGAAGGAAAAGGTACTTGGTAATAAGGTCTTAAAAACATAATAATTACTTACAAGCTCACTTTTCCTGAGTAAGCATGATCAACTTATTAGTCAAGTCTAACTGAGTAAAAGCATGGTTTAAGGTGAAAACATGGGTGATAAAGGTGTGTGAAAATATTTAAAAACTATATAATTATAGTGAATATAATTTTAAACTTTCATTATTTAGAAACAATGGAGGAAATATTCCAACAAAGTAATCTATAGTCAATATGATGAAACCCTACACACAGTCCCATTCCCAAGGGTCTATCTTGGGTCTTAAAGGATTTGAAGGGTCTAATTATGTGGAAAATGGTTGTAAATTGGTAAAAAGTGTCCTTTTAACTTTTATAATCATTTAAAACATATAATTTTTTTATGAGATAGGGGAAGTACCCTTTGTTTTATCTCAAATAGAGGGTATTTCCCTTTGTATGCAAACTAGTAGGTCTTAAAAAATGGAGGTAACTAGGATGGGAAAAAGTGTAATGAGACCTTATATAAGGTGTAAATATATATGGTAGGTATGGAAAAACATATAAATATAATCATAAAATTATTAAACTCAATAGGGTGTTTTAAACCCTCAAGTATGTAAACAAGCCTACATGGCCTTGAGTAGACCTAAAGACCAACTAGAGAGTCACTTTCACTTATAACATGAGATGATAAGTATAATCCATTTGGAAATGAATATATGATATATAAGGCATGTCTAAGCTATTGGTATGCATAACCAAACTCAAGTAAATCCACTTTTGGCTTAGGACCACATCAGGCCTATGCAAATGGAAGGAAAGGCTCAAGTAAGCAATTTAAGGTGCTCACATTCCCTTTGATACTTTTCATGAAGACTTAAGGGGATAGGATATGTTGAAGAAGGTTATTAACAAAAATTTTGTGGCATTAGTACATATATCCAACATAAAATCTTCATGAATAATCCTTAAGGGTATAAATGGTTTAAAACCCTTAGAAATGACCCCTTCCCTCCATCCTATGGAGGCGTTCCCTACTTGTACGAATAGGAGGGAATTTGGATTTCTTTGACTATTATGATTTTTTTTAAGTTATAGGAGGTTTAAAAGGATTAAATCATTTTTTATATATATCTTGGGACTTAACCTTACTCACTATGACCATTTCATTCTTTCTAAATTCTCTCAACTATTTTTTCTAGTAGCTTCATCTCATCCAGTCAAAAATGGCAAAGTGAGAAAGATAGTGAGAAGGGTGAGAAATTCAAGAGGGAAGGATTTTAAGGTGTGAATAAGAAATATAAGTCCATGTAGGGTATTTATAAGTTTAATTCACTCTATTTTATGAATTTACATGGAAAAATAAAGCCAATTTTGAGGCCAAGTGTGAGGGGTGAGTGGAAGAGGAGTTTCTTTCTCTGAAAGCAGTGATAACTCACTTCTATAAGAATCTAGATGATTAAGGATGAAACCAATTCATGGGGGAACATGTATACAACCCATAAATCTTATTGAAATAATTATATATGTACCTATTCAATTTTGGGACGTTCCAAATGGCCTAATTTATGAATGTAGTTTTCTTGTGTAAAATGAGAACTCCTACACAAAATTTCATGAGTCTCATGACTTCAAGGGACATTTGTCCTATAAAACCTTGCATGTTTTATATCCTACATATTTATCACCCACTCTCATCATGAAAAGTGTTATAGTGACCTTTGGACTTCTATTTTCCCACTTATCTCTCAAGTTCTATAAGCAACTACCATTTTGGCCTTTGTAATCTAATACCACTCTATGTATGGAAAATACCTATTGGAATGTCATTGTATTTTTCCTTTGAAAAATTAATTAAATTTTGGTTTTGAGTTCATGAAAACTTTTATAAATGTGCAAATTGATGTATGGTGATGCAAAGTGATAATCTTCTATCCTTTCTTCCCTTATCTCTCATGTTTATGCAAGATTTCCTATTATAGTAGGTCAAAAAAAGTGTTGTAAAATGTATGGGTCTATATTTTAAGTGTATAATGAGCCTTATTATCTAAAAATAACCTATTTTTTACTTACCTTAGATATATTTCATGCATCTTACCTCTATATTGAAATACTCATGTTAGAATATCTTAAGAATTGGAAGTTAGTTTTTATGCCTTTTTTCTTAGTGAAAGAAGTATAATGGCCATATGTAAATCATATTGGTGTATCACCCCCTTAGATTATATTAATTTAATGTAAACTCCTAACTCTTTTCCCCATAATAAAGTACTTGTTTAGGTGATAAGATTTTCAAGATACATTCATGGAGCTAGCCCTTAAACCTAGAGGCTCACTTCCACTATAGGTACACCCACATACCTATATGTGTTCCCATGTTTTCTAATTATGGAATACTATTAAACACCCCTTCTATGTTTCAATATTTAGTGACAATAATTTTTTCACACTCGATGGGACCAATGTCCAAGATAGTGGATAGATTTTTTGTGTGTCTTTCCTCTAATAAACTTTTGGAAAGAAGCAAGTTAGCACCAATGGTGACTCTAAATGATAACTTATATTTTTAATCATCCCATATATATCTCATTGAATATTTTTATCAATTTTTTATCTCATATATCATATGAGGTTGATATGAATAGATATGGTTAATACCCTTATCATGATCCTCCTTATTATCCTTGTTATGAACCACATTTTATTCCTCAATAGTCATATCAAAATGGCTATCAATCCTATAAACCATTTAATCCCTATATTCCTCCATTTTAATCTCCATATAGACACCATGTTATTGAAAAAATTTGTGAAGAAGGCTACCAAGAAAGCTATCAATAAATGGCTCCATATCAGTCTCAACATGAGCCCTAGCAATCATACCATGATGCCTATCAACCCTAATAAGATGCTTCTATGGAATCTAGATCAATATATCAAGATGCAAGAATCAAATTCTTAGAGCTTTAAATATAATAATTTAGAATTGGTCTTGACCCTGATCATTACCCTCCTCCTCCTTCATCAACCCCACCTCATGTTGAATCCTTATTGGCACTCATACTAGAGATACTATATAGTGAAGACAATATGGGAATATGGGATGATGAGTTTGATGTGATTCATAACCATATCATGGAATGGCTAAGAATTTTTATCCAAATATGGATGAGTGAATGGGAGATGGTTGAAGACAAAATTTGATGGGATATCAAAGAACAAATGGTCTTGGAAAATAAGTGCCTTTAATACATAATAGATAGGATAAAGATGTTTGAAGACAAAGGACCTAAAAATGAACAATGTTTTCAAAGATCCCTAAGGAGGCTATTGGCAAAGTGAGGTTCTTATTGATGTAGGTGTTTTCCCTTCTAACCAACCTAATAAATCACCTCCCTATAATCTTAATAGTTCATTAATATTTCCTAAATCCACTCATAACCCCTCTCCTACCCCTCACACTCCATCTCTAACTCATAAACCTTCGACTAACATAATATTCCATTTACTTCACATAAACCTATCCATCAACCTTCCACCTCACCTTTTCTTGAGGAAGATCCCATCTTGAGGAAAGCAAGTGAAGAAGAGAAAATCCAAGACATTGATGACCAAGAAGATGTCATGAGTGACTATTAGGAATAAATCACCATAAGGATTCCCCTTGGTGAAAAAAATGGCAATCCTACCTTCTTGAGTGAAAAGTAACATATTTAAGACTCTTTTACAACTATCCATGAGAAATGTGGGTGAGAATTAAAGAGAGAGGTATTTGAAGAAGATTCCATGTCTGATCATGAGGTTAAAGATGACCATCTCAAGAATGAAGTATAGAGTACTATCAAGGATGAAAGTCAAGTCACTCTTCAAGAAGTTGTAGTCCTAAAGGATTCTCATGAGATCAAGGTAGAAGATGTAGTTCTTAGAGATGACTCAATACCCCTATAATACATAACTCATTATGATTTTGATGAACCTGAGAGTTGTAATTGGAAGCATAGGTAAATTCAATCCCATACTCTTTGTACATTGTGACTAAAGGTTTAGATCTGAAAATAGTTGCATTATCAACAATAAATTTAACAATCACATCAAATCTATAAATAATCAAATTTAGTAAAAAATACATAACCATCTGGTGTGTAGCCTTCTTTGTAGGGACTATTTCAACCCATTTTATGAAGTAGTCAGTTAAAACTAGTATCCATCTATGTCCATTACTTGACGAATCAATAGTTTCTCTAATGAAATCCATTACCCATTATCTAAATGGGCCTTCAATCATCATAGAAGGAAGATAACCTGAAGCTTTCATCTTCCTAGCAAAGCACTAACATTATTTTTATATATTTTGACTTTTTGAGAAACATCTTTGAATAGTGATGGCCACGAATAGCCAAATCTCAAAATTTATGAGATATAACTTTAGGCACAAAATGGCCACCACATACTCCACTATGAAAGTCTTCAATCAGGTTAGTAGTTTGTTCTTCTACCAATGCATCTTAGGAGAACCCCATCCTGATTCTTCCATGAAAGTCTATTTCTAGTCAATAAGTATTTCTAGGAAATAAGCTTAAAAGTCAGAGGGACAACTCAGATTTTTCAAGTAATAGACAATGTCTCTATACCATGGAGACATGTCCAATTGACTCAATGAATCATCAACATTGAAAATAACAGTGTTTACCTCAATTGCTTACAAATCAGTCTCAACCATGAGCTTGGATATATCCATACATGTCATAATATTGAAACTTTTTGACCCACCTATATCTCTTTTTGGATACTTTAGTCTGAGTCAAAATGTCCTTCATCATGGTATGCAGGACATAAGTAATAATATTTGAACTTAGAATATAAGGCATAAATGTCTTGGTAGCCTTTAAGAGGGTGAATAATTATTTTTCCATGATGGTGTAATTTAGTTCAACAAATCACATAGATTTGATAAATAAATCTATTGGCTATTCATGGCCATCTTCATTCTTTTGCAACAAGACAACAACAGTGTTATATGATACAAAAGAGAAAACATGAAATGGCTTAGTGTAATGGTTGGTCAAAATAGATGCAAACTTTAAAGTTCCTTTGATGTAATTGAATGCATTCATGGCCTTTTCCTCCCACTTTATTGTGTGATCCTTCTTCAACATGTAATTAATAATTAGAGTGATTTCTACAAAGTTGGACATAAACCTCCTTATGAAATTAATTTATCCAGAGAAGGACTAAATTCCCTTCTTAAAATATAAGATAGGCACTTTATCAATGGATTATAACCTCATAGGGTCAATCATGACACCATCTTTGGATACTTTATGTCCTAAAAACTTGGCCTTTTATACTCAAAAGTGACTTTTTTTGGATTGAGTGAAATTCCAAACTCCCAATATTTGATCAACACTTTCTCTATATGCTCCAAATGTTCTCTAGTCTTGGAATACATTGTAATATCATCTTGATACAAAACTATAAACTTGTTAATAATCCCTACAAAATTAACATCTATAGATTGTTAAAATGTTTCACCAGCATTCATTAACATAAAATGAATCCTGATATATACATACATGCCCCAAGGCATTGTAAATGCATTCTTAGGTCTCTCAAATTCTTTAACCACAACCTTGTTATATCTTGAGAAGCCATCTAAAGTGGACAACATATTTTATCTTATAAAACTTTGTAATAAGTTATCCAATTGGGTAGGGGATAATTATCTTTTAAATAAGATTTATTGAAATTTCAAAAATCTACATACAAGTGGATGTCAAAAATTTTCTTTCTCATAGGGACTAGATTTTTAAACCATGATGGATACTTGATGGGATAAATGATACCACCATCCCTTAGCTTCTTTAACTCATCCCACATATTAGTGGCCAAGATGGGGTTAATAAGTCTCTATTTATACCTAAAAGGTTTACTATCAGGCTATAATGGGATGACATATTGGAATAAGTATTCCCTATATACTTTCAACTTAGACTAAGACCATGTTAAACAATCCTGGTACTTTCTTAGTAGCTGCATGTAAGCTTGATTCTCAGCTTCACTTAGGTGAGTACCTAATCAAACCTTCCTTGGATTCTCATGAAAACCCAAATCACACTCAATCACATCCCTTAAAATAGATGAGTCTCAAGTCTTGATTCTATTTGCTTCATCAAAATATGCTTATAAACTTACCAAACCTATAGGGAGTATGTTTGTCTTCAACTAGATAATATCCTTCCCAAATAGGTTTTCTTTTCTATCACAAACCTGAACCATAGATTTTAAATCTATTAGTTGATCATAGAACTCAACTTCATAATTTATAACAATCTTAATTTGTTCATCATCATCAAACACTTGCCAATGATGAATATTATCTAGGATTAAAGTCTTAACAAGCACCTCTACTTGATGCTGACAATGAAGGCTCATATTTGTAATGTCAAATTGAGCACCTAACCCTACAAGTCTATCATCTTCTTGGTTGAAACTTCTATCATGATAATAGATGTTTATTGCATCAAAAAATTCAAGAAAATCCAAAACAACATTTCAATATTGTTTTAACCTTTTGTTTTTGGTGGCATAAACATTATGGACTTACTTAACCACTAACTCAGAATCACCCTTGACAATAAAATTTTTATTTCCATATTCATGGACAATCTATAAACCAATAAAAAGTGCCTCAAAATCCTTTTTTTGGGGGTTCAACATTAAGAGTAATAGGATATTCAAAAAGGTTAATATTATATGCAAAGCTACCCAAATAAACATCTATGTACAACACTTTATTTAGAGCATTCTTAGGATCTTCAATGATATGCAACATCTTGAGCTCTCTATAAAGTTTGACCATATTACCCTCTAATGGAATGGTGGCATAAGAAAGTCCATCTGTACACTTCTACTCATGTTATCACCCCATTTTTTTGATAGTAGCATCCCCCACTTAGGTGGGTAGTCTAAAACTACCCTGTCCGTATTTAAATACTTACATGGATGCACTGTCAACTATAAAACCAACCCTTTGACTTATCCAACAGCTAGAACCTATCATGAGTGTGGTATAACACTTTCCAAAGGGTGATGTAATATTCACCCTAAGCTTATTTATGACACTCAAGGGGCATCACATTATAGGAAGAATCAGAATTAAACATACTATTATGAATAATCAAACCATTGATCAAGAGAGTTGTGTAAAATGGGTCCATGTTCAATTGACTTTCTACCAAGGTAGTCCCTAAATACACTTCTAGAGCTAGTTCAACAACTTCTTTGATTGTTCATCTTCTTATGAGGGTGTTTGGGGTAAATCAATCTCATTTGGAATTGATTTCTCACCAAATTACAAGTATTTAAATGCCCTCTTTATATTTTAGGTATTCTTAATAATTCAACAAGTGGCATAGTGATTTTGAGTTGGCTCAACACTTGGGCCATATCACATATACTATACTGAGGAATAGGAGTATTTGGTGGAAGGGTAACAACACCTTCAGTTAGAATGCAATCACCTAAGGTCTAAAGTGGAGTAGGCTAGGGTGGATTTGCATGCTTATTAGTGGCCTTCAAAGGAGGATTTTGTTTAACATCATTCACCCTCTTAGGAATTCTAGATAAAAAAGTACTTTATTCTTAGTGGTAACACCTCTAGGCTTAGAAACTTGGGAAATGGGTACATGTTTGAAAGTATTAGTAACTATCATAGTATTCTTAGCCTACTTACTTACATCTCCTACCCTTGGCTTTGTATGGGTAGTGACTTGAGGGGAATCATCAGGTTGCTTTCTTCTCAAGTAGTATTCTTTCTCTTGAGAAACTATTGCATTAATTATTAGTTTCTTATCCTTAATTGATGTAATTCCCCCATCATACTTCTTTATCATCATTGATCTTAAAAAATCAAGATCATGATTGGGTAATTCATATGCTTGTGCCATATTAACATCACAAGAAAATTCATAAGTTGGGATGCATACCTTTTGTACTACACTCCAAAACTGATCAATAGTTGTAAAAATTAGCAATTTCATGGAGGAAAACATCTTACTTTAAGTAATATAAAAATTAAACATCATAATCTCATCATCAGATGACATAGAATCAAGTTCATCTATAACTTCATTAATCAATTTAGTTTTATCACATGGAGGATGTGGAAGGCATCACCTATCACACCAATCAATATCAATGTCATAACCTACCACATTCACCTGGGCATTTAACAGATCATGCACTTATCTCCCAATACTTTTATTTTGATTTCTTTTTTTTCTCATCTCATGTAGGGCTCTTCCCTCTATCATTATCTCAATGGTGAAAAACATGCTTTCCTTGTGATTGATATGTATTTGGAGTCATTTCTTAACTAGTAGACACAAGAGGGATCCTATTTTCATCTCTATCCAACTTGTATGACATTTCATTGACAACAAAGGACAAAGTTTTAATAGACTCCTCAAGGTTGGTTATCTTTGTGAGCTGTGTCTTTTTTAGATTAACCAACTTTACATCATCCCACTTGTTCACAGGATTTCCTAGAGCCTTTATGTTATTTTCAATTTGGATATCCATATTGAATGCCAACCATATGTTTTTTAGAGCCTTTTACCTCAAGTAGTATGTATTCTTATTGTTAAAGGCATCGCAATACTTTCTCAAGCATGTTGTATCATTAGGCCTGATGTTTTTGTGTAGCTAAATAATAGCTTTATTGAACCATGTATTTAATTCCTAAACACACACATTAGGGTTCTTCTTGATGTTTTAAAAATTATCCAAAAGGAATATTGGATCAATTCTATCACCATATTGAATTCTAAACACATTCTTCATCTCTTCCCATGAATCAATACACTCATAGGGAAGAGATTTGAACCACTCATGAGCATTGATCATTTTCTTCTAACATATGCAAAAACAACTTAATTCACATATCCTCATGCTCAACCTTATAATATTCAATTATATTTTGAAAATCCTTCATGTGTTAATCACCACTCACTGCATTGTTCCCTTGGAACTTTGGAAGGTAGTTCCTTAATTCATTTAGGACTTCATTTGATAACCTTTGATGTCCTCAAAATTTATAGGTCTGAATCTAGGAATGTAAAATGTAGAATGTTCATTCTCATCTTGGTCCCTATGCCTCATGATTGGTTTAATGGGAGGTTCAAGAACTAATATCAAAGGCATGTGAAGGGGTGAATGAGGTGGACTTTTTGGTTCACACCTAGGATGGGATTTAGCTAGCTGAGAAGGAGACAAATAATAAATTGGACTATAAGTTTCAAAGTTACTAGGAGAGCTATGATAGTACTTAATAATGGGGATCTCAAAAATATGTTAAAAATTATCATAATCTTAATAGTATAAGCAATCTTTTGCCTCTACACTTTGTTTTTCAATGAGCCTCCAAACTTGTCTCCTTCATCTTTGATGTAAACTTAGGTGTGGGACAAATTGTTTGGATGAGTCACTTTTGAAGGATGATCTCAATCCTTCTAGTTTTTCGAACAAGAAAATACTCAAAGATGAAGGTTAATAAATATATTAAATCTAGGCACTAATCTTCCTTGAAACCAAATGATAAGATTGGAGTCACCACTAGAATCAAACTTCTAGAATATAATAGTTGACAAACTATTATGATACATGCTAAAATTAAACTCGCTGATGCTTAATGAGATAGAAATCAAATACACTAAAATTTATAAAATATGTTCAAAAGGGGAGAAAGGACCTTTCAACATGTAATTTTAACATCTCTTTATAATAAACTAAGTAAAAGTCAAATTGTCAAATATCTCAATTCCTATCACATCCCCAATGGAGTGAAGTGGTATTGACAACCAAGATAGTCCCACTATAACACAAATTTCTAAAGAAATTCATAACATGAAATACTTATATCTCTCTAAAAGAGTCCTAAATAACATGTGTGATAATAAGTGTCACCAAAAATGGCACCAAAACCATTTTGGTTCTTAGTTATACACCTCACATACTTAGCCTTGTACACTCAAAATAAAATGGCAAATAAAGATGAAAAACCCAATGATATGTCATTCTAGATAGGGAAGGGTTTGGCATCCAAAATGGATTGAATGGATAAAATGACTGAGAGGCACATACAAAGGGTATGGTCAAATCTTTGTTCCTTTTGGCTCTACCTGAACCAAGGTGAGAGGACCTATGGGCTAGCTTGCTCACATGGAGATATTCTGTAATTTAACCCCCATGGGGATTATTAGCATAAGGGAACACAAATCTAACTAGAACACAACCAAACTCATTCACTCCACCTGAGAAGGGTTGGCACATGCAATGAGAAAATTCTCTAGGCTAGATACAAGATACTAAACATAGATATAAGAGAGCTTACAATCTTCATCCTAAAGAATGATCAATATCAAGGCTAAATGAAAGATTACAATGCTATGATTTAAAACATAAGATGAAAATACATGTTATATAAGCAAGATATTATGCATTTGTAGGTAAACAACACTTATGATATGCAATAAGTATTGTATAAAATATAGGGTAGGATAGGGTAAGATAGTTTGTTAATTATAAATAGGAAGGACATGGTGGTGTGCGGGTAGTTTTCAACTAGTAGGGGATCTTACAACATTCATGACATTACTTATTAAAAAGACATAGAAAATACTCATAAGCAAGTTAATGAGACATACCAAATGATCCTTGAAATATATAGAAATTACACTAAAACTAAACCTTCAAACACTTTTCCCTATCAAATCCATAAACTTAGGGTTCTCTAAAAAGTTATTTAGCAACATATTCTAAAACAATGCAAAAATAGATTTATAATCTAGATCTAAGCCCAAGATGACAACTAGTAATGAGAATAAAACAAGATATCTAATCAACAACTTTTTCAAAACACATTGTTGCACTTCATTAGTAGGAAATAGTAGAGAATCAAAAGCATTTTCATTAACTTGAAAAGACATACTACATACATCAATTTTTCAAAATGTTGCCATGGGGAAAATCATGGTGAGATTTCTCTATGTTAGATAGGGGAGACTTAAACATGTTCTCATATCTTGCTAATGGTTGTACACTTGAAACCACCTTAGTAAGAGAGAAAATAAATTCACTCAACAATTAATCCCAAAATTTTCACAACCTATACTTTGAGAGAAGTAAAGACCAATAATAACCAACACAATGACCAACCATTGAATAGAAGACATAACCCATTATTTATACATTTTGTACTATTATTTCAAATCTATAACTTTAGGTTGTAATTTTCAAAATTGCATAAAAACCCTCCCAATTCTGCCAAGATGCTTCAAGCTAGAAAATATTCCTTTTCCCCCATTTCAAAAATCTTCATCCAACTGTAAGAAATCATTATGCTAACTACCTCAACAAGGCATGATGAATATTTATAACAAAATTTTGGATTTTAAATTCCTTTTTCCATGACTTGGAAGGTGTGCTTCATGGTGTAGGAATAACAAACTTTATCTTCATGTGTAACCACCTAAATATTCCCTTGACCACTTATTTGCATAGCTATAAAATTATGGATAGCTCTCCTTCCTCTTTTTCATGTCATGGAATAACCTAATCTTGAAATGATGTAATTGAGATTCTCATATATTATGATAGAGGTAGAAAATGATCCATAACCATCATTGAAAACATGCTTTAGAATGGCCCACAAACCCTCTTATGTGATATGATTTCTTGCTCATCCATGAAAGAATTGTCAATTTTAGCTCCTAGGCCAAAATTTTCCACATATTTACACATGGCATGCCACATAAGATCTAACTATGCACTTATGGGGCTTAAAAGTGATTAAGTTGGTTAATTAAATCTAATCTGGACACATGTCACTTTCACATTTGCTTTGAGCTATATTTAAATGTCTAACTTCATATGTGGAATTGCCATTTCACTTTGTTTATTAACTTAAAATGTGACCATTACCCCTAGGACACATGTCAACACATCATTGGGTCTAAATATTTTAAAATCACACCTAAGATTATCACTACTAGATTCTCATCTTCATGATAAATGTGAGCATGCCACTTGGTAGCTCTATGGGGTCTCAGCATCCCTTTAGCATTAACTTTTATTTTGATCCATTATATCTCATTAAGACCAATGAGATCATTCCACTTGGAGAATTTTTGGGATTTATATGCTCTATATAGTCAATCTCTACTGGGTTATCGCCCTTCCACCATGTGGCATCTCTTCATTTGGCCTGAGTCCTTTGACAAGGTAGATCTAACTTACACCATTAGAAATTGAAGTATGATGGAATGCTAACCATTGATCTTTGGATTATTTAAATCTAAATGAATATCTAACATGGCTGAAATTTGATGTCTTCATGCCCATCATTTAATGTCTGCATGATTGTCATTGATATCTATGTGACCGTTAATATTTGAACCCAAATGGATAATTACTAAGATTTATTTTTACATTTGTGTGACTATCAATGATGTCTACATGACTGTCAAATGATGGGAACATAGAATTCAAATTTTGGACACCAAATAATTAATTTCAAAGGTTAATTTTGATGTTTGTGTGACCGTCAATGATATATGTGCAACTATCACACTACTTGTTCAACTTTAAAATCTTGCATCTAGAGATAGAAAAATCATGAATGCACCAAATTTATAGGAGATGTTCATGGCATCTAGAATATTGACTATATTTTAAATTTTGACCTTGAGATGCTTTCTAGACCAAACTTATAAAATTCATAAATAAATTTACCATTCCATTTATGCATTTGTTTTGAGATCTATTGAAACTTCCACCCTCATTTTGCACCATTGATCATATTTGCATGAATCATAAACTGACCTCCAATCTTCATCCATAGTGCTCAGTCCTTTTCTCTATGTTCCATTGTATCACTAATAGGATTCCTATGATGGTGACACCTATCACCTTGATGCTTATCTTAGGGATTTGTTGAAATATTAACTTTATATGCACTATCAATCGAGATATATATGCTTTGCCACATACTGTTGATCATCGAGAACATGGTTAAGCTTTAAATCATGCTCCACGAGCTTGACACTTACTACATCCCTTCTCATCTTGAGTCCCTTTAACTATTTAACATTGATCATGCACCATCATATCTTCTTACTTCATGTTAATTCATACCATTTAATTATGATCTACTAGGTCAGATGTGATTGGTTCAAAATTAACATGAAAAATAATTAATATAGAGCTCAGGGAACAAAGAACTTATTATAAAGTCTTAGCCTTAGTTTTTTGGATGCATAAATAAATATGACAGGATTTAGGACATGAATTTGATCTTAGTTTACAACAAAGGGACCAAGTGTTACTTAAACCATGATAATAAATAAAAAGGGACCAAGGGCCATGGGAAATAAAAGGGGACCAAACATGAATTTTTAGACTAAGGTTTGGTTATGTTAATAAACATGACCAAAACTTAGTATAAAATTTAAAATAAGTGCATAGCATATTTAAAATGTTCCTACTTAAATTTTCTCTTGCCAAATTTGATTTTAAATCAGGAGGTCTAAGCTAGGTCAATAGGGACAAAATACCTTAAAGTGCTCAGATGTGAATTCAACTCAGCTTTTAATAGATGAAAGAATTAAAGATTAAATTAACATGACATTTGACCTCTAATAAACACTTAAAAATAGGAAGTAGGATAAAAAATCAGGCATTCATACTTAACAAGGGCTCAATTACTTTAGTACAATTTTGGGCACTAATATTGGCTCTCACCTGAGGATGTGCACCCCCTGTAGGTGTGCAAAGAACCCCAAAACATAAGACTAGGTGCCAATCCATTGGGTCATGGAGTCAACACTTAGTTTATATCAACATAGACTCATAAAGGCTCAACAAAACGTGGTAGACTGACAAAAAAATTTAGGAAGATATAAATATAAACACACACAAAAAATACATGAAAGGAAATTGTACAAGCAAGACCTAAAACAAAGGGGAAACAAAGAAAGAAAACAAAAAAAAACTATTATGTACATAGTTGTAGACTCAATCCAAGAAGTGTTTTAGATTCCTACCATTGACTAACATCTCCATTATTTCACCATATAGATATCTTAGGAAGAAAGTATGTTCCCTAATCTAGCCATTAATGGAATAGGGACCCATCCACAAGGCATCAAATTTTTCATGATTTCCTTTCTCCTCATGATTTCTATCCCAAAGTAGAACCAAATCACCTACTTGGAAGGTTTTTGGAGAGACCTTCTTATCAAATATCTTATTTAGATTTTCCTTGAACTAGAGGTGTCTTTCATGAGCTTGTCTTTGAATTTAATTTAGATCAATAATCTAGTTCATCCTATTTTCATAGTGGTTGATTTTATCATCATATTATAGTTGTTGCATGAGATGATAGGTTGGTAACTAAAAATTCATAGGCAAAACTACTTGAGATCCATAAATAATCTCAAAATGGATTTTACCTGTAGCTCTCTTGGGCATTATCTTATCATCCCACCAAGAAAACTTTATCTATTCACCCCACTTCTTTTTATTTGCTTCTAATGTTTGTATAATGATTTTTATAAAATTCTTGTTATTAGATTTTGCTTGTCCAGTTCCCTAAGGGTTGTAATTAAAAGCGTAGGTAAATTCAATCCCATACTCTTTGTATAATTCCACTAAAGGTTTAACTTTGAAACTCATGGAATTATTAGAAATAAATTTTATAGGCACACCAAATCTATAAATAATTTGATTTAGAAAAAAATCAATAACCACTTGGTGTGTAGCCTTCTTTATAAGGATCGATTCAACCCATTTTATGTAGTTAGTTGCAACTAGTATCCATCTATGTATAGTTCTTGATGAATCAACAATTTTTATAATTAATTCCATTCCCCATTGTCTAAAGGGGCCTTTAATCATCATAGGATGCAAAGGAAGTGAACCTAAAACTTTGATCCTCCCAGCAAAGCATTGGCATTTTTTGTATTTTTTTACTTTATGAGTAACATATTTGAATAGTAATGGCCACCAATAACAAACTTTTATAATTTTATGATCTATAACTTTAGGCATAAAATTTCCACCACATACTCCACTATGGAAGTCTTCAATCAGGTTAACATTTTGTTCCTCTACCATACATCTTAGGAGAACCCCATCTATATTCTTCCATGGAAGTCTTTTTTTAGTCAAGAGGTATTTTTGGAAAACAAGATTAAGATTCCTATTTTGATTCTTGTCCAAGTTAGGGGGACAACTCATATTTTTCAAGTAATAGATAATGTCTTTATACCATGGATTCATGTCAAATTGACTCAATGAATCATCAACATTGAAAATAATAGGGTTTATCTCAATAGCTTACACATTAGTCTCAATCATGCGCTTGGATAGACCCATCCCTCATACTAACTTGGTTGTTTGAATATCCATGTCATACTCATGTAACTTGTTGACCCACCTACATATCTTGATAGATGCTTTAGTCTAAGTCAAAATGTCCTTCACCATGGTATATGAGACATAAGAAACAATATTTGAACTTTTAATATAAGGCCTGAATGTCTTGGTAGCCTTTAGGGGTGAAATATTTTTTCCATGATGGTGTAATTTAGTTCAAAACCTTTCATAGCTTTGATAAAGAAATCTATTGGATTCTCATGACTGTCTTCAGTCTTTTGCAATAGGACAACTAAAAAAATGTTATAGGATACAAAAGAGAAAATTTGAAATGGCTTAGTGTAATAAAGGTTAGACAAAATAGGGGAAGAATTTAAATCTCCTTGGATGTCATTGAATTATTTTATGGAATTTTCCTCCCACTTGATGGTTTGGTCCTTCTTTATCATAGAAATAATAGTCAAAGTGATATCTAGAAAGTTAGACATAAACCTCCTTATGAAATTAATTTGTCCAAAGGAGTAAATTCCTTTCTTGTATTGTGGGATAGGCACTTTTAAATATATTCTACCCTCTCAAAGTCAATCATGACACCATATTTTGATACTATATGTCCCAATAACTTAGCCTTTTATACTCCAAAGTGACATTTCTTTGGATTGAGAGAAATGCCAAACTCCTTGCATCTGATCAACACTTTTTCCAAATAATCCAAATGTTCTTATCTAGTCTTGGATCACACAATAATATCATATTGATACAAAACTATAAAATTGGTAATCATCCCTATAAAATCAACATTCATAGCTCATTAAAACATTGCATCAACATTCATTAACCCAAAAGGCATCCTAATATATACATACGTGCCTTAAGGCATTATAAATGCAATTTTGGATCTCTTGGATTCTTTCACCACACCCTAGTTTTATGTTGAGAACATGTCTAAAGTGGAAAAAATATCTAATCTTGTAACACTTTGTAATAGGTTATCTATATTTTTCAGGGGATAATTATCTTTTGAATAAGATTTATTCAAATTTTATAAATCCACACACAAGCAGATATCACCATTTTTATTTCTCATGACTAAATTTACAATCCATGATGAATACCTGATGGGTTGAATGATACCACCATCTCTTAGCTTATTTATCTCATCCCACATCCTAGTGGGAAAAATGGGGTTAATAGGTCTATATTTATACCTAAAAGTCTTGTTATCAGGTTATAAAGGGAAGATATGTTAGAATAAGTCTTCCCTATATGCTTTTAACTTAGAATAAGACCATGCTAAATAATCCTAGTACTTTCTTATCAACTGCATGTATTCTTACTTCTTAGCTACACTTAGGTGAGTACCTATCCAATCCTTCTTTGGATTCTCATGAGATCCCAAATCACACTCAATCACATCCTTTGAAATAAATGAGTCTTGAGTCTTTATTTTATCCACTCCATCAAAATATGCTTCTAAATTTACGAAACCTCTAGGGAGTGTGTTTGCCTTTAACTAGATAGTGTCCTTCCTAAACAAGGTTTCTTTTCCATCAAAAACTTGAATCAAAGATTTCAAGTCTATGAGTTGACCATGTAACTTAGCTTTAAAATTTAGAAACCTCTTAATTTGTTCATCATCAAACATCTAGCAATGATGAACATTATCTATGATTGAAGGCCTGACAAGAACCTCCACTTGATATTTAAAATTAAGGCTTGTATTTTAAATGTCAAATTGAGCACCTAACCCTATAATTCTATCAACTTCTTAGTTGACACTTCTATCATGATAATAAATGTTGAATGCATCAAAAAATTAAATAAAATACAAAACAACATTGTGATATTGTTTCAAACTTTTATTTTTTGTGGCATAAGCATTTTAGACTTTCTTAACCACTAACTCATAATCACCCTTGATAATCAAAATCTTAATTCCATGGTCATGGGCAATCTATAAAACAAGCAAAAGTGCCTCATACTCAGTAGTATTATTCGTGCACCCAAAGGACAACTTAAAATAAAATTTAAATCATTTACATTAGGGTCAAAAAAGATAACCTTGGCTCCATTTCCAAGATTCAAGTAATCCCCATCAAATAACATCCTCTGAACTACTCCTTCTTTATCAGGTTCAACATTAAGAGTAGTAGGTTGTTTAACAATGTTAATATTTCCCACAAAGCCACCCAAATCAACATCTATGTATAGTAATTAATTTAGAGCATGCTTCAAATCTTCAATGACATGTAGCATCTTCATATCTCTACAAATTTTGACCATCTTACCCTCCAATAGAATGGTGGCATAAGACAAGTCCATCTGTACACTTATACCCATGCTAGCAACCCATTTTCATGACAACAACATCCCCCACTTAGGTGGGAAGTCTATAACTACTACGTCCATATTCAAATACTTACCTAAATGCACTACTAATAATACTACCAACCCCTTTACTTTTAAAACAATTAGAAATTATTATGAGTTCATGGTATAACACTTGACAAAGGCTGATTAATCTTCACCCAATCTCATTTAGGACACCTAAGGGCATCACATTATAGGAAGCACTAGAATCAAACATATAGTTGTGAACAATCAGACCAATAATAAAGAGAGTTGTATTAAATGGGTCCATGTTCAACTAACTTTCTACTAAATTAGCCCTAAATACACTTTTAGAGCTAGTTCAATAAATTCTTCTGATTATTCATCTTCCTCTGAGGGTGTTTGGGGTAAATCAGTCTCATTTGCAATTGATTTCTCACCAAATTCAAAGTATTCAAATGCCCTCTTCTTATGTTTAAGTATTATTAATAATTCAACAAGTGGCATAGTGTTTTTTAATTGGCTCAACACTTGGGCCATATCACATATATTATACTGAGGAAGAGGAGTATTTGGTGGAAGGGTAACATCACCTTCAGTTGGAATGCAATCACTCAAGTTCTAAAGTGGAGTAGGCTAGGGTTGATTTTCATGCTTATTAGTAGCCTTCAAAGGAGAATTTTATTTATCATCATTCACCCTCTTATAAATGCTAGATAATGTAGGTACTTTATTATTAGTGAGAGTACCTCTAAGATTAGCAACTTGGGAAATGGGTATAGGTTTGGAAGTATTAGGAACTACCATAGTTTTCTTAGCCTCCTTAATTTCAACCCCTACCATTGCATTTTTAGGGTTTAGTGATTTGAGGATCAACATATGTTTTCCTACTTTATAAGTAGTATTATTTCTCTTGGGTAACTTATGTATTAATTATCAGCTACCTATCCTCAACTAATAAAATTCCCCTATCATACTTATTAATCATCATTTATCTTAAAAAATAAAAATTAAGAATGGGAAATTAATATGTGATGGTGTGGGTTTTATGCACACCATATCCATAATGAGGTAGCCTCTAATATTTTACGATCTCAATTGAGGTAAAATCCACTACAGGGCATGAGTTGCATGTATGCAGTTTATTTTAACCTATTGATAGAATAGTGGGTAGGGCATGTAGGTTATTGACAAGGTTTTTTTATGGAGATTTATTTCCTAATAGGGGTAGTGAATCTCTACATGAGTTGTATGGATGTCTGGTTACTAATCTAGAGTGGGTAGATATCAAAACAAACTCAAAAAAGGAGGGAAGGGTAAGGCATACAATAAAAGATTTTATGGTTTCTAAGAACTACTTTCCTAGCTTGCTTATAAAAGGATAAGTGATCTCAAAACCTATACCTATTTCTAGTATCAATTACACACACACATTCAGACATGACTAAAAATTCTAAAGAGATAAAGATGGAAGAAATTCATAAGCCTCAAACAAAGGTTACTCCTTTTAGGGTAGCTATTACACACCCTTAATCAAGAGATTAGGGCTCAGGCTAGTAA
Organism: Torreya grandis; assembly: GCA_037957365.1. Classification (NCBI taxonomy): domain Eukaryota; kingdom Viridiplantae; phylum Streptophyta; class Pinopsida; order Cupressales; family Taxaceae; genus Torreya; species Torreya grandis. The sequence continues at coordinate 74,244 of JARHVA010009587.1, read as the reverse complement.
AGTATCTGAGGTAGCTATTGCACACATACAAAATATTACATCAAAGAAAGCACTCATGCACAATAAAAATTATAAGTCAATTTAAACTTGACTATCTTAACCAATATGTTTACCAATCTTTTAGTAGCTATTTCACACCTAAAAATTAGTATATCAATTAAAATAATCAAGAATCCATTCACAAATTTTGCATAATAAAGATTATTGAAACATACAAATAATGAAATTAATTACTAATTACATATAAATTCAAAATAAAATATACAAACATATTCATTGATGATCAAAATAGATGTTGCTCCTATATTCAAAAATTATCTAATAAAAAATCTAATCTAGAATAAAATTGCTTATGTAGACTTGGAGAAGGGGTTTCCTCAGCCTCCAAGTTCATGCAAAGTTGTTACATGTGATATTTAGAGCATGTAATCATATAGTCATATAAAATGCCAAAATTGGTAACTTGAGTAAGACTAATGACACCTAACCCATGGGTCTCTCTTGCTTGCTCTCATGACCCTCATAGGCATATTTTCACTAATTCATAATCATTAATAGCCTCTTAGACTTGATCCCAGTTGAGCCAAGACACTCTTTTCATGACCAATCCATCCCCTCGTGTTTCATATACCTAGGACAATAACACCCAACTAGGATAAGAGCATTAGTGCCACTGTTATCCACTTTCAACTCTATTGTTCAAACTCATTTCTAACCCCAATGGTTAATTATTTTTGGTTCCCCATCCTTCTTCTTTTTGGTCTAAGGTGAGAAAATTCAATCCATGACCAATATATCCCTATAAAATTCCATTCAAAGATCATTTGGAAAGGGCTGGAAAATATTATCAAGCAAGCAAGAATACAAGTGAAACCACTCAAGTAATTTTCCCTATTCTCTACATATAGCCATCTAGTATAGTCCTAAGTACATCTAAATATCTACACCTATCCCTAGTCATCTCAAGCACATCTAGTTTAGTATTTCCTTGAATTCTCATATCATAATTTCACCAAGCAATTTCAAAGGGAGAACTACACATGGTTTGATCCCTCATCAGAGTATTGGTATGTAGGTAGCATGCCCACATATGGGGTGTGAAGCACATCCAGTACATCTTATGCATATTAACCCATTTTTATTATTTATCAAATTTTTGTTTAAGAATATTAAAGGCTTAAAAATAAATAATATTATCTCTATAAGGAGTAGTACTGATAGAAAAGCTTTATAAATTTAGAGATGGTGTCACATAGACCTATCGAATAATACCTAGAAAGCTTAGACTCTTAGGACAACAACATTGGACAAGGAATAAAATGTTGATGCCACTCTTATCCACTTTCAATGCTCTTATTCATTTAAAAAATAAAATCTAGAATCCTATTTATGATAGTTTCTCAAGCCTACATAGTGAATATCAGTCCCTATCTCAATCAAATCAACATAGTTTAAGATAAGTCTTATTTTCTCCCTTTTATTACTATTTTTAGAAAATATATAATTACAAATAAATCTCAATAATTAGTAGCATATTTTTTTCATATTATATACTAATTTATCAATCTAGACCCTTTAACTAAATTAGGAATAAAACCCTAATATTCCCAAAAAGTTTAAATCATTTAGTAAACCTGACTTACTTCAAATTGTACATAAAAACCCTATAAAACTTAAGATAAATTCATATCTGATTTTTCCCATAATTTTTGAATTTTTTATTGAGTATTTTAAGAAAAAATTCATTCCAAACTTTGAAATTTAGTAGTAAATTTTAAAATAATTTTATTTCAAACCCTAGTTGCATACACTAGGTCCCAGTAATTTTCCAATATTAATCCAATATTTTCTTGATTTTTTTAGTTTCATATTAAAATAAAAGAATCACTTTAAATTTTAAAAATTCAAAGTATTTTTTTTAAAAAAATCTCAAAACCCTAGTTATACATACTAGGTCCTATTCAATCAAGCATTTTCCAATAATTTTCTAAAAAATTTATTGCATATTTAAATCAAAAATCCAATTTCATTTTCAAAATTTTGTAGTATTTTACAAAATATCATTATTCAAACCCTAGTTGCATATACTAGGTCCCATTGCTTCTTGAGGTATCACCTTATATGTCTGTAAGCTTTGTATCCTTTTTATGCACATTTTAGTTCCTTTTTTATATTATATCCATTTAATATTTTTTAATGTAATCCACTTTGTTTTCTTTATGCCACCTAAGTTCCTTGCATCTCTTCCTTTGAGACAAAATGCAAGACTTAGTGGCAATCCTCCTAAATTCACCTAGATTTCTTCAACTCGACCATATACTATGGATAAACAACCCATTAAAACTCTAGCTATAGATTATACACATCCAAATTATTCCAATTTTAATGATAATTATTCAAACAATAAGAAATATGAAAATAACAATGATGATGTACACATCAATGCTCATGCTCCACCACATTATACTACTGATATGCTTCCACCCATTATTGATAATGAAGTTATAATCAAAAAATATTTGATCCTCCAAATTTTTAGAGAAAGACTCAGGGAATAGCCTCAAGATCATAATCTTATATTAAAATCTCTCATGGAAATAAAAAAGGCTAAACAAGTTGAATTTTCCATTCCCATAGAGCAACTAGTTATAAATGACAATACAGGGGCAACTATATTTCAACAACTCCCTATAGTAACCTAACTTGCCTCTATGCCACCAACTATAGCTAGTACACCCCTATTTATTGATGTGGAAACCCTTGTGCAAGAGATAAGATCTCTTCAATCCAAGGTACTAAATCTTGAGCCAATCAGAAAATGAAAGACAAAATCTTGTTTGTGATAGTGCCCCAAGCCTGCACAGTGAATATCAAACCCTATCTTAGTTGGATCAACATAGTTTAAGCTAAGTCTTATTTCTTCCTTTTATTACTATTTTTAGAAAATATCTAATAAAAAATAAATTTCATAAATCAATAGCTTATTTATTGCATATTATTTATTAATTTATCAATCTAGACCCTTTAACTAAATTAGGAATAAAACCGCAATATTCCCAAAATTGTTAAATCAAGTCCTAACTATGGTATAAAATTATATAAGGGTCTAATTATAGTTATCCATTTAATTTATCCTTTGCCAAAGTTATGAAACATATGCATGTGTAAAAATATAGGCAATCTATAACAATTGTAGCTCAAACTATATTCAAACTACAAATAGGTGCATTGTTTACTAGAACTATAAATACTTCTTTTTATAGGTTGTGAGAATAACCTATTGATCTTCCAGATTAGCTTATTTCAAATAGAATTTTGACATATGCATGAAGGACAAAAATCACTTTACCAATGTTTTTAGAACTAGCAGTACTACTGCTAGTCATGATTAATCTAAATTGTGCATTATATGCTCACTTGTACCTTTTTATAAAATATGGATCTTCACTTTTATATTTTCCATTTAGATTAGAACATGTGTGTTCATACTCCTTGTATTAACTATGAGATCCAATGTCTATTGATAGATATAACATAGTCTAAAAATCTAAGTATTATATCCATAATGCCCTGCTATCTTTCAAAATATGACACATGTCAACCCCTGATTGATTTTAGGATCTTTGAAAAGTTCATGTTGATCTCACACCATCGATGTTTATGTATTGGTTTAACATGGTTCATTGGATTTTAATGATTTGATTCATTGACACCTATGATATTGACACTTGTCATGTCTTATTTTGGCTTACTTCATATGTGTGCCACTTGGTAGTTGCTCAAGGCTTCTGAGTTATATCTACTAGGTTACCTAATTTTTCCTATAAATTATTGGATTTGTGTACTGGGCTCCCATGGTGGTGACACTTGTCAGACTCATAGATATTTGATATTTCAACTTTCTCTCATGTCATTTGATCAAATGGGTTAGAGTAGATGCATGCCATACGATCTTTATTTGAATTCAAATGGGTAATTTAATAGGTTAAATTTGATGTTCACATGACCATCAAATGACATCCTCATGACCATCAAATGATGTCTACATGAGTATCAAATTCAGTTCCATAAATTAGCCATTTCTAAGATTAAATTTGAAGTTTTCATGACCATCAAATGATTTCTTCACGATCGTCAAATGACGTCCATGTGACTATCAAATTTAATCTCAGTAATCACATATGTGTCATTCCCTCAAGACTCCCTACTTTTAAAAACATAAGTAAAAAAATACTTAGCATAATTCTTTGGGAAATATATATAAATAACCCTGCATGAATGTTTTAGCCTAAGGTCTTAGTATTTAATAAAATATGATTTGGGCCTGGGCTAAAATATTCAATTAAGTTCAAAACATAATGAAATTCTTTCTAAGCAAGGGTACTATTTGGAAATATAGAATTTGTTTTGGGGAAATTATCATGGGCTTTGTTTTAGGATTTCTATGTGGGGGAATTATTTCAAATAAAATTTCCAAAATAATTCTCTTGAAAGCTCATTTTTCTTAGACAAAATGTCCAAATGAATTACTCAAAGGGTGGAATGTTTCAGACAAAATGTCTGAAAGAATTGACTGAAGGACAAAGTCTCAAGACAAAAGTCTCAAAGGAATTGGCCAAAGGGTAAAATGGCATAGGATAAAGTCTTAAAGTGGAAAGGGTCTAGGACAAAGTCCTGAAGGGCATGTGTCCACTTCAAAAAGCTTAAAAGGTCACTTTAAAAATGACTAAAGGGTAAGTGGCCACTTCAAAATTGTTGAAAAGGCCACTTTAAAAATGTTTGAAGGGTGGGTTTAGGAAGTTAAAAGGGCATGTGTCCTTTGGGAAAATTGTTTTGTGGATTTTGTGTTATAAAAAATGTTTCAAACACAAAGTCTAAAGGAAATGGTCGGGGAAAAAACTTTGTAAGGGTAAGTCAAAGGCAAAGGGTCTTTTCAAAAGTCCTGAAGGAATTCCATCAGGGGAATTATTTTAGACAAAATGTCTAAAATAATTCTCCCAAAGTGTCATTTATCTATAACAAAATATCCAAAAGAATGTTTGTCTTAGAGAAAGTGTCTCAAAAAAATTATTTGAAGGAAAGGCTCAAAAAGCAAGGGTATGAGACTAATGCCCCAAAGGAAATGTGCAGATGGATAAAGGGAAATTACAAAAGTCCCAAAGGAATTCTATGAAAATAAATGACCACAAAAATAAGGCCAAATGACACATTACACAAATCTCGAAGGGTAGGTTGGCAAGACAAAAAGGTCACTTCAAAAGTCCCAAAGGGAAATTCCAAAATATCGAAGGGTAATTCCAAAATGTTAAAAGGTACTTTATATATGAAAATAATTTGAAGGGTCTACTTCATAGGGAATTTTTCCATGGAAAAATTCCTAAATGATCTACTTCATAAAAGCCTAATGTCAATCTCAAAAAGGGCCGAAGGGAAGGTTCAAAGGGGCCAAAGGGAAATTCTATTAGTAAAAGTGTATCATTAAGATTGTCCACAAGAATAAGTTGGATTTAGGGAAATTGTTATGGGTAAAATGATATGAAGAGAAAATTACATTGGAAAAAATACTTGAGAGATAATAAACCCAAAGAATAATTCATGTGGAACAAAAGTTCCTAAGAGAAAACCATAAAAACATAAGTCTAAAAACATAAAGCCCAAAGTAATAAACCTAATAGAACAAAATATTTAGTCTATGAAAACACAATATAAATGCCATATTTACAAAGTATAAGATTCCAAATCATGATATTTTCCTAAAATTTTCATAAACATATAGAAGGGGCTCAAAATCAAGACAATAATCTAAAAAAAGTGGGTCCCCATTTCCTAATGGAAAAAGTGGGGTGTTGGGTACAACAAATTGTGACTTATAAGGGAATAATCCTTAGTATTAAATAACCCAAAACTATGGTTTTAGATCCTAAATCAATCATAGAGTGTGCCATGGAAGAATACTTAAATCAAAAACATGAAAGAGACTCCTATGTAGATTCACACAACATACTTAACTTCTAATTTTCTTGGATCTGTGTGTGTCTAACATGTATTTTATTTAATTCTTATTGTGATGAGTTTTTCAAAGGCTTTAATGGGGATATAGGTTTCATTATAGTATCTATTAAATCTCCAAATAATGGAAGCTCAATTATTTCTCTACTTCCATCTAGATGTTCATAGCCCCACCAAAGATACATTATTCTCCTTCTCTTCTCTTTCCATTATTTTCTCTTGATCATGATGCATGGTATATTGACCTTATTTCATCATGTGAGCCTTTTTATTTTATTTATATTTTATTTTACTCTTATAAATTCATTGTTTCTTTCTTTTATTTTTCTTTCACTCTTCTTTTATTCTCAAATGGAAAAGAGAAGAGTTGTAACCCTAGCGAGCTAGTATAATTATAAAAAAAAATCATTATTAGAACATCCTTATCAGCCACATCTATTCTAAGAACTATTATTTCCAATAGGTATTCAATGTGATAAGTGCATTTGATCTAATAAAACAAGAAAAAATTATAAATTTGTATGAATTACTTTGAGAGAAACTTCCACATGCCTAGTAAAAGTATTAAATTATGACACCATTCAGAGTAATCCATGATTACCTACCTTCATCCTAAATACTCAAAAAACATAGGAATACACCTACTCTATATACTAGTCCCAAAGTGTCAATATTTTAATTTCCCCTTTTTCACAAGTTATAAGCTCAGTTGGTTTGAATTTTAACTTGGTTATATTTAGAGAAAACACAATTCCAATCATCAGAGAAAGCAAAAAACTAAACTAAGAAAGCACTGAAATCTAATCTAGAAAACATGAAATCTTATCTATGAAAGAAAAATATTGAAAGCAAGAAATATTAATCTAAAAAGTAGGAAACTAGTCTATGAAAGAAAAATTATCTAATTTATGAAAGTAAGGAACTATTATAAGAAAGTGGGAAATCTAATATAATCATATAGATACATTCATCTATCCCTCATTACTCAGTAACATCGATCAATGGTACAACCCTGAAGTAGTACCTTAAGAACTACCTATTAAATAGATATGTAAGCTTATTGTCTTAGAGGTCCTTTAGATGAAACATGTTATTTCCCATGATCTCTAAAATATATTATGGTCTAATCCATAGTGGGGGAAAATTATCATGTTTTCCTTTCTTTTCATGGGCTTTATCCCAAATTAGCACTAGATCTAAAATCCTAAATTAGTTGACCTTCACTCTCTTGTCAAACCACTTCTTGACCACATCCTAGTTTTTTTTAATATCTCTAAGGCCTTAATCCTTGAATATTCTATATTTATAATGTCTATCAACCTTGATTCTACTTTATCACTTGGTTCCATCTAGTCCTATATAAACTGATAAGTGGTTAACTTCAACATAAGTGGGAATATGGGCTTACACCCATACACTAGTAGATAGGGTGAAGCTTTAAGGGCTTGTTTTTATCTAATCTAATATACCCAAAGAGCATACTTTAATAAATTATGCCTATCCATAGGCTTGTCTCTAGCTAATTTCTTAATTGCATTGATCAGATTCTTATTCATTTATTCCACTATTCCTTTTCCTTGAGGGTAATGTTTAGAAGCTAACTTGATAATGATAGAGTTATCATGTTACCATTAAGTAAATTTTACTGATATGAAATTTTGTCCATTGTCACAAATTATAGAAATATGCATGCCAAATCTAGTTGTTATGTGTTCCTCCAAAAAGTGAATCACACCTTGTGCTCTATAGTTCTTAGTGGCTATGGCTTCCATCCATCTAGTGAAATAATCTATAACAATAAGCAAAAACTTATGGCCTGATAATGAATTTTAGTTAAAGATTCCAATCAAGTCTAAACTCCATTGGGTAAATGACCTTTCAATAACTAGATGTAAAGGCATTATTGTGTGTAATTCTCTTTTGTCTAGAGCTTGGCATTCATGGCATGTTCTCACATGAGCATGAGCATCTTTGAAAATTATTAGCTAGTAGTAACCCATTATTAATATCTTATGGGATATGGTATTCCTATAAGGATTACCACTACATATATTTTGAAGTAAGTTCTCTAATATTTTTTTAGGTTCTTCTACAAATACACACCTAAGATAAATACCTTCATAATTTATTCAATAGAGGAATCCCTTATTCATCATGTAATGAGTAACTTTGAGCCTTAAAGATCTCTTATTTTCTCTATTGAGATTAGGGAGACAAGTTCCTATAAGTAAATACTATATTATATCAGTATACAATTCTCTTTTAGATACTTGAGCTTCACATACCTTTTCAACTATGATGAATGGATTTGGTTCAATCATTAGCTGAATAATGCCTTGCCCTCAAATGATATTTGTAGGCTTGATATCTAGTTCAAATATTATAGATTAGCCATCCATTTGCCTCACCATTCTCATATCTCATTTTGTGATAGGGTGAACTTGACATTAGGATCAATAATGATGGTAATGACTTTATTCCTCAATATTTAGTGTTAAAACTTCTTTACTACTTTGATATAGGCAAAAGTTTGTTTGTTAATCATAGAGTACCTAAGTTCTACATTTTTGAGGTTCATGATCATGAACATGATTAGATGCTCAATCTCATCCTTATTTTTTGTGATGAAAATAACAATCATATGCTTTGAAGAAAATGAGTATAGGTATAAATCTTTATTAAAATCTAGATTGATCAGCACTAGAACCTATGATATTTCATCTTTAATACCCTAAAAGGACTATTAGGCTTCATCTATCCATTTTATTTTGGTATCTTGCTTGAACATGGCATTCAAGGGTATGATGATCTCTATAAATCTTGAGATTAACTTTCTTAAAAATTTAATCTTTCCAAAGAATGATTTAAGATTCTTCTTATTATTTGGTGGCTGAATTTTTGAAATTGCTTGAATTATATCTAGATCAATGGTGATTTCATCCTTGGTGATGATGTGCCTCAAAAACTTACCTTCAGTCACTCTAAATATGATATTATTTAGGTTTAGTGAAATACCATAACTTATACATCTTTTGAATATGTATTTTAGGTGACTTATGTGGTCCTTCTGATTCTTTGAAAACATCAAAAGATCATCCATGTAGATTATTATGTATTTTCCTATCAGTCCCTTGAAAGCATGATCCGTGGCATGTTGAAATGTATCCCCTACATTTATTAGGCTAAATGGTATTTTATTATACACATAAGTTCCCCACTTCATGGTAAATGTCATCTTCATTCTATCCTTAGATTACACCAATACTTAATTATAGCTTGAAAATCCATCCAAGAAGGACATCATTTTAGAACCACTTAATATTTATATCACCGAATCCAAATAAGGTAGGGGATAATTATGTTTTTCAAATCCCTTTTTATAGATTTCTAAAGTACACACATAATCTGATCTCATTATTCTTCTTTCTCATTGGGACCAAATTGGCTACCTAGGTAGAATGTCAGATTGGGAAGATGATTTTTGAATTTAAAAGCTTCTCCACTTCTCTCTAAATGAGAGCCTCCAAAATAGGTTTGACTAGTCTCTAACTCTATCTAAATGGTTTATGATTTGGATTCAAGGGAATCATGTGAGTAATGACTTATGGGTCATATAATTTCAAATCATCATATATCCAAGCAATGACATCCCTATATCAATCAATTAAATCCTTCATTCTCTACCTCTCTTCTAGGGTGTAATTGAGACTAATATTAACATAACATGGGTTGTGCTCATCTTCTAGATTCTCCTTTTTGAAGTCTGATTCATTTACCTTTGGATGTCTTAGCTAATGTGCCTAATTATCTATGTCAAATGGTCTCTCCAAGGAGACCAAACCAACTAAAATTTAATTCTCTTTAAGCTGAAGAATTCCCTCTTTATCTAATTCCTATTGGTAGATGTGATTAATATCCTTGTCATCAATTATTTGGGATTTGAGTTCCCTTGAATTAGTTAAAAACTAAATATTCTACTGGTCATCATCAAAGACCTAAAATTTTTATACATTATCTAAAATATAGGGGTAAGGTACCAATTCAATAGAGAATTTTTTTACCTTGGATTCTTAATATAACTTCATATTAGTATAATTAGTAGCTAACAAATTAGTGGTCTGATTTTGATCTCTAGGTAGTGCTATGATGTTGAAAGATTCAAATATTTTAACTAGGTCCCACACTCTATGCTTGTATCTCTTTAAATAGGATAGCTTGCATTGGTATTTATTTCTAACTTGATTTACCACTAGCTCTAAGCCACCGAATATTGATATTTTATTGACATCATTATTGAGTGCAAATTGTATCCCCAAAACTAAAGCCTCATACTTGGCTCTATTATTGGTGTATGGAAATTGTAACCTATATACTACCAAGAATTTCTTACCTTGTAGATCAATCAGCTCAATTCCTATACCTAATCCTTACTTGGATCTAGCAACATCAAATTCTAGAGTCTATAGCTAATTATAACCTTCAAGTTCTAGCTTCTACACTTGATTCTATGTAGTAAACGTATAAATACCAAAGTTGGGAGATTCATACTTTACCTCTTCATTATTGATGTTATACTCTATAATTGGATATTTCATTCTCAACTCTCTATCAATTTTGATATGATTTTAAACTCCTCTCCATGGCAGCCATATATAAGAAAATTCTATAGAGAGATATCCATTAAGTGTTTTGGACCAATCCCTACTCAACAGTAGACCATAGCCTTTAGGTATGTCCACCACTAGAATATCAATGGTCATTTAGACTCTTGGCTAAGATGCTACTTGAATGTACACATTCTTTAATTATCCAACTAATAGGACCACTATCTTATCTAATTATGAAACTATCCTCTTTGAGGGGCTTGATGTCAAACCAAGATTTCAAAAATAGATGTAGGCATGATAGTTGAAAACTCTCTAAAATCAACTAAATAGTTATGAATGTTCTTATCAAATGCTTAGATAGTCAATAGAAAGGGATGAACTTTTGGATTACTCTTGTAGATGATATTGGAGTTAGATGCTTTCACTTTATCTATTGATGCTTTATATTTCTCCATAGGTACCTTTCCAATAATGTACTTATAGAGTATCTCATTTTGTTCAGTGATATGAGCTAACTCATGAAAAGTTATATTTGCCTTGATCTTCTTCATATCCTCAACAATGTTGTATCCTCATTTTCTTGTTTCTTCTTTTCTCTATTAATAATCATTCCCATTTGGATGGGGTGGATTAATATCTACTTTGGGATTAGGATGAATTGTCATGGTATTTGAAGGAGTTTATGTTGTGAACAACTAATTATTCTTTAGATTATATGAACCTCTCTAGAACTTCTAGAAAGTGTGAAATTCATCCATATTGTCTTCTAACTCATTTTCATCTTCACCTAAAAAAGGAAACTCATGAGTTTCAATGAACATATCAGTGCTAGAAGATCTAAGATTTAGATGATACTCAAGAGGTTTATGCATTTGATCTTGTCAAACCACCTCTCTTTAAAATATTTTTAATGTTACACAAAATTCAATGTAGTTGAGCTCACCATGCTTATAAGTATTGTGAATTCTACACTAATTGGGAAGAGACATCTCTACTATGTTGATCTATAGAAACTTGCTAGGTTATTCAAGCCTATTGAATGGTCTATTGTATCTCTAGAATCTAGTATTTTTATTACTAGTTGGGTCATTTGCATTGCCCATATTCTTTTACATATTCAATAAATATTTTCTCAAATTTTGGGCCATCTTTTGAATAGAGTCTAGTTATATATTTATGGAATCCATACTTTATAAAATGGTAGTGGGAAGTGTAGTCACTTGTTGGTTTTGATGATAACAATTATCTATTGCATGATTATTCAAGTATCCAAAATTTAGTTGTGTTGTCTACATCAGTTGAGGTAGTGTGTATAACTGGTTCTGATTGAATGCCAAGATATTCTACCTTGTATGTGGAACAAGATTTAGTGATGGAAAACTATTGTTGACATTAGGCACTCTTGGCATTTGAATATTAATTTTCCTATCTATGGTGATAGGCTATTCAAATGTTAATGCACAAGTGTTATCCACAATTTATCTTTTCAAGAACACAATAGTGATATGGTCCAAGGAGTTTTTGTACATTTATAATGCTAATTTTTCCTATGGTTTATAACTTAGGGTCAATCAGTTATACATATTCTACCATCTTATGTTGAAATCATGGATGGGATCATTAGGTTCCCTCTTCATGTTGGTGAACTATTGGTATACCAAAGCAGTATTAGTGACCTATCCAAACTATGCAAGAAAATTTTCTTGACATTCATCCCAAAAAGTGATGTAATTTTTAGTTAGATTAAAATACTAATCATAATTAGCATCCATCAAAGTAAAAGGGAATAATATATATGCAACATATTCATCTAAAACATTCATTAGTATTAATACAACTTTAACTTATTTGATATGTTCCTCTATTATCCTTTCTCTTGAAGGAGAAAAGGAGAGCAAGTAATTTTCATGGTTCCATGGAAAATCATGCATGTCTCCTAGGATGGAAATAACAGATCTAACTAACTAGGGTTATTACTTAGCCATTGTTTGATTAATAGGTAAAGATTTCCTTATAAGTAAGGGTTTCCCTACTAGAGGGTGATTGTTCTGAACTAGGGCTATTGGCATAGCTCTAGGTCTCCTATGATTTGATAAGGGTGAGACTAATAAACTAGACTAGGAATTAGATCTGGTCACTTTCCTAGGTGACTCCAGTGTAACTCTAAATAAAGGATAACTGCTACTATAAAAGGTGATGGCCCTCTTTCTATCACCAATTAATTTTTGGTGTGGGTTTTATACATACCATAGATGTAATGATGTAGTCATTAAAATTTTAAGATCTCAATGGAGGTAAACTCCACTCCATGGCACAAGTTGTAGTTATGTATTTTATTTCAACTTATTGGTGGAATAGTGGGTATGGAATGTAGGTTGTTGATAAGTTTTTTGGATGGAGGTGTGGTTATGAATAGGGGTATTGAATATCTACATGAGTTGGATGGGTGGATGGTTACTAATCTAGAGTGGGTACATCTCAAAACAAACCCAAAAAAGGAGGGAAAGGTAAGGTAGAAAATAAAATCTTATATGGTTTCTAATAATTAATTCCTTGGTTGGATCCTAAAAGGATAAGTGATCTTAGAACCTATGCCTATTGCTATAAGTAATTATACACACACACAGAGTTAGACACAACTAATAATTCTAAGGAGATAAAGATGTAAGAAATTCACAAGCCTCAAAAATAGGTTGCTACTTTTAGGGTAGTTATTGCACACCCTTAATTATGAGATGATGGATTGGGCTAGTGAAGTATCTAAAATAGTTGTTACACACACATAAAACTACATCTAAGAAAGCATTCATGCACAATAAAAATTATAATTCAATTTGAACTTGATTATTTTAACTAATATGTTTACCAATACTTTAAGAGATATTACACACCTAAAAATTAGTATATCAACCAAAATAATCAAGAATCCAGTCACAAATTTTACACACTAAGTATTATTGAAACATGCAACCAATGAAAGTAACCACTAGTTACATAGAAATTAGAAAGCAAATACACAAACACATTCATTGACGATTAAAATTAATGTTTCTCCCATACTCAAAAATTATCAGAAAAAAAATCCAAGTTGGATTAAAATTATTTATATAAACTTGGGGAATGGGTCACCTCATCCTCCAAGTTCATGTAAGGTCATTATATGTGATAGTCAAAACATGTAGTCCTAAATGTGGTCTAAAACTATATAAGAGTCTACTTACAATTATTCATTTAATCTAGCCTTTGTAAAATTTATGAAATATGTGCATGTGTAAAAATATAGAGGCAATATTTAATAATTATATCTTGAACTATATGTAAACTATAAATAGGTGCATCACTTATGAAAATTATACATGCCTCTTTTTATAGGTTGTGAGAACAACCTATTGATCTTCCAAATTAGCCACCTTAAAATAGAATTTTGATAAATGAATGAAGGACCAAAATCACTTTACCAATGTTTTTAGAACTAGCAGCACTAATTTTAGTCATGACTAATCTAAACTATGCATTGCATGCCTTTCTATGCCTTTTTATAAAATTTAGTTCTTCAATTTTATATTTGTCACTTAGATTTTAACATGCATGTTCATACTCCTTATCTTAACTATGAGACCCAATGTCTATTAATAGATATAGAATTGTCTAAAAATATAAGTATTCTATTAATAATGCCCTACTATCTTTCAAAATATGACACATGTCAACATCTGATTGAGTCCCAGATCTTTGAAAAGTTCATGTTGATCTCACACCATTAATGCTTATTACTAGTTTAACATGGTTCATTGTATTTTAGTAATTTTACTCATTGACTCCATTGATATTGACACTTTTTACATTTTATTTTTATTTGCTTCATATGTGTGCCACTTGGCAGTTGCTTAAGACTTCTAGGTTTTATGTATTAGGCTCCCTACTTCATCCTGTAGGTCATTGGATCTATACACTAGGCTCCCACAATGGTGACACTTGTCACTATCGTAGATATTTTCAACTCACTCATGTCATTTTATAAAATGGGCATAAATAGATGTGTACCATAGGATATTTATTTGAATCCAAATGGGTAATTTATTAGGTTAAATTTGATGTTCTCATGACCGTCAACTGACATTCTCATAACCATCAAATGACATATGCATGACTATAAAATTTAATTATGTAAATTAGACATTACTGAGGTTAAATTTGATGTATGTTCAGCCATCAAATAATTCCCTCATGACTATCAAATGACATCCATATAATAATCAAATTTAATTTTGGCAATCAGACACATGTCATTCCCTTAAGACTCCTTGCTTCTACAAACATAAGCAAAAATAGACTTAGAATAATACTTTTTGAAACATATATAAAGAACCTTGCATGAATTTTTTAGCATAATTTGTTAGTATTTAATAAACTGTGATTTGGGCCTAGTCTAAAGTATTAAATTAAGCTCAAAACACAATGAAATTATTTCTAAGCAAGGGCACCACTTGGCAATCTAGCATTTATTTCAGGGCAACTGTCTCATATTTTGTTTCAAGAATTATATATGGGGGAATTATTGTGGACAAAATGTATGTAATAATTCTCATTAAAGGTCATTTTTATTAAACAAATTTTTTGAAGGAATTACTCGAAGGGTGGAATCTTTTGGACAAATTTTTTGAAATAATTGGCTGAAGGATAAAGTCTTAGGACAAAAGTTTCAAAGGAATTGGTCAAAGGGAAAAATGGCATAGGAAAAATTCCTAAAGGGAAAAGGGCCTAGGAAAAATCCCAAAGGGCTTGTGGCCATTTTAAAAATCTTGAAATGTCACTTTCAAAATGTCTGAAGGGTAGGTTTAGGAATTCCAAAGGGTATGTGGCCTTTGGGGGAATTGTTTCAGGGATTTTATGTTAGAAAAAAATTCTAAAACACAAAGTCCAAAGGAAATAGCTAGGGAAAAAACTTATGAATGGTAAGTCAGAGGCAAAGGGTCTTTTTAAAAGTCTTGAAGGAATTCCATAAAGGGAATTATTTTAGACAAAATGTCCACAATAATTCTATCAAAGGGTCATTTATCTCAAACAAAATATTAGAAGGAACATTTGGATTAGAGAAAGTGTCTTGAATAAAATATCTAAAGGAAAGGCTCAAAAGGCAATGGTGCAAGGCAAAAGTCCTAAAAGAAATGTGCATAGGGGCTAAAGGGAGATTAAAAAAGTCCCAAAAAAATTTTATGGGGAAAAATGGCCACAATAATAAGGCCAAAGGGCACATTTAAAAAATCATGAAGGGTAGGTTGGCAAGGCAAAAAGGGCACTTCAAAAGCCTTGAAGGGAAATTCTAAAATGCCAAAGGGTCATTCCAAAATTCCAAAAAGTACTTTCTATATGGTAACAATCTGAAGGGTCTACTTCATAGGGCATTCATCCATGATAAAAGTCTCGAAGGATCTACTTTGTAGAGGCTAAAGGGAAATCTCAAAAAGGGCCAAAGGGTAGGTTTAAAGGGGCCAAAGGGAAATAATGTCAAGAAAAGTGTATCGGTAAGATTGTCCATAATAATAAGTCTGATTCAAGGAAATTATTTTGGTAGATTTGTTGTAGGAAAAATGCTATGAAGAATAACTTCTATCAGACAAAATGTTTGAAACATAATAAACCTAAAGACCAATTCATGCAAAACAAAAGTTTTAAAGAGAAAAGCTTGAAAACATAAGTCTAGAACCATAAATCATGAAGTAACAAACCTGATAAAAAAAGATTTAGTCTATGAAAACATAATATCAATGTCATGTTTCCAAAGTATTAGAGACCAAATCATGATCGTTTCCTATAATTTCCATAAACATATAGAAGAGGAGGCTCAAAATCAAGATAATAATCTAGAAACAATGGGTCCCCATTTCCTTATGGAAAAAGGGAGGTGTTGGATACAACTATATACTTGTGCCATATTAACATCACAAGTGAATTCACAAGTTGTGTTACATACCTTTTATACTACACTCCAAAATTGAACAATAGTGATATAACTCAATAATTTTGTGGAGGTAGACATCTTGCTTTGGGGACTCTAACAATTGAACATCATAATATCATCACCAGATGACATAGACTCAAGATCATATGCATATTAATCATTCAATTAAGATGTATCACATGGTGGATATTTAAAGAAGAACCTGTCAAACCAATCAATATCAATTTGATAACCTACCACATTTATCTTAGCATTTAACAGATCATGTACTTCTTTCTTAGACCCTCTATTCTGATTTATTTCTATTTTTTCATCTCATGCATACCTCCTCCCTTTGTCATTATCTTGATGGTGGAAATTAGGCCTTCATTGTGTTTTATTCAAATTTGGATCCCTCTCTTAACTGGTAGACACATGAGGTATACCCTTTTTATCTCTAGCCAACTTGTATGACATTTTTTTAATAATAGATGCCAAAGTTTTAATAGTCTCCTCAAAGTTGGTTGTCTTTGTGGACTGTGTCTTTTATGGATTGACCAAATTTACAGCCTAATTATTCATGGGCTTTCCCATAACCCTTATTTTATTTTCAATTTGGATAGCCATATTGAATGCTAGCTATAGGTTTGTGGGAGCCTTATCCCTCAATTAGTATGCAACCTTCTTATCAAAGGCATCACAATACTTTATCAAACATGTTATATCACTGGGCCTGATGTTTTTGGGTAACCACATCATATTTTTGTTGAATGATTTATTAATGTCTTGAACACACTCATTGGGTTTATTCTTGATGTTTTCAAATTCATCTAAAAGGAATCTTGGATCAATTTTATCACCATATTGAATTTTGAACTCATTCTTCATCTCTTCCCATGAATCAATACACCCACAAGGAAGAGAGTTGAACCACTTATGAGCATATTATTCCAATGTATACACAAAAAACTTAATGCATAAATCCTCATACTCAACCTTGTAATCTTCAATGATATTATGAAAATCCTTCAAGTGTCAACCACCACTCACTGCATTATTCCCTTGGAAATTTGGAAGGCAGTTACTTAATTCATTTGGATAACCTTCCATGTACTAAAAATTTATAAGTTTGAATCTAGGAATGTGGAATGTAAAATGTTTATTCTCATCTTGGTTCCTATGCCTCATCATTGGTTTAATGGGAGATTCAATAACTAATAACAAAGGGAAGTGAGGGGGTGATTGAGGTGGATTTGTGATTCACACCTAGGAGGGGATTTAAATAGTTGAGAATGAGTTGGATAATAAATTGGACTATAAGTTTTAGAGTTGTTAGGAGAGCTATGATAGTCCTCAACAATGGGGATCTCAACAAAACATTCAAAATTATCAAAATGTTGATAGTCCAAGTAATTTTTTACAACTACACTATGCTCTTCAATGGGCCTCCAAACTTTTCCCCTTCATCTTTGATGCAAACTTAGGGGTGGGACAAGTTATTTGGATGAGTCACCTTTGAAGGATGATCTCAATCCTTCTAGCTTTGCAAATAATAAAATACTCAAAGCTGAAGGTTAACAATGATATTCAAACTAGGCATTGATCTTCCTTGAAACCAAATGATAAGATTGGAGTCACCAATAGAGTAAAAATTATAGAGTATAACAGTTGACAAACTATTATGATACATGCTAAAATTAAATTTTTTTAAGCTTAATGGGATAGAAATCAAAGACACTAAAATATATAGAATATTTTCAAAAGGGGAGAAAACACCTTTCAACATGTAATTTTAATAGCTCCTTATAATAAACTCACCAGAAGTCAAATTTTCAAATATCTCAATTCCTAGCATGTCCCTAATGGAGTGAACTAGTGTTGATGGCTAATATAGTCCCACTATAACACAAATCAATAGATAACTTCACAACATGAAATACTTACAACTTTATGAAATAGTCCTCAGCGACATGGGTGATAAGAAGTGTCCATAACATTGATGCCAGAAGCATGTTGGTTCCTAGTTGTACACCTCTCATGCTCAGCCTTACACACTTGAAATAAAATTGAAAAAAAATATAAAAAACCCAATGATATGTCATTGTAACTAGGGAAGGGTTTGTCATCTAGAATGGACTGAATAGAAAAATGACTAAGAGGTACCTATAAAGGGTATGGTCAGCTCCTTGCTACTTCTAGATCTACTTAAACCAAGGTGAGAGGATCTATGGGGTAGCTTTCTCACATTGAGAGATTCTAAAATTCAACCTCTATGGTGATTATTGGCACAAGGGAACTTAAATTGGACCAGAACATAACCAAACTCGCTCACTCCACCTGGGAAGTGTTGTCACATGGAATGAACAAATGCTCTAGGCCAAATACAAGCTACTAAAGACAAATATAAGAGTGCTTACAACCTTCATCCTAAATAATTATTGATATCAAGGCTAAAATAAATATTGTAATGTTGATATTTAAAACACAAGATGCAAATACATGTTATATAATCAAGATCTTATGAATTTTTAGGCAAATAACACTTATGGTATAAAACAAAGATTTTATCATTTGTGGGGTAGTACATGATAGGATAGTTTGTTAATTATAAAGAGAAATTACATGGTAGTGCACGGGTAGTTTTTAATCAGTAGGGGATCTTACAGCATTCATGACATCACTTATTACAATGACATAACAAATACTCATAAGTGAGAAAATGAGACATACGAAATGATCCTTGAAAGATATAAAACATACACTAAAACTAAACCTTCAAACACTTTTTCTTACCAAATTCATAAACTTAGGGTACCTTAAAAATTTATTCAATAACATATTCTAAAATAATGCAAAAAGGGATTTATAATCTATATCTTAGCCCAAGATGATAACTAGTAATGAGCAGATAATAAGATATCTAGTCAACAACATTTTTAAAGCACATCACTGCACTTCATCAATATGAAATAACAGAAAATCACAAGCATTTTCATTAACTTGAAAATATATACTACATACATTAATTTTTTAAAAAAATTCCATGGGGACAAGCATGGTGAGATTTATCCATGATAGACAAAGGATGCATAAACATGATCTTAGAGCTTGCTAATGGTTTTACACTTGCAACAACCTTAGCAAGAGAGAAAATACATTCACTTAATAATTGATCCCAAAATTTCCAAAACCTATAATTTTAGAGAAGTAAAGACCAATAATAACCAACACAATGACCAACCCCTAAATAGAGGACATAACCCCCTATTTATACATTTTCACTATTCTTTCAAATCTAGGAATATATGTTATAATTTGAAAAATTGCATAACACCCATCCCAATTCTGCCAAGATGCTCCCAACTAGAAAATATTCTTTTGTTCTCATTTAAAATTCTTCATCTAGTTACAATAAATCATTGCTTTAACTAGCTCAACAAGGCATGATGAATATTTATAACAAACCTTTAGACTGGAGATGCTTTTTTTCATGACCTAGAAGGTGCATTTTATGGTGGAGGTCGAACTAACTTTTTTTTCATTTGTAACTACCTAAAGATGCCCTTGACCACTTACATAATTGGAAATTTTTGGACAACTCTCCTTACTCTTTTTCATATCATGGAACAACAAGTTCTTATAATGATGAAATAAATATTCTCCAACTATGATATAGGCAAAAAATGTTCCATAACCATCATTGAAAACATACTCTGGAATGGCTTGCAAACCCTCTTCTATGATATGATTTCTTGCTCATCCATGAAAGAACCATAAATTTTTATTCCTAAGATAAAATTTTCCACACATTAACATGTGGCATGCCTCATCATATCCAACTAGGCACTTGTGGGGCTTAAAAGTGACTAAGCTACTTAACTAGCTCTAATCAAGACACATATCACTTTCGTATCTACTTTGAGCTCTATTGAAATGTCCACCTTCATATGTGGAAATGCCATGTCACTCTATTTATTAACTCAAAATTTGAAAATTTCTCCTAGGACACATGTTAACATGTCATTTGGTATAAATCATTTAAAATCTCACTTAAGACTATCACTGCCAGATCCTTGTCTTCATGATGAATACGAGTGTAACACTTGGTAGATCTTTGGTTTATTGGCATCCTATTGGCATTAGATTTTATTATGAGCTATTATATCTCCATTAATTCCCCCAAGATCATAACACTTAAATAATTCACAATCTTTGTTGAGCTAATGCGCTTCCACCATGTGACGGCTCCTCATTTGGCCTAAGTCCTTTAACAAGTCAACTCTCACTCATGCCATCAGATATTGAAGTATAGTGGAATGTTTAACATTGATATTTTGATTATTTAAATCCAAATTATTATCTAACATGTCTTAAATTTGACATATGTACATTCTTCATTTGACATCCACATGATTGTCATTAACATTTGCATGACCATCAATCTTTGAACCCCAATAGATAATTGTTGAGATTTATTTTTATGTCTATGTGACCTTCAATGATGTCTACGTGAACATCAAATTATGGGTATGTAGACACCAAATGGTTAATTTTTTATCTTAATTTTGATGTCCACATGGCCATCAATGATGTCCATGTGACCACCAAACTACTTATTCAACTTTAAAAGCTTACATCTTGATATAGAAAAAGCATGAAGGCACCAAATTTGTAAGAGATGTTGATGGCATCCATAATATTAAATCAATGTGATCTTTCAACCATGAGATGATTTTTAGGCAAACTTATAAAATGCATAAGTAAATTGACAAGTTGATTTCTACATTTATCTTGAGCTCTATTAAAAAGTCCACCCTCATCTTGCATCATTGATCATATTTGCATAGATCAAACACTAAACTTAGATTTTCATCATAGGGATAAATTATTTTCTCCATGTTTCATTAGATCACTGATAGGGTTCCCACAATTGTGACACATATTACCTTCATGCTCATCTTGGGGATTTATTAAAACATTGAACTTTTACACACCATTAATCGAGATCTATATGCTTTGTCATGTAACATCAATCGATGCGAACGTGATTGAGATTTAAATCATGACCCATGAGATTTTAAATTTTCACATCCATGCTCATCTAGAGTCCATTTGATTATTTAGCATTGATCAGGCATGGATCATCTTGCTCCATGTTAATGTGCACCGTTCAATTACAATCCACTAGGTCAGATGTGATTGGCTCAAAATTAACATGAAAAATAATTAGGTTAGAGTTTGGGGAATAAAGAACTTATTATAAAGTCTTAGCCTTAGGTTTTTGGGTTCATAAATAAATATGACATAAGATTTGGGATAGGACTTTGAGCTTATTTTATAATAAAGGCACCAAGTATTACTTATACCATGCTAATAGATAAAAAGGTACCAAGGGCCACAGGAAATAAAAAGGGACCAAACATGAATTTTTAGACTAAGGTTTGGTCATATTAATAAACATAATAAAAAATTAGTATAAAATTTAAAATAATTCCATATAATATTTAAAATTTTCTCACTTAAATATTCTCCCACCAAATTTGATTTTAAATCAGAGGGTCTAAGCTAGGGCAATTAAGACAAAAGACCTTAAAGTGCTCAGACATGAATTCAACTCAGCTTTTGATAGATGAAAGGATAGTAAATATCAAATTAAAAATACATTTTACCTATAATTAACAATTGAAAATAAGAAGTGGACTAACAAATCATTCATTCATGCTTAACAAGGCCTCAATTACTTCAATGCAATTTTGGGCACTAGCAAGTGTTGACTAAAGTTGAGTCCAAGTCAAATTTGGCCACCCATATTTATTTTTTTGATTTTTATGAGTCATTACATGATTATGTGGTACCTAATAGGGCCTAAAATACCTTATTATAATTTATTAAGGTATATTATCCAATATTAAGGTAAGTCTCTTTTGAAAATTTTAGCCCATTTGTCTCCCATATTGAAGAAACCCTCAAAAAGAGTTATTTTAATGCCTTTTAAAAAATGAAAAAGGTTTCATTTGGTCCATAGGGTTAAATATTATTTCATTTTATAGATTAATTCTTGTGGAGACAAAAAAAAATTAGTTTCATTTAAGAAAAGGTACTTTTTAAGGATTTTAAAGAAGATTTGAATATGGGAAGAAATAGAAAATATAGGTACAAGATAATGTCAGTTTCTCCAAGTGTTTTCAGGTCCATTTTAGAGGTTATATAGTAGTTACAAGGTCAGAAGATGAAAAAAACCAAATATCACTCTTATCGACTCCTTCACAAGCTCACATAAGCATTTTTCAAGTGGATGGTACTGCCAAGAGAGAGAAGGTGGAAGCCTAAAAATTTGGGAATGTATTATAATATAGTCCACCTTAAAAATTTAAGAAATATTTTCCATATTAAACCCATCATCTTTATGAACAATTTATAGGAAGTTAGCAGTCCATTTTAAGTTATGCAATGGTGATAAGAGCCATTTCTAAGTTTTCGAGGTAGAATGGTGAGATCTTTTCTAAATATGAAAGGTTGTACAAGTGTCCAAGAGTATAATAAAAAATTATAAAACCCTCTCTAAAAATTTATTCATGGTATAGGTCATTAATTTATGTAATCTTCTTGTATTGGAAGATGGAAGCATTTGAAAAGGTCATAAAAGTTCAAGATCATGTTCTAAGAAATCTATTCAATGTTTTGGCATGGAGGACTCCCTGACTACAAATAAATGAAGGAGTTTATGGTGTATTTATGTGATTTAATTGTCTATACACCCATTCAAGAGGAAAAGTGAGGGTTCCAAAGCTACAATGCATTTGGAAACTTGATTATTTTTTGCAGAGAATGTTAATAGATCATTTGAGCTTCCAAGGAGGTAACTCAGTGGGTTGGCCATAGTCAGTTCAAAGAATATCATAAGTGAATGTATCAAGGGATGTTTTAATATTTAATAAATGATTATAATGAGGTCCAATGTAATTAAGGGTGTCTTGGAAGATTAAAAATCACGTACAACCATGACAAATCTCAAAGGAGTTACAACTACAGGAAGAAGATTGACTGAATGGTAAGGTAAATTGATTCCATTGAGCTAAGATGGACTATATAATGCCTATGGGAGGTTAATATTATTCATATAAGGTTTAAAAATGGTGAAAATTATAATTAAAGAGGAAACACACTAATAACAAGTTCAATTTCTCATGAAGGCTATAGTTGAGCCAAAATTGAGCTAAAATAGAGCCATGTTTGAATAGTCATTTATGAACTAGTGAATCAAATGGAATAAATAGAGGAATAAAATAGAGTGTGATGGTATTAATAAATTAATTTAAGATATAATATTTTTATACCACCTTATCATAATATTAAAACTCAATTTCTCTCATTTTATGCTTCTAAGCCTAATGTTATCTCAAGGCCAAATCACTTGGTTGAGAGGGCCATTTAGAGAAGTAGGGAAAGTGGAGGCTTGGAAAAACTTTGGTAATATTATTGATAATGAATTTAATTTGAATTTTAAGTGGAAAATTTCCCATATATATGGAATATATCATGGAGGAAACCATATATGAGGAAAATTGAAGAAATGCTGAAACAAGCTTGTTGTTGGGGTTTTTTGGGACAAATTTGAGTGTTTGAAGACTCAAACGGAAGAGTCAAACCTTGAAATGTGGTATGTATGGTTATTATTAAATATTAAAGATATAAAAATACTCAATTTTTCCTAGGTAATATGGATATATCTCACTATTTTATCTCATAACTCAGCCACTCTAAAAAATTAGAACTTCGTCAAGACAAGGAAATGGTACAGAAACAAGTAGAAAACTTGATGGGAAGAATTGGGAACTTCATGAAAGGTATTTATAAGTTATATAAATTATATTATCACTCAAAAATTATCAAAATGGTCAATAATACCTTGCACATAGCTCAAACCAAGTAGGCCTTCACTAGGCCTAGTGGAGAAATGAAGAAAAGGTGAGTTGGAAGTTACTTGCAAGGTAAAAAGGTTTGTTTAGAGGTTATAATGAGGTGGATTGTTATTTTATAATATTTTAAATACATTAATAGATCATTTTAAAATAAAATTGAAGCTCAGTACTCACCCAACATCCTTTTTCCTTATCTAACATGCAAAATGACCTAGACTAGTCTTTTGGCCATTTCAGAGTTCTCATAATTCCACAATGAACTAGGGGATAAAATTTGATATGGATAATTTTATTGGTCATTTTAATGTGAAAAGAAAATTTATAATATATTTCACACATGTGGGAGCTATTTTTTGGTCTTTTAGGCTAAAAAGGCCTAATTAGGCCTAATTGGGAGGACTAATTGATCAAAAAGTACTCTTTTCTTAGGAATAGAGCCATGTAAATTGGTAAAAAGAATAATGAAGTAAAATTGTACTAAAAAAATGTCTTACTTAGTTTTAAATGTTTTTACATTCCCCTACACAAGTGGAATTGTGTAAAAATAGGGCTACCAGAAGACTAGGCCTAATGAAGGCTCTATGAGCAAAATGGGGTCTTAAAGAGAGTTTGATGGTTATAAATATATTTTTTTCAGTATAATATGATTTAAATTGGCCTTTCATGAATAAAAATTTTCAAAAATTGATCTAAATCCAAATTTTAGCCATTTTGGCTAAATTAGGCTTAGTGAGACAAAGAGGTCTTGTGACACCTAAGAGTGGGATTGATGATTTCAGGTGATGTATCAGTTTTAGATGATCCAAAGTGATTTAAAAGTTTCCTTAGGATTCATATATAACTTTCCAATATATATCATGATCAAATTATTGGCTCTTACCACTTATCAAAAAGGAGTTTCAAGACCTAAAGATGCTTGTTGAAGAGTTTCAATGCCATATGTGAGGAAGGTGCTCAGTTTGGGATGGACACATTTTAAAATAATTTTATTGATATATATTCCAACTAATTTATATGAAAATTAACTGATCTTAAAATTTTGACACTTGTCCTTTTGACTCTCCATCTTTATTCTTCTCTCTCTCTTCTCAAGTTCTATAAATGCAGGCCATTTTGGCTATTGTAAAGGGACAACACATGGTATGGTGAAGCAATACTGGTTTCATATTTTAATTTTAATTTTAAATAAGATATTAAATATTATTTTGATCCTAAAAACTATCTTTTCTAAGTGTGTGAAGAGATGTATAGTGAAAATTCAATTGATTGATATCGATCCTTTCATGTTTGATGTAAGTTGTTTCATTATAATAGGTCATATTAAGTCTTTTTAAGTGTACGAGTCTATTTTTTAAGTGTAAAAGTAGAATTAGTGTCTAAAAATAATCTTTTATTCACTCACCTTGAGTATTATTTCATGTATTCCACCTTCATGTTTTAAATGCTAATATTATAATACTTTAAGAGGTAAAAGCTAGTTTTGTGAGTCTTGTCTCTTAGTGCATTATTATGATAATCTTGTGGAGATATCCCTGGTGTATAACCCCCCTATCACATTTTACATTCATATAATTTCTATCTCTTTTCACATAAGAAATTATTAGATTAGGTGACAAGTACATTGAGACATATCTAGGGAGATAGCCCATTCAATCCTAGAGGTCTAGTTCCACCATAGGTGCCCCACACACATGGAAGTAATCCAATGTTGCATAAATATATAAGAGTATTGAACACCCTATTCGATGGTGAAATATTTGAAGAAAATAGTTCTATCACACCCAGTGGGATCATTAAATTCAAGTGAATGAATTCTTGGTGTTATCCTTCAACTCATTAGCCTCTGAAGTCAATCAAAGAACCAATGGTGACTCTGAATGATTTAAACTAGTGTAAGTAACCGTAGTGCTTCAAAACATCAATCCTGGTATGTACTCTTCATGTTCCAATCAGAATGTACCTCCCTATCAAGATTATCCTACTTTTAGTGTTCATGGCTTCTCCACAAACTACCCTCAAGATATTTCACTTCATGAAGGTTCATACCAACCATTCTACCATCCTCCAACATCAAATCACTCCTATTATAAACTTATTATTCCTAATGATTAGTTTGAGAAAGATGAGAATGATTTGAACCTAGATTTGGAGGGCTCTAAAATTGAATTGAGGGAGTTAAAATAACTTTTGAAATAACAACAAGAAATGAAACATCAATCTCACGTTATTCAACAAGTCAAGGAGGTTATTTCTTCTCCTTTCATTACCAGCATGATCATTGGTAATGTCTTGATTCATAATTGTGATTTTGGTACTACTACAAGTCATTCTTTCATTCCTAAGGAAATAGCTGATGAGTTGAACTTGTAGTATGAGTTTGATTCTAGAGTTGAATTTTAATTAGAAGGAAGAGATGTAAATACTTTTGGAATTACAAGAAACATATATGTGTCTTTTCATTTTCCTACTTATCCTAATGTTGCAATTCCATAATATATAATAGTTGCATATATTCAACCATAATTTTCTCTATTCTTAGCTAATTAATTCATGGCTAAGATTGGGGGAAGAGTGTCTAATGATATGTCTCAATTTATCTTTAGGTTTAATCTTGGTTTGGAAGGCTAAATTGAGTCAAATCCATGTAAAAATTTTCATTTGTAACTCCTCCCTCAAAGAAAACCAAACATTGATCATTCTCATTCTTCTAGTCCTACATCTCCTCCAAATATTACTAAGCCTACTCAAGATCTTTCCATAGATTCATATTTCAGTCCATATTGGACCAAGAACCCAAAATATGTCATGCCTAGCCTTGATAGGAAGGAAGGTCATATGCCTAGGTAGATTATGAAGAAGGAGAATTGTGTTGGGAGAAATTCAAAAGGCCCTATAGGTTTTTCTAATTCTCCATTTATCCATCATGATAGATCTTCTCATAAATTACAAGACATACGAAAGGTTGACAAGGTACTTGAAGGATTGCCATTTAGTACTTATTCTCTATTGCTTTCATAACTTGAGAATTAGATGATTGTTCCTAAGACTCTTTAAGAGTTAGAGGATGGTGATGCTATAGATGAATTCCTTTAACATATTAAAGATGATACCTTAAGTAGATATGATGAAGATTTTATCATTAGCATACCTCTTTACCTTAGTAGATTAGTTTTTGAGCTTGAGGAAGGAGTTGATGACATGGAGCAACAAATAGAGGTTTTGGGAGAAGAAGACACTTCAGGTGTAAGACAAGAATAAGTAAAACTTGAGTGGATAGATGAATTTACATGATTCATGGAAGATGATGATGGTCAGCTTGCAACACAAGATGAGGAAGAGTTACTCATTATCCAACATGATATTCCACAAGAAATTGGTAAGAGTGTTGATGAACT
This sequence comes from Torreya grandis, assembly GCA_037957365.1. Lineage (NCBI taxonomy): Eukaryota > Viridiplantae > Streptophyta > Pinopsida > Cupressales > Taxaceae > Torreya > Torreya grandis. Next base: position 46,370 of record JARHVA010009587.1, on the reverse strand, counting down.
TCAAGTCCTTTCTATTGATCATCAAGAGTTGGCATTATGGGATGACCTTGAGAATTTTTTTTTGAGATTAAATGATTCATCTTCACTTCATGAAGATATTGAGAAATTTTTTGAATAGTATGTTGCAGATGAAACTATTGAAATTCATAAAGCACCTCAACAAGAAGATAAGGTCATATGGTAGTCATATTTTCAAATGTTTGAAGAGTTTAAAGAGCAAGGTAAACATGGTTCATCTCAAGAAAATCAAATGCATAAGATAGATGAATAATACAAGGTACCAAGAGAGTTATTAAGTTTTGAATAACCTCTCCCATGCATTCAGATACTAGGACCACCAAGGTTTTATGGCAACCTTACTTTTCAAAATGAGTATAGTCTTGATGATGGAAAGCCACTTACAATAGAAATTGATGTTGAGTGTCAGGGTCAAAATGAGTATAGAATCAATGAAAAATCACTTAAAACAAGGGCTATTATTTCCATTCAAACCAATAAAGAGGATTATGTTTCCATTGAACACATGTTCTTAGCTATAGAACCAAATGAAACCAATGTAAGCACCATGGGAAGTAAACAAGGCATTGGACAAATTAGAAAAAGTCCTAAGTTGTAACTTGCACATCCTTATATTTCATTTCAAGAATATGGTATAAAAAAATATCCTTTTGATATAGGTGGACCAGTTATTTCTATTTATTTTATACATATTAGAGTGTGTTTGTTTCAGTTTATCTTGTGTTTCCTAAGTGCTTCATAGCACAAGTGTGTTTCCTTCCCTTTGTTTGGTGTGTGTATTTGATTTTGTGTGTGTGGGTCAAACAAATTGTTCTCCTTGAATAAAAGGTATATTTAAGTCAATTTTAGTGCCAATATGCATTACTCCATGCCTAATTGAAGGACTAGGAAATTGGTCTTAGGCATAGCTGACATGCCACCCTTAGAAATCACCAAAAATGTTGACCAAATTTGACCCCAAGTCAAATTTGGCCACCCATATTAATTTTTTTTATTTTTATGATTCATTACATGATTATTTGGTACCTAATTGGGTATAAAACATCTTATTATCATTTATTAAGGTCTATTATCCAATATTAAGGTAAGTCTCTTTTGAAAATTTTAGCCCATTTGGCCCCCATAGTGAAGAAACCCTCAAAAAGAGTTATTTTAATGCCTTTGTAAATGTTCCTAATGTTTTATTTGGTTATTAGTGTGAAATATTATGTAATTTTACGTATTAATTCTATTGGAGACATAAACAAATAGTTTCATTCAAGAAAAGATAGTTTTTAAGGCTTTTAAAGAAGATTTTAACATGGGAGGAGAGAGAAAATGTAGGTACAATATCATGTAAGATTATACAAGTTTTTTTAGGTCCATTTCAGAGGTTTTAATATAGTTACAAGTTCATAAGAGGCAAAAAACTAAATATCTCTGTTATCGACTCCTTCACAAGCTCACATAAGCATTTTTCAAGTGGATGGTACAGACAAGAGAGAAAAGGTGGAAGCCTAAAAATTTGGGAATGTATTATAATCTAGTCCACATTAATTTTTTTTAATTGGTTTATATATTTATCCCATCATCTTTATAAAAAATTTCTAGGAAGTTAGCTATCCATTTTGAGCTATATAATGGTGATAGGAGCCATTTCTGAGTTTTCTAAGTAAAATGGTTAGATCTTTTCTGAAGATGAAAGGTTTTACAGGTGTCTAAGAGTCTATTAAAGCACTATAAAATTATATATAAACATTTATTTATGGTACATGTCATTAATTGATGTAATATTCATGTATTAGAAGATGGAAGCATTTGAAAAGGTCATAAAAGTTCAAGAGTATGTTTTGAGAAATCCATTCAATACTTTGGCATGGAGTCCCTAACTACAAGGAAATGAAGGGGTTCATGTTTTATTTATATTATTTCATTGTATATCCACCCGTTCAAGATGAAAAGTGAGGGTTTTAAAGCTAGAATGAATTTGGAAACTTGATTCTTTGTTGCAGAGAATGTCAATAGATCATTTGAGCTTCAAAGGAGGTAACTTAGTGGGTTGGGCATGGTCAATTCAAAGAAGATCATAAGTGAATAGGCCAAGTGAAGTTTTCATAATGAATAAAGACTTATAATTAGGTCCAATGCAAGTAATGGTGTCTTGGAATATTGAAAACCACCTACAACCATGACAATTCTCAAAGGAGCTACAATTGCAGGAAAAAAGATTTAATGAATGGTGAGGTAAATTGATTCCATTGAAATAAGATGGAGTATATAATAAATATGGTAGGTGAATATGATTAATATAAGGTTTATATAGTTATAAAAGTATCATTAAAGAGGAAACACACTCATAACAAGGTCAATTCCTCATGAAGGCTACAACTGAACCAAAATTGAGCTAAAATGGAGCCATGCTTGAATAGACATTTATGAACTAGTGAATCAAATGGACTAAATGGAGGATTATAATATATTATTATGGTATATCTCAATTAATTTAATATATAATGTGTGTCTACCACATTCTCATAACATCAAAACTTAGTTTTTCTCATTTTATGCTTCTAGGCCTAATGTTATCTCAAGGCCAAATCACTTGGTTCAGAGGGCCATTTAGAGAAGTAGGGTAAGTGAAAGCTTGGAAAAAATTTGGTAATATTATTTATAATTAATTTAAGTTTAATGGTAACTATAAAATTTACCATATTCATAGAATATATCATGGAGGAAAGCATCTATGAGGAACATTAAAGAAATGTTGAAATAGGTTTGTTTTTGGGGGTTTTTTGGAGAGATTTGAGTGTTTGAAGACTCAAAAAAAAGATTAAAACCTTGAAATATGGTAAATACAATAATTATGACATGTTAAAAATATAAAAATAATCATTTTTTCCGAAGTAATAGGGATATATCTCACTATTTTATCTCATAACTCAGACACTCAAAAATCAAAACTTCGTCAAGACAAGCAAATGGTGCAAAAATGATTTAAAAACTTAATCAGAAGCCTTGGGAACCTCATGTAATTTCTTTCAAGGTATTTATAAGGTATATAAACTCTATTAATCACTAAAAAAATCTTTTAATTCTAAAAATTGTCAAGAATCCCTTGCACATAGCTCAAACGAAGTGGGCCTTCACTAGGCCCAGTGGAAAAATGAAGAAAAGGTGAGTTAGAAGTTATTTGCAAGGTAAATAGGTATATTTGGAAGTTTTAATGAGGTTTTTTTTAATTTTATAATATGTTATATACCTTCATAGATAATTTTAAAATCAACTTGAAGCTCAATACTCGGCCAACATTCATTTTCCTTATCTAGCATGCAAAATGACTTAGACTAGTCTTTTGGCCATTTCAAAGTTCTCATACTTCCATAATAAAATAGGGGATAAATTTTGACATGGATAATTTTATGGGTTATTTTAAGGTGAATAACAAATTTACAAGATCTTTCACACATGTGGGAGCCATTTTTGAGCATTTTTTGGTCTTTTAGGCTAATTAGGCCTAATTAGGAGGACTAATTGATCAAAAAGTACAGTTTCTTTGGGTATAGATCCATGAAAATTTTCAAAAAGAGAAAAAAATTAAAATTATACTAAAACATAGTATTAATTATTTCTAAAGGTCCATATATTCCCTACACAAGTGGATTTGTGTAAAAATAGAGTTACAAGAAGACTAGGCCTAGTGAAGGCTCTATGAACAAAATGGGGTCTTGAAGGGAGTTTTATGGCTATAAATAGATTTTTTTCAGTAAAATATGATTTAAATATGAATTTCATGAAAAAATATTTCATAACTTGAGCTAAATCCAAATTTTATCCATTTTGGCCAAATTAGGCCTAGTGAGACAAAGAGGTCTTATGACACCTAAGAGTGGGATTGATGATTTCAGGTGATGTATCAGTTTGAGATGTTCCAATATGATTTAAAAGTGTAATTAGGATTCATATATAACTTTAAAATAGATCTCATGATCAAATTATTGCCTCTTACCACTTGTCAAGAAGGATTTTCAAGACCTAAAGATGCTTGTTGAAGAGTTTCAATGCCACATGTGAGGAAGGTGCTCAGTTTGGGATGGAAACATATTAAAATTAGTTTATTAATATATATTCCACATATTTCCATGAAATTTAACTGATATTAAAATTCTTACACTTGTCCTTGTGACTCTTCATCTTCATTCTTCTCTTTCTCTTCTCAAGTTTTATAAATGCAAGCCATTTTCGCTATTGTAAAGGGATCACACCTAGTATGGCAAAGCCCTACTAGTTTGATATTGTAATTTTCCTTTTAAATAATATATTAAATTTGTTTTTGATCTTAAAAACTATATTTTATAAGTGTTTTAAGAGATGTATAGTGAAAAGTCAAGTGATTGGTATCAATCCTTGCTTCCTCTCAATCCTTCCATGTCTGATGTAAGTTGTCTCATTCTAACAGGTCACATGAAGTGTTGTTAAGTGTATGATTCTATTTTTTAAGTTTAAAATTATCCTTATTTTCTAAAAATTATCTTTGGTTACTCATCTTGAGTATTCTTTCATGTATTCCACCTTCATGTTTGAAATGCTAATGTTAGAGTACTGTAAGTTGTAGAAGCTAGTTTTGTGAGTCTTGTCTCTGTATGATAATCTTATGGAGATATTCATGTTGTGTCACCCCCTTAAAATATTTTAATTTCATGAAACTCCTATCTATTTTAACATAAGAAAGTATTATATTAGGTGATAGGTACATTAAGACATATCTAAGGAGCTAGCCCCTTCAATCCTAGAGGTCTACTTCTACCATAGGTGCCCCACACACCTAGAGGTAGTCCAATGTTGCCAAAATATGGAAGAGGATTGAACACCCTCATATAGGTTGCATGATTTAGATACAAAAATATGTTAAATACATGATAATATGAAGAAAGAGTATTCTATGGAGGACAATGACCAAGATTGGGTACACTATGTAGAGCTCCTTGATGAGTTTGAAAAACTTGCAGCTGAAAAGAAACCCAATCCTATTGAGAGCATAATGGAAACCAAAAAGGTATGTATTATTGAACAAACATTTAAGGTCATATTTTATCCATATGGGAGAGGTGAGGCTATTTATGTGCAAGAATTGTTCATTTCTATAGCTAATCTATTTGGAGCTACTTGGTTCTCATTGAACACCACGCCAATGAAGTTGGTAAACACCATGAAGAAAATGGAGGCATCAATACCAAGGATCAAAAGGATACATGAATTATTTATTCCCCTATGTCATAAATAAAAATATTTTTGAATCAAAATAGGTTTAAAACTTCCCATTTGATCCAAGAGGAAGTGTTACTCTCAGGTTGGTTAGTGTTTGATGTGTGTGTTCCGTAAGTGTTCATGAAGCATAATTGTGTGTTAGTTTAGTTTCTTATCTTGTGTGTTGTTTCCTATTATTTTTCCATTATTTTGTGTGTTATCAAAGGAAATTTTTGTGTCAAACCTATGTAAAAGTGACTCCATAGCCTAATGGATAGTATTAGGCAATTGTACTTGGCATAACAAGCATACCACCCTTGGGAAATCACCAAGAATGTTGACCATTTTGACCAAAAGTCAAAATGGGTCAACCCATTATAGTCAAAAAATTATATAAGGGTCTAATTTAATTCATTAGGGTGTTTAAATTTTCATTTTATTTGATTCAATGTTATATTAGCCTTGGTCATGGTTTAATTAGTCCATATGTTATTTTAAATCACCTAGGGGTCATTTTGGGGTCATATATGAAAGTGGAATAGTTTTTAAGGTGTATAAGTGTATTATTTTTCCTTAAAACATATAATTTATCATATTACCTATTAGGAATGTTAGTTCATTTGAAACTTGTAGGTTCTCTAATTGAAAATTAAGAAAATAACTAAAAAGAAAGAGTTTAGAACTTTTACAGATTATAGGGGAGTGTGACACATGTAATAACCATTTTAAATGACTATTAAACTTCCTTGGATTCATATAAACACTTTACATGATTTTTAAGTGCTAAAAATGGTCAAAAATCATTTTGTTACTTCATTAACCTTCTAGACATGAAAAAATAGTCAACAGGTTTGTGCTTAATACGAGAAAAAAAAATGTTTTAGACTAAAAAATTATATGGGTTGATATTAAACTTATATAGATTAATTTTCATAACAATATTTTGAGGATTGGTCACTTGTGCTTCATGAACCATCTCTAACAATTTGACTATATTTTTCTGCTTGCCAAACCCCATACCCTATACATTTTTCTCTTGTTTGAGATAACACATAAAAAAAATTGGTGATCTTGATTATATATGATATTTAATATCTCTTATAATTATTTAAATTCTTATTTTCTTGTTTGGAAAATATGTCAATGGGCTAATTAGTTTAGTTTGTAAGTTGATATTCTAGGTGAAATGGTAGTCAAGTTCACTACTTATAGAGAGTTGGATTATCTATAAGGGTTTAATGTGAATGGTATATGATTTTTTACATGTTTCAATTCAATAATAATCACCTCATTTCCATTTTTTTCCTTACAACATTATCCCTTGATCAAATATTCAGTCGTATCATACTCAATCAACTCTTTACTCACTTTCACTTCCAGCCATGTTAAAGTACATGTATGGAGCCTATATATCATATTAATGGATGTGTATTTAAGTTATAAATATGTTGAAAATTTATTTATAAGTATTAAAAATAAATTTGGATACTCTAAAGAGTGTATAAAGAGACTATGACAGTCAATACCATATGCACACACAGTCAACTAGGTGAGCTTGTTAAGGCTCTCAAAACACCCATAGAAGTGTGATGAAAGTTTAAAAGATATGTCATATCTTATATAAACATGGGATAGTGATTATAACCTTTAAATTAAAAATAAAAAACACTATGGTAGTCATATGCAACACTTCCATAGAGGCTTCCATGAATGTGCACTTAGAGGTGGCACTAGTAGAGTGTTGAGAATGTTGATTAGAGAAAATTTGATATTTTTGGAAGCTTCCCAAAGTTTTTTTTGTATTTAATGATATTATGAAAAGTATTATTGACGCATAAGTTTTATAGGTGAGAGTGAGAAATCATGATCAAAGGTGAAATGAGTGTGTTCAGGGACCATATCCCTAAAATGTGAAAATAGAACACCTAGCCATTGTATGGAGATCATATGACAAGGTTGTCAAGAGATTTGGAGCATATAAATGAGAATACCTTGTGTCTCAAACATAATATAAAATATTTTAAAATTTTTGGAGGTGTATGATCAGTGTAATTTAGTTTTTGAAGATCTCTAATATGCACCTTTGATCACTAATTTCAAGCAGTGATATCTATAGGATTTGGGTATCAAATGACATTCACTCCAACTATTGAAATTCAAAGACATATATCACCATGATTAATGGTTATAATATTTTAAGGAGTTTTATTTTTCTTAAAATAACACAAATAGGAGTTAGATAGCTAGGTTTTTGGCTTAGTAGGTACACCTATAACCCAAAAGGGGCTCCTACAGCTCATTATAGGTATCTATAGTCTATGACTTAAGCTTAAAATTAAAACCTAATGGATAAAGGTACATATGAAATTAAAACTATTTTATAATACCTTCAATGAGTTCATGGTCACTGATACATATTTCAAGGTGAGATTAACACGTATACGATCTTATTGGCTCTAACATTGTCAATTGTAGTTGATTGTAGGCATACAATGAACTAAAATATGGTGCCTAGATGATGGCCTTTATATAAAAAGGTGAGTACAGGTATTAAAAAAAAATGGCCTCAAATATTATAATAAGGTATTTATTAATTATGATCATAGTCTAATTAAGTAAGCATGTACCTAAATGAGTCATCTTTTGATAAAAAAGGCAAGACAACACAGTCAGCTACCTATGACTAATCATGAGAATAATCCAACCTCAAGTGTGAGATGAACAAGAGAATAGATAAAATGAGTTTTTTAAATATTCAAATAAGGACAAGGCACTTGACACTAAGGTCTTAAACACATAAGCATTACTTATAGGCTCACTTTTTTTGAGTAAGCATGGTCAGCTTATCAATCAGGCCTAACTGAGTAAGAGCATGGTTTAAGTTGCTATCCTAGGTGGTAAAGGTTGTAACCATATCTAAAAACTAGATAATTATAGTGACTATCATTTTAAAATCTCATGACATGGAAATATGGGAATATATATTCCAATAAAGAAGTACAAAGTCCATATGATGAAACCCTGCACATAATCCCTTTCCCAAGGGTATATTTTGGGCCTTGAAGGAGTTTAAGGGTGTAATTATGTGAAAAAGGTTTAGAAATTGGTACAGAGTGTCCTTTTCACTTAGATAATCCCTTAAAACATCTAATTTTCTTGATGAGATAGGTGAAGTACCCTCTATTTTGTCTTAGATAGAGGGCACTTCCCTTTATATACAAACTAGTAGGTCTTGAAAAATGGAGGTAAATAAGAGTGAAAAAATGTAATGATACCTTATATAATGTGAAAATAGATGTTTTATGTGTGTAAAAACATTTAAATACAAGCACATAAGGAGGAAACTCATTAGGGTGTTCTAAAACCTCAATTATGCAGACAAGCCTACATGGTCTTAGATAGACCTAAAGACCAACTACCAAGTAACTTTCACATATAACATGATATGAGAATTATAATACATTTTTTAATTTATATATTATATATCAATCATGTATAAGCTATTGGTATGCATAAGAAATCATAAGGAAATACACTTTTGGCTTAGGACCACATCAGGCTTGTGCAAATGGAAGGAATGACTCCAGTAAGCAATTTGAGGTGATCACATTTCCTTTGATACTTTTCATGGAGACTAAATGGGATATGATATGTTCAATAAGGTCATGAAAAAACATTTTGTAGCATTAGTTCATTTGTTCAATGTAAAATCTTCATGAACAATCCTTAAGGGTGGAAATGGTCTAAAACCCTTACAAACCTTTAGAAATGACCCAATTGGGAAAATGAAGATGAAAAAGATGTCATAATGTAATATAATGACCATTAAAGTGATTTTATTATATAGATGACTCTTCAAGGCTTCCCTCCATCTTACTGAGGTGGTCCCTACTTGTATAAATAGGAGGGAATTTGTCTTTATTTTACTATTTTTATGGTTTTAAAGTTCTAGGAGGTTTAAAAGGATGAAATAAACTTTATGATATATATTGGGACTTATCCTAAACTAATTATGATCATTTAGTTATTTATAAAGTTTCCTAAGTGTTTCTACTAGTAGCTTCATCTCAGCCAGTCAAAATTAGCAAAGTGAGAAAGATAGTGATAAGGGTGAGAACTTCAAGAGGGAAGGATTTTAAGGTGTGCCTAAGAAATATAAGGCCATGGAGGGTATTTAAAAGTTTCATTAACTCCATTTTACATATTTTTATGGAAAACTAAAGATAATTTTGAGGCCAAGTGTGAGGGGTGAGTGGAAAATGAGTTTCTTTGACTATAGGTAGCGATGGATCACTTCTAAAAGAATACAAATGATTAGGGATGTATAAAATTAATGGGGGAGAATTTTTAAAACCCATCCATCTTATTTAAATCATGATATCTATCCCTAGTTAGTTTTGGGACGTTCTAGAGGGGCTAATTAATGAAGACAATTTTCTTATGTAGAATGAGAACTCTTATGCCACATTTCATGAGTGCCATGACTTAGAGGGCCATTTTTATTATAAAACCTTGCATGTTATATATCCTGATACATTATCCTAAATATGTAACTCCTCCTCTCAACATGTCAATTATTCTAGTGACCTTTCGACTTATCTGTTCCCACTTCTCTCTCAAGTTCTATAAGTAGCTGCCATTTTGGCCTTTATAATCTAATACCACCCCATATATGGAAAAGATATACTAGAATGACATTTTTTTATGCCTTTTAATAATTAATTAAATTTTGGTTTTTATTTCATTAACATTTTTATAAGTGTGAAAAGTGATGTATGGTGATGCAAAGTGATAATCTTGTTTCCCTTCTTCCCTTATCCTCTTTTGTTTATGTAAGAATTACTATTATATCAGGTCATATGAAGTGTTGTAAAATTTATGGGTCTTTATTTCAAGTGTATAATTAGGCTTAGTGTCTAAAACTATCCTATTCTTCACTTAACTTTTATAGCTTTCATGCATCTCACCTCTATATTGAAATACTCATGTTATAAACTTTTAATACTTGGAAGTTAGATTGTATGCCTTGTTTCTTAGTGCAAGAAGTATAATGGTAATATGGAAATCATCTCAGTGTATCAACCCCTTATAGTACATTCATTTCATTCAAACTTCTAACTCTTTTCCCCACAAGAAAGTACTAGTTTAGGTGATAATCATTTTAAGATACATTCAAGGAGATATCCCTTAAATCTAGAGGCTCACTTCCACTATAGGTACACCCACATACCTAGAAGTGTTCCCATGTTATCCAAATATTGAAGAGGATTTAAAACCCCTTTATATTTTTAAATATTTGGTGACAACATGTACCTCATGGTATTTTGGAAATTTCTAGCATTTTCATTTGTGTTGAATCTTAAGAATCCAACCATTTATTTCATATTGTGGTGCATTCATTAATGATTAGCATTGAGAAGTTACTTCTAGTTTACCATTAAAATTGGGTTTAGTTATCACTTTAAAATATTGGTTGTTCATTATCAAATGGATAATAAAGCATCATTGGAAGCGTATAAATCAATCAAATCCTTATAACACATCTTCTGGATCTTATTTTTGGATAACTAGTTAAATAAAAAAAAATTGTGCACTTTAATTTATACTTATTGCTTGCTTCTCTATTTGTTATTAAAAACTATGCTGACCAACACCACCACACTTATGTGTTGTGTGATTTAACTATATAAACTAGTGTCAACCTACTTAATTATGTTTTAAAAGACTAAGTTAACTAGGCTCAACTTAGTCTTATAAATTCTTATTATTTTCCTCTATTTTTAGACTACATCATCCAATTTATAGTCAAAAGTTTTATAGATCCAACTAACTTGACCAGGCTTGACCTAGTTATATTATATTTTTCTTGTTTATCCAACTAAATAAATTAAGTTTGACCTAGTAAGTTTCTATACTATTTTATTTTACATGTATGTCTAACTAAGTTGACACAGGTCAACTCAATAGGTTTCTAACTCTTTATTGTTATCTCATATAATTAACTATGTTGACCTTATTCAACCTAGTAGGTTTCCATTTTTTTTTTGGATAACCAAATCAACCCAAGTTGATAATATAGCTTTCTTGATTGTTTTTTTATCTTCTTATGTAACTAAGTCAACCTAGGCTAACCTAGTGTATTTTTAGTTTCATGTATTCTAAACTAAGTCAGCCTTGGTCAACCTAGTTCATTAGGTGGATGAAATAATTTATTTTATCACTCTCCTTTTTATCAACCTATTTAATCCTAATTCTACCTTAATATTTCACCATGCAATACATTTTTTTTGATGCTAAACTATAAAATTAGAATGATGTGATGAATTTCACTAACCCCTAAACATCCTCTTTATCTCCTTCCTTATACTTATGTGTAAAATATAAATTTAAGAATTATTATTGTGTCCAAAATAACTGAAAACTATTGGTCAAATACTTATCAAACCATTTATCCTCTTAACTATCCTTCAAAAATTCTTATTGTAGAAGATGAGATTGATCTTGAATACACTACCCAAATGATCCTTTTCATCAATAAAACCCTCATAAGGGAAGGATCTGACTTTAATCTATAATTTCATGATGGGAACCCATGTTAATTCTCCTCCTTCACCACACATATATTTTATACAATATTTGAGGCAATTCACCCTGTGACTTCTTCTACAAATCCATGAAACAAATGGATACTTTTGAAAGTATAAAGTAAAAATCAAATGATGTAAATGTAAAACCAAATTTTGTAATTAAAAAACTATCCTAAACCAACTAATTGGGAGTGAAAAATCTTAATTCATTGTGCCAGTTCCCCCTACAAAGATATGCACATAGTAACCTTATACCTTAACCCCCACTTCTTAACAAGGATATAAAACACTTAAAAAAGGAACACTTTTTTCCTCAAATTATAAATATTCAAATAGATGGTATTGTTCCTACTATCACTTATAATGGATCCACTAATCCTAAATTAAGTTTGAAATCCTTCAACAAATTATATAAAGATTATATTAAGCTCAATACCTTTTCTACCACTAAGCTCTTGTCTTAAACCTCTAACACTCAGCTCACTCACTATTAGACTATCATTTCTAAATTAGTATATCTTGAGATTGTCCATGCTACACATACTCAAATTTTTTATTGACTACTACTAATTTAGACTCAACATATGTACATCTTAGTTATTAAATATATTTGTATTACATGTTCATGCATACTTTCATTTATAGCTTTCCTAGTTTAGATTTGATTGTATCTCTATGCTTATTATATTCAAGGGTATTTGAATATGCCATTGATATTTGGATTATTGCATTTATTTTTAATTTATCTATGCTTTGGACATGATCCCATGTCCTTATGTGTGATTTCATAATTGTGTATGAAAACATTTGAACATGTCCTTTTATGTGTATTTAATCCAAATTGCTTATTGTTTATGTATGTGGACATTTGAACATGTCCTTGAATGTCTTGATTTCTTAGATTTAGTGACATGTGCCCATGTCCATTCTATTGTGGACCCTTTTCCTATTTTGTACCTAATATGTGTTATATGTATGCTTTATTGTATGCATCATGGCCATGCCACTTATTTCCTTCTTATCACACACTCCACTTTTAGATTCCATGAGGGACCTCATGCATCTCCCCTTCCTACTTGGGTACCATGATAGAAAACATGCCCAATAATCCTAGGCATCTACTCATTTATTACTAGTATTTTTTGTTTCATACATACTTATATATCTTAATAGCCTTGTGAATGCTAGACATAACATACATCACACATTAAAAACTTATGCTTAACTTATCTTACATTTTTGTGTTATGTATGCACATTATATTGGATTATTATGAATATAGTACCCATAATGCATTCCATATTTATAAATTTCCTAAAAATCCAAAAGCTTATGAGAGACCTAAGGCCAAAAATACTCATATAGAGTGGGAAACCAAAAGAAAATTTTAATTTAACAAGCCCATTATTTTCAAACTGGCCTCTAGCCTAAAATAAGACCACTTAGAAGAATATTATTCATGGATAGACACTGATGAGTTATCCAACTATCACCAAAGTGAAAAGTGTCTTATCCTTAACTAGATAATGGAGCATCTAGTTTATGAAGGTAGAGGATTGAGACTATATTAAAAGGGCATGATCAAACTAGTCTTAATAATGAAGTACAAGGAAAAGCATGGTCTTGGATTTAAAATATCTAGGGGTGACCTGACATACCTTATGTTCCAACACTAATGACTAGTGATGATGGTAATGATGTAGGGTCTAATTATATCATTTATGATGGACTTATTACTATAATTTTTTTAACCCCCATGCCATTTACAATGTTAACCTTGTTTATAAAATTTTGTAATTAACCCTTTACCATCCATAATTGATATAATGGGACCAACAAGAGTCAACAATGGCATTATATGAGTTTGAAAATAATGAGGCCATATATGGATTCTTGGGATTGAGGAATCACATTCCTCTTGGAGACCACAAGTAGTCCTTTGATATAAAATTAGATCTTTTTGCCTATGTTAAAGAGTGGGTGAACTTGCCTAGCCAAAAAATAAAATAAAATAAAACATTGATGTCCAAAAGTGAAAAATTATTTCATGAATTTTATAGACAAGGAAAAATTAAAGATAAAGGCAAGTCTCTTGGTGAAAACTAGTTTTTGTCACTATTAGATGGGGATGTTCACCCCTCTTCCTAAGAAGCATAAGATACCTATAGGCCATAACCTATTTATGGATCAAATATCAGTACTAAGGAGTGACAAGTTTTTGCACAAATTGTTCAAGAGTGCCTTGAGGTATTTTTTCATGGCCAATTCTATCATTAAGAGATTCTAATTTGTCCTACTTAGGAGAATTAGATGAGCCAATTCATGTAGAGGGATTCACCATTTCCATTCAGTTCAAATCTTTGTTGACTATTATAGATGATGGTTTTACACTTCTTATGGAGGACACTTCAAAAGTAAACATTGGGACTCCATAAGACCCAAAGTGGATTAAAATGGGTGTGTCCCTCACTAAGGAGGAACATAAAGCTTTTACAACCCTTTTGAGGGAATTTTTGGACATATTTGCATGGGCCTATTTCAACATGCTAGGTTTAGACCCTACCTTAATTATACACCATATTATTATACATCTTGATGTCAAGCCTATCAAATAAAAGTTGCATAAGATGCATCCTTGTATTATTGTGCTAGTCAATAAAGAGTTGGAAAATCTCTTAGACATGAAATGCATTAGGCTAATTGACTATTCATAGTGGATTTCAAACATTGTACTAGTAAGTAAGAAACTAGAAGGTATTAGAATCTATACTGATTTCATAGATATCAACAAATATTTCCCAAATGATGAGTTTAATTTTATTAATATTGACATGATAGTCAAATAAACATCTCCCTATGAAATTAATTTTCTAATGGATGTATTTTTAGGTTATATTCAAATTAGAATAACACTAGAAGATCATCACAAAACAATGTTCACCACTCCATGGGGATCATTTTGTTATTATGTGATGTTTTTTGGGATTAAGAATGCCATGGACACTTATAAAAGAGCCATGATAGTTATTTTCCATGACATGTTGCATGACATCATTAAGGACTATGTCAAGAGTATCCTAGGGAAATCAAAGACCTGTGTTAATCATCCAATTGTATTACAAAGAATCTTTGAGAGACTTCATGAGTATAATGTGACGCATAATGTAAATAAATGTGTATTTGGCATTATTTTTGGAAAAATACTAGGCTTCATTATCCCTTGTAAAGGCATTGAAGTTGACCCAACCAAAGTTTATGAAATTACAAAAATGCTACCACCATCTACTTTGAAGTAGCTTTGTAGTTTGTAGGAAAACATTCAATCTATCATATGCTTCATCTCATAATTAGCCAAACAAACTTATCCATTCACTCACTTACTGAAGAAAGGTGTTACGTTCTAATAGAATGAAGAGTGTTAAAAAACATTTGATCTTCTTAAACAATATCTTGACAACCCACCTATTTTATTGCCACCAAAACTAAACAAGTAATTACTTCTTTTCCTATCAATAATTGAAAATGCCCTAGGGGCACTTTTGACACATCATGAAGAACAAATAAAATAGAATGTTGTGTATTATGTCAGGTGAACATTGGTCACATATGAACATAAATATGCACCAATTGAAAAGGCTTGTTTAACAATGGTGTTCATAGCCCAAAATTTTCATCAATATATGTTGGACAACAAGACCATTATTATTTCCAAAGTAGATCTTCTCAAGTATCTACTTTCCAAATCAGCTCTATAGGGCTATATGGAAAATGGATCATGTTATTGAGTGAATTTTAAATTGAATATGCCAACTAGAAGGCTATTAAGGGGAAAGTACTCATAGATCATCTTATTTAATATCCTCTTCAAGATACTCAACCTCTTATATTTATATTTCTAGATGAGGTCATTATGATCATTAAAGAAGAAGATGCACCTCTTGAGGCCGAATAATGGAAGATGCACTTTGATGGATCATTCATGAATCTTAGATTAGGGGCTAGAATATTATTTGTTATGACATAAGGGGATCTTATTCCCAAGTATTTTTTTATTATATTTCCCTATATTAATATCATGGCCAAGTATGAATCATTTTAGGGCTTCATCAAGTAGTAAATTTTAACATTCAACATTTTCTGGTGTATGGTGATTCTTAGTTATCATCAATAAATTTATAGACTAGTACCAGACCAAATATGAGAAGTTGGTACACTATAAATATATGGTTGAAATTCTTAATTAGTATATTTCTAACATCCAATATGAAATATACCTTAGGCTAGTAACCAAACAACTAATGATATGGCCACTATTGGTTTCATGATCCAAAACATAGATAGAGCAAAGGATTATCAATCTCTTGTTGAACATATCTTAGTGATAGCATATGAAAAATCAACTAATGAGATGCTTTGTGACATTTTTGGTCCCACATCTCCTTGGTACTCAAACATATATGCCTATCTTCAATACAAAACCATGCATCCTAACTTATCATGTAGAAAAAATAATCCTTCACCCACAAATCCTATTTCTATACCATAATTAGACCAACCTTATATCATAAAAGATATGATGGAACTCTATTTTTTTATTTACCTTAAGTATAATCCAAATTAGCATTGAGGGAAGTTGACAAAGGAGTGTGTGGAACCCATATAATAGGTCAATCTTAACTAAAAATTTACTACATACTGGTTATTATTGGCCAACTATGGAAGTAGATGAAAATACACATGTGAATAGGTGTATCAAGTGTCATAAGCATGTTGATATAATTCATGCTCCAACAAAGACACTCAAACCATACCAACACCATGGTCATACTTAACATGGGTAATCAACCTCATCAGGAAGATCAATCCAACATATTTAGATGGCCATGAACACATCCTGATTGCTAACGAATACTTCACTAAGTGGGTGGAAGCCATTCCCCTCACTTATGTCACTGGTAAGTAGATCTCCAAGTTTATATTAAACCATTTCATTGACCACTATTGAATCCCCTCCAATATTATACCTAATAATGGTGGATCATTTCAAAACAAATATGTTAAAGCACTTTTTTATCAATATCACATTAAACAACATTTCTCTACCACCTACTATATATAAGGCAATGACCAAGCTAAGGCTTTTAATAAAACCATTGTTAAAATTTTAAAGAATATTATCAATGACATTGGTTATAATTATCACATACAACTATTTAATGCCCTCTAGGAATACCATACCACATTCCATACTCCAATATGAGCTACATCCTATTCACTTATTTATGATATTAAGGCCATTCTTCCTATTGAGGTCAAGTTTCATTCTCTCCAAATTTTTTTGTAGCACATCATCGATGACAAAGACTACAAAGTGGCTTGATTTCAATACCTATACCTACTTGATGGTATATTCTTGGCCACCTTGAATAATCTTTAGGCATATTAGAATAGACTAAAAGTCTAATACGATAGGCACATTAAGCATCGTGAATATAAGATTGGTGACTTGGTGTTAAAAGATAATTAGAAAAATGTAAATGCTAAAAGTAAGAAAAAATAAAGTTCTAACCAAATTGGTTAGGGTGTTATGTAGTTTTTTCCAACTATGGTTCTAAAGCATACAAGCTTACCATGCTAGAGGGAGATGAACTTGATGAAATAATGAACATAATGCACCTCAAAATATTTTACTCTTGAGGAAATAAAATTATTTTCTAAAAGGATAATTTGAGTTTTGTCACATTATACCCATTCTTTGTACTATACCCCTTACCATTCTAATATACACTTAACCCTTTGCCAGCTAGTTCTTTTTACCTAACCCTACCTATCATGTTTGGCCTTGATTCTAATTCATTTGTACTTCAAGCATATTTAGTGTTTGATGATAGATTTAGTTCTATTAAGTTTTTCAAAATTCACTATTTGAATGGTAATATATGAAATTAGTATGATAGTGATCTTGGTAACTACATCCTTAATTAATTGTTACATTCCCACCTCATGACACTAATTATAAATACCTCTGGGAAAATTATTATCACTAACCCTTTGTCATTATTTCCTAATTATAATTGCCTATGGGTAAATTAGGAACAATACCTTTACCATGCGTTGGTACATCACCTTGCCATCACTATTTCCATTTGCCTATACCTGAAATTATTGGTACTTAATTGTATACCTTTTGTATAGGCATAACTAAAGTGACTTGAGACCCTACACATACTATTTAGGCAATGCTTGACTCACACTAAGGTCAGCTTAGTCACATTTTTTCCATTCTCTCACCATTTTACTAGCAACCTAAGCCATGCTCTTATCATTTTTTGAGTTATTCCATAATGTTTTTTATAATTATCAATTGAGCTGAGATAACTAGAAAATTCAAAAAACATTTGAAATAGTTTCAAAATCCTTAAACATTTACAAAGAGATAGAAACTCCTAAAAATCAAAAAATCATGAAAATAGCCTTAGAATTTCCATGCAAGGTATAAATCCATAAAAAATTTCTAGGATGGACCACCTTATCTATTTAGTTTATTTCTATACTAGGTCAGTATTTTTCCTCCCATTTTTGGGGGAACTACATCAGCCTGAGGTTTGTACAAAATATTAGGAAGAACTTGGATACATGGGGTATCTTAGGGTATCTCGGCCACACCTTTTATTTTTTGACCAATTTTTTCCTCAAGGACTATGGGACTATAACTGTTTCAAGATTATCCACTTATCATTTAGTTTCCCCATCCTTGTTGGCCTTAGCCATATGCTCTCATTGTTTTGTGAGTTGATGTTGTGAGCATTATGTATTTGACTTTGATACATTAATGGCCACTCATATTTTATTATATTCTCACCATTTTATGAGTAACTTCATTTACTCTCTTGTTATTTTGTGAGCTCATTATCATTCCAAGACTTATATGTAGTAGGCACTATGAATTACCAATTCAATTCATTAGTGGATGACCATCTCTTGACTTTTAGTGTGATTTTAACATAAACCATACTCTTGCACTTGCATAATTTATTTGTGTTGATTATTTCATGATTTTGAAATGGAATCCCCTCTTTTCTCATGATCTTTCCATTTTGAAAGACCATTCCCATTTTCGTCTACACATTAATCATGTTTTTTTATCATCTATTTTATTCTATCCCATATCTTGGGAGAACTACATTTGGCTTGAAGTTGACATTGGATCTTGTTTCCATAGAACTATGTAGGTAGTGTTCACTTGTCTATTACATCTGAAGTTAGCTTGACTACCCCTTCCTTTTTTTTATGTCCCCCCATTTCATTTGTGTTGTTTTGTTGTCTCCTATATCTTAGGTCCAACGTTTGTCATCTTATATGTGTATTTATTTCCCTATAGCCTAGGGGTAAACTTGTGCCAATTGTTCTTGTATTGTTTTACTTTTGTTGTTACTACTTATCTTAGGGGTCACCTTGTCACCAAGAGTAACACCACTATTACACATGCACAAATAATTTAGTTTCTATTTATACTAACAATGTGATTAACCATTATTTGTGTATTTCTATTTGTTTAACTTATCTTGTTTGTTTTTGTGTGTTTAGAGTTGTTTATTTACTACACTTTTCTTTGCTTTGGATTTTTAAGTTACTTTAATTGTCTTATCCACTTTGTTTATTTCATTATTTTTTATTCTTGTTTATTCATTTGTTTAGTTTATCTGTCTTTATTTATTGGTGTTTTGTTTATTATTGTTTTGTAGTTATTTTTTATTTATTAGTTTGTTTGTGTGTTATTTTATTTTTTTGTTAGTATCTTTTTGTTTATTGAGTTTTTTTAATTTTTTATTAGTGTTTTGTTTCTTTATTTATTTGTATTTTGTTTTGTTTATTATTATTTTCTAATTTTTTTGCTTGTGTTTTATCTATTTTGGTTTAATGGTGTTTATTTGTATTATTTGTTTATATTTTGTTGTTATTGTTTGTTTATTCATTTTTATTCATAAGTTTTTATTTGGATGTTTGTGTGTTTTTTCTATTTGTATAGCCTTGTTTGTTTATATTTTTATTTGTTTGTCTATTTGTTTTTATCTGTTTATTTTTATTTATTTTTTTTGTTTTTTGTGATTTTTTTATTATTTTTATTCATTAGTTATCATAATATTATTACACTTTATTTACACTTATGTCTTGATTATCCATATATTATACTTTGGTTGTAAATATTTGTATTTAGTACTACACTTGATTTATTTTTTTATTTTCACACTTGAGATTTGATTATTCATATCATATTCTTAAGTTGTTTATATTTACATTTAAATTTAATTTTTAATGCTTAAGGTATGTATTGTTATTTTAATTATCTATACCTATCATGCATAATATCAAAATATAAATAAAAAAACATGCATATAGAGCCTATTCTATTAATGCAATGACAATACTTTTATAATATATCAAAAACCAACCAAATATCTAAACACATGCTTAAATCCATGAGTAATAAACAAGAGAAATAAATTATTTATTATGTATTTATATAGGTGTGCATCTCTAAATAAGCATTAATTTGAGTCATATAACATAATCAAATGATAACCAATAAAAAATCTCATAAACATGGCATAAGCAATACGTGAATAAAGCATACATGAGCATAAACGTCAAGAAATGTCAAACATACACAATGTTAATCAAATGCTAAACATGACATCATATATATATATATATATATATATATATATATATATATATATATCACCTTGAGATACATTGACATTCATTTTTAGGTCCTTCAAGGTGAGATATATATATATATATATATATATATATATATATATATATATATATATCATTATAGTGTCCCAAAAATACATGAGTATGCTGATACAATGAGTACAATTCCATATGCTAAAACTATGCCAAAATTACAAATTACCAAAGTCTCTGTGATCAACTCTAGCTATATGTGTTCATGGGGCTTGTATCTAAAAGAGGCCTTAGTGTCCTTGATGGTCTTATTGGTGGTGGTCATGGGTGATGAATAGACTATCCTAAGGCACCTATAACATGAGTCATCATCTGAAACTAACTAAATATACTCCTTACCTTTTGTGCATACCATATCTCAAATGTAACAAATTATTCATCCTTGCACACAATAGACTCATAGGCTCACCTATAATAAGAGGCCTCATCCTTAAATTAAAGGCTCTCTAAAATCATCTATAAAAATTTAACTTGTGTACTAGCTCTTTGAGATACATCCCACTCTCATCTTAGCCTATCAATAGTGGCCAATGCCTAATCCTAGTCACTAATGCCATGTTATTTCTTAGTGGTGAGCTATCCCTATACTTACACCATCCTAGATATCTATGCCTTCAGTTGAGAGATCTCTATCTATAACTAAGTCATATCCTCATCTCTCATGTCTAGGGTGCTCTAAAAATTAGATATATGCTGTTATAACCATACAATAGCTCATACCTAAGCATTAATCTCATGTTTAAGAATGTTAGTGTCCCCATCTACTATGGTCATACTAAAAGTCTCTTCCTGGCCTAAATCCACTTATGTGTCTAAAGGCCCTTCTTGGCCTAAGCCATCCTATCCAACTACCACCACTACTAAGCTAGGATCTAGTATCATCACATCTAGCCCCTCATATCTATCTTCATCCCCTCTATTATCTCCTCCATAAAAACAACCATCACCATCATCATCCCTAGCCTCATTTCCAATTTCCTTCCAAGTTCTACTACTACCACTTGAGGTCTTAGCCTCTATATCCTTTATGTCCATAGGTACCTAATACCCTATTGGTACTATAGATACCAGCCTTAAAGGGCATACCTACACCCACCAATGTATATAAGCTAGAGTGACCCAGGCATCCATGACTCTTCTTACATAAGCCTAGATAAACCATGGTATGCTGATGAATCTCATTGTGACCTCACTCCTTAAGATCATAGGTGTATCCCAACTGATCTCTCATGTCATGTGTGAAAACCTCTATGACTCCTCAATTTCATCCTATGTTTAGCTAAACTACCTAAGTAATCTATCAAGGTGGTACTCCTCTTTAATGTAGGATTGTCTCTATGTAATAAATAATCTAGTGGTCATGAAGTCCATGTACCATCCATCCTTAAACCACTATAGCTGATAGGTAAGTTATGAACTCCAAATGAATAATTATGGTGTTAGATCATCAAACATCTGATGATAAAAGGGGATGTCTCCTCTGTGCCCACATCTTCTAGCTCTTGTCTAAGACCAAACATAAGTTATTTGATCCTCAAGATTCCCATCTTTGACATCTTGATTGGTCACTCAATCATGATATCTCCCATCCCCAAACCATGAGAAGTGTGTAGGCTCTAATACTACATCCACCTTGGTATGCTATCATATATAAATCTTGGTACAACTATACAAGAATAATTAATCTCCAAGTAAAATATGTCAAGTCCTCTAGCATGGTCCTAACAATGCTACCTTGGCCCATATGGAAATACTAGCTGATATTTTCAAGTAGTAACATTCTAATAATAATGGACATAATAAAAATAACCTCTTGATTAATCAGAGATGGTGGTGATAGATCCCCAATAGGTAGATCATCCAGCTGAATATCTTTATAGGTCTTAATCAAGTCTATATAAACCTTTCCTTAAACTATGGGGATACTTTAATCATTTCATATATCATCAATAATTACATGTTTTTTCATTGGTCGTGTCCAAAAAAATCATCATCCATGCATTGGTAGCTTGAAGATATGTTTGGTATCCTCAAGTATGATAGTGGCCTCTCTAGTCGATAAGTAAAAGGTGGATGTCTCGCTATGCCAGTGCTCTACTAATACACTCAAATAATACTAATTAGTCTAGATAAATGGAATATATGCCACATCATGTAGGTCTATCATCTAAATAAAGCCATGGACTCGGTCTAAATCTATAGGGTCTATAAATAGTGTGATCATCTCTCATGACAAGTAAGAACAACCAATTACTCCTACGATCAAAAAAATTACCATCAACCTAACTATATACTACTAATGGACCCTAAACTTAGCTTTCCTAGTATAATTAACCCTCTTATAGAGGTTTTACCCCTTTCAAGCCATCAAAATAAATTATTTTTGGCTTTTAGAGTAAAGCCACTATTTTCTCTAGGTCAAAGCTAGAATTTAGACAATTTTACACATTATTAGGTAAAGTGTCATTTTCATGTTCACAAAAATAATGACCACATAAAAATGGGAAAAATCACCATTTTGGTGATTTATACCCTTTTTTGGTATTTCTATAATTTATATAAATGGTAACTTCATTGAAGTCACCATTTTTCTTAGTGAATCCATTATTTTCCCTACCACACACATGGTGACTTCATCTATTTTTGACCTACCAAGTACAATAAATTATAATTAATGTTAATTTATCACCAAGTTGAGACTTGTTGGTTCCCTATCATGTAGTGGTTATATGTTCTCCCTCACTTGCTCAGATATGTGTCATTGAGCTCCTCCACAAGACATTTTATCTCACTAATGCATGCATAAAATCAGATCTCAAATCCTCAAAGCGTTAGGGTGAAAATGAATTATTTTTCACTTGAAGGGTAAATATATAGCCAAAATTTTGAAATTTTAACTTCCATGGCCTATAGTTCATTTTACATGTTCTAGGAAGTGTATTTTTCACATCCATGGTCTATTATGCATGCTCTTATGTGCCTTATTCTTTGATTGTATTGAAATTATACCATATTTTTAGGCCTCTCCTAAGGCTTGTTTAAAAACATAATTTTTTAACATATATCCATTTTTTATTTGAATGTGCATCTTTAAATTCAAATTTAAGCTAGAAATATGTTTTTATCCTTTGCTAGCTCATCATAAATCCATTTTATATATTTTTTGCATAATCTACCCATGCCAATTTATCCCATTGTGTAAAATTATTTATTCAATTGTTCAACAATATATTCTTTCCTTTTTAGGGCAAACCACATTTTAAATATCATGATTTTTATATGCAAATGATTATAACCACCTTTGTGAAAATTATTTTATTTTTGACCAATTTAATGATTATAATTGCCTATGCATAAATCATTATTTTTGCATCCTTTATTAATGATTATAACTACCTTTGGGAAAATCATTAACCCACTCTACCCACCCTTCTAGGGTAAATGCTTCTCTTCCTGATTATAACCACCTTTGGGTAAATTAGTGTTTCCTATTTTCCATTCCCAATTATAATCACCTTTGGAAAAATTAGTGTTTACTATTTTTTGTTCCTAATTATAACTACCTTTGTCTAAATCAGTGTTTCCTATTTTTGGTTCTTGATTATAACTACCTTTGGAAAAATCAATGTTTCCTATTTTTTGTTCTTGATTATAACTACCTTTGGGAAAATAAATGTTTCTAATTTTGTATTCTTAATTATAACCGCCTTTGGGAAAATTAGTCACTTTATTTCAATTAATGTTTATAATCACCTTTGGTTAATTCAATTATCCCACCCATTCCTATCTAGATCATGTCATTTTCTTCATTTCTATGGAATGTTCGATGACTCTATTTTTCTACCCACTCCCTCGAAGGGGCATTAATGACTTATTGACCACCCTTTGGGGCATGAACCATTTGGATTAATTATTTTTTAATTCTTTGAAAATATGTTACTGTGTGTGTGTCTCACAATGCCTTAACAAATAAGGGCAAACTATATACATTTAGTTTTGGCCACTTTCATGCATAAACTAGGATTCAATTAAATTCCAAGAAAATGACTCTTTATAAGCATATAAATCACATGAAATACCCAAATTTATCTATGTAATGGATTTAATTTATTATATATGTGATGAGTCTAGATTATTTAGTTTATTATCCTATATGCACCAAAAACCTAGTTCAATTTTAACCCTAGTCAAATTAAGACCTAGTAATTTCACACTTTTGGCCTATCAAGATATTAATTCATGACATTTAAAGAAACTACCAAAATCATTAAAAAAAAACTAAGAAAGATTAATTACATTAAAAATATTAATTATCTTGCCTAAATAAAAATTAGAAATGAAATTAGTGAATTTTATTTACCAAAAAAGGATTTTTAGATAAATATGAAGTCCAAGGTCAAATGAGATAATAAAGTGATTTATTATTTCTAAAATGTTTCAAAAATTATGTATCACACCTCACAAAAAACTAAAGTGAGTTGTCATGCCTCATAAATATCTGAAACTAAGGTGTCAATTTTTTATGAGTGCTTTGACCCAACCCAAGGTTAGACTAACTCAACCTAGGTTAATTTAGACTAAACCCAAGTTGGAATTCAACCTAACCTCCATAGGGTTAGAGTTAGTTCTTTGAGATATAAATACAAGTGCTCACAACATATGCTAGGAATATTTTGTGTGTAAGGTTATACTATTGGAATACCTTCTTGAAGCCTTTGAGAGTAGTGT
The DNA here is from genome assembly GCA_037957365.1 of Torreya grandis. Taxonomy (NCBI): domain Eukaryota; kingdom Viridiplantae; phylum Streptophyta; class Pinopsida; order Cupressales; family Taxaceae; genus Torreya; species Torreya grandis. Next base: position 21,060 of record JARHVA010009587.1, on the reverse strand, counting down.
TATAATTACTAATTTATGACAAGCTTCACACCAAGCCACAAGTGACTATTGGAGAGATACTACTACCATGGAAGAGTGTTACTAGAAGACTCAAATCATCATGGCCAAGCACAAACATCCTTATTCAAAAAAGTAAGCATCAAACTTGATAAAGGAAGTAATAAATTTGTATTGTATTCATATCTATTTTATGATCTTATTTATTATGTTATGTGATATCTAGTTCTTAGGCAAAAGTGTTTAGTCCTAGTGTGTTGTTATGCTTGATTTTTTATCACTTGAACTAGCAAGGGACTAATCGACATATTATTTAATCTTCGAAAACCTAAGGTACAATAGATACTTTACATATAAATAGGTCCATGCTATCAATATCACAAAAGGTAGGGGTACCTCATTTATAAGTAAGATATGAAAAACACTACATATATTATTATTTTTCAAAGACATATAATATCTTGACAAGGTTATTGAATATTTAAAGTTGAATATTCAAAATCTTAGTAACTAAATTATTTTTAAAACCACTAATAAAAATTTAACCAAACATCATTTTTGTTTTATATATTTATAAACAATTAGATAGAGAGGACATAAATTATGGACATATGCACATGGAATTTTTAACCCCATCTAAGAATATAATAACAAAGGTTGATAAGGCCTCAAATATATAGAAGGTGAAAAATGAAATAAGTGAAAGACACATTGATTTCATAAAAAATCATAATTACTCTCCTATCACACATATGTCCAACACTCTATAATACTAATCCATTTGAGATATTTATATGAATATAAAACTAAAATATAACTTAAGTATCAGTTATACATTGATATGATAGGATGAATTATTTATTCAAGTTATGATATCATTAAATCTCATCGAATAAGTTATTATCAATGATAAACCATCTATAAAAAATTGTAGCATGTAATTTTTACATGAATTAGGGATTGATATATAATAATTTAAAATTTAAAATCATATCATTACTAAATTATATCAATGATTGTGGAAACCACTTAGCAAAATTTACATGGAAGTTATATAGGACCAAAGAAGTTACACTCATTATTTCAAGTCACTCTTCATAATTATAACCTATTGTTCGACTAATGTTGGATACATATTATGAATAAAATACCATATGCATTACACATGTGTTACATTTACACATGGGGACATATATATATGTACATTCTAGGTAGATAAATATCCTTTATATTCTCATATTTCATCACTACCTACATAAGCATGTCAAAAATGAAACAAAGGATATAAACTAAGTTAGATCACAAGTTAATCATCAGTTAAACATGTAAACTCCATCAAAGAGGTAGTTTTTTGTGATTACCATCCCATTTTCATGTAATATTATTTATTTTAAGTAAATTGAATATTAACACACTTTTTTCTCCACCTGAATAGGCATACACAAAATAATTATGATGGCAACACATATTGTGATTATCATTAGATTATGAGGCATTCAACAAATAAATCTTACAAATTGAGACACAAAATACAATAAATTATTTTTATTATACACCTTTAGTATAACCAAGCTAAAAAATGGGTAATAATTATATTTCATAAAATATAATTATTATTATGAATGCAAAATATATATGAGCAATTAAAACATGTTAATAATAAAAATTATCATACAATATATAATCAAATTATAGATCAAAATTCAAATCTTGGTATTCATAAAATGACATTAGAGATATATGATAGATGTCACAAATGTAAAGATACATTGTTACCACTAGATACAAGAACTCCACATGATATTTTTTCTTCAATAATCACACATATCATTTTACAAAACATATTCATGCTTTTTTTATGGGGTATCCTTAGTTATCCTGGTATCTTGTACATACATCCAAGCATCCACATTTATTATATCCCTAGGTTTTATTTCACCTTATTATTATCTTTCCATTGTTATCATAATATAAACAATATAAAAATATTCATATTTATTGTTTTATCTTTCATTGTAACCCATGCATGTATAGTGTATACAAAAACAAAATGTCTTTATCCTCATAGTAACTTAAATTAATATAAGACATAATTGATTATTGTTAAATTATATGTTTATCAAAACCAATCAATGAAATTTTTAAAATTAAAATATAATACTAAGACAAGAAAAACTAGTATATACATAGAATATAATCATCACAAACAACACAATGTCCATAATATGATCATATCAAGACAGATATTTTTTATTTGGCATTGCACATACGTGACTATATATTGAATTAAATATTATGAAAATAATATGTAAATTCATTCATAAACATACCCATCTAGCCCCACATATTTTTGAGCCATTTTTTCAATTGACACATTGTTTTCTCTCATTTCCTTCACATAGCCATACTATCAAATCTAGTGCATACTATGCCTAGAAACATGTATAGATTATTTATATCCCTCCCATTATTTTATTTTAAAAAATTGTAATTGAAAATTTAAATTGTTATTAAAATATTAAAAAAATATATAAATTAAATAATCATAAAATACAAAAAAATTCAAATATTTGAAAAAATAAAAATCAAGACATGAACATGAAATGATTACTAGTTTACACTATTTACATATTTTATTTATCACATGTTTGGTAGATGGAATATTATTTACATGAACATATAATTTAATGGTATGTGAATTCTATGAATGAAATAAATATGTTATTTTTCACTCTACTCAATGGCCATGTCGATACTTGAAGCTCTTGATCCACATATTTTACTATCACAATATATCTTTCTATGACCTTTTGTACAATTTTTAGTTCCCTATATTGATTATGCATTCCTTGTTAGTTAATAATTTATTAAATTATGAATCATTATATTCCTTTATAATATGATTTTACATTGATACATATGGATGGTGGAGACTGGTTCCTTAGTCTATGGCTCATTGATGTTATTTGATTTAACCTTTTTGGAAATATTGGTGTATTATTCCTAATTTAGTTAAAGGGTGAGTAGTAAAATCAATAAATAAGTATGAAAAAATTAATCTATTGGTTTTTGTAAATCATATTTCAATTTTAACCTTTCTAAAAATAGTAATAAGAGGGAGAAAATAAGACTTAGTTGAAAACTGATTGATTTAGCTGAGACAGAGTCAAAGATTCATTATGCAAGACTAGGACACTATCAAAAACCAAGATCTGATGTTCATTTTATGATTGGATAGGATCACTAAAAGTGGACAAGAATGGCATCAGTGTTTTAGTCCACCTCTAAAACTATTGTCTAGGAGATCTGAGCTTTTTGGGTTTTGTTTGCTATGCCTATGTGACCCTGTTTGTGAAGTTTTGGTAGTTGGAAGTCTGTAGAGATCCTTGTAGAGTATATTTTCTCTTGAAATCCTATATTGCATTATGAATTGACTAATTTCAAGAAAAAGGGGGGTTAGTATATGTAATATTCACTAAATGTGTATCCACACCACTTGTGTGGGCACACCACCTACATACCAATACTCTGAAGAGGGATCAAGCCATATGTAGCTCTCCCACTTGATGTGCTTTGTTTAGTAGTGTTTATGAAGATGTAAAATGTTAAACTAGATGTGTTGATGTGGTTAGTGACTAATGTAAGGATTTGGATAATCTTGTAAGTGTATTGGCTAGTTGTATGCAGAGAATAGGGAAGATTACATAAGTAGTCTTGCTTTTATTCTTGCTTACTTAGTGATAATTTATAACCACTTTCAAAATGATATTTTAATGGGATCTATTGGTCATAGGTTAAATATACTCATATTAGGCTAACAAGGAGAAGGATAGGGAACTAGAATAAAATGACCATTGGGGATAAAATACATGTGGATAAGAGGGCAAAAAGTGGACAAGAGTGGAATCAACATTGTAGTCCAAGTTAGGTGTTATTGTCCTTAACTGACAGGGCCTAGGGGGATAGATTAGTCATGGAAAGAGTAGTCTAGCTAAGCTAAGATTAAGTCTGGAAGGCTATGGATGATTCAAAATTAGTGAAAAGATGGCTATAAGGGCCATGAGAGTAAACAAGAGGAACCTATGGGTTGGGTGTCACAAGCCACAATCATGTTACCATTTTTTGCATTCTATATGACTACATTTACCCCCCCTTTTATTATAGTAATGAAACAAAGTAAAATACTAGGATAAAGAAAAAATAGAAAGTGCACCTAAACTTACCTACAAGAGTGAAGCTCAAGAAGTTGTGTGATGTTGGGTGTGAATAGAGAGAGTATGCTGTGAATTTTGAATCTACAGGAAAAATAAAGAGTAGATTAGTTCTTACTAGATACATTATATCTAAAATAAGAACATATAAAGTTGGGTAAGAGAGAGAAGAAGAAAAAGAAATGAATATACCTTAATAGGTACATGAACCAATACAAAACATGTTATGATGTTGAGTAATGCTAGATACATTAAATATGTTGGGTATGATATACCAAGAGTGATATTGTGAATGGATCTAAAAGCTCAATTTCTCAAGAATGGATCAAGAATGCAAAGCCTATTATATTAGCTCCATCATTTCCCACTAATTGAAGATAGGTGGTCATACATGTGTTGATTTATGTTTGGACTATGTGTCTAATCCCTTTGAATAGGTGGTTCAATAATACAAAGGCTAGCTAGTCCTTTGGCTCCATCATTGCTCCATGAAGTGAAGTTGTAAATAGATATCAATATGAAATGTATGTCATATGAGATGGATCCTAAATCCCATGAATGATTTTTAATCTAAAAATATTTTCATCGATAGTCGAATGTATGATAGAAATTAGGCCACTCTTAGCCACTCCAAAAGATGGAGATTAGGTTTATATGAAAGCCACTTTGAAACTAGTACACTAGGCTTGTATGAAAGCCACTCCAAAATGTGTAAGTTAGTCTTATATGAAAGCCACTCTAAAATGATGCCAACCACCTATAGATGGAATAAGGCATGCAACTATTGAGAATGTTTGGGTAATACTGAACTTAAAAAGAAAATAAAATAAATGCAACACACATATTTCCCCCAATCACTGGTGTCTAGAACATGGATTCTAATCTAGAAGTTATAACAACTACTATATCTAAAAATAGAAGTGAGATCCATCATGCTATGCATAATTCCCCCTATATGTGGATTCTCTGAGCAAAAGTGTACTTTAAAATACTAATTATGAACTGGTTTGACTATGTAAAACTATAGCTAAAACTACTTTTTTGCCTAATTTTGGAAAGTCTAGTTTTTTTGCTATTTAGATAAGAGTGTCAAAAATGGATAGTAGTGGCACCTATGCTATTGTCCAATCTTAGTGATATTGTCTTGGGCCAAATCTGGTCACTATTCTAACATTTTCAATATTTGGTTGATTTATTTTGACTAGTTTGATGACTGATTGTTGTTTTTAGTGTTCTAAAAATAATTTTTCAATTGATAACAACCCTAATCTATATGACAAAACCCCTATTTGTTGCCCCATATTATAAGGGTATGAATGAAGACCTTATAATGACTACCCTTAGAAGAAATATCCCTACAAGTGTGTTACGCTATAAAAATACATGATATAGCAATGATAATCAACAAGATATCTCAAGATATAGCATGGTTTTTATTGAGATATTGTTAGATCAATAGGGATATGCTTAGATATATATAAAAGTGTAATAGCATGTGTAATGTACTAAATTGGAACTAGAAGTGTTAGTTGTTAGTTTTCATGGAGGAATGGAGCATGATGTCCATCATGACATCTAAGAAAGAGAGATAATGCATGATGTGGATCATGGCATTTAAAACAATCAAAAACAATAAAAAAACAAGCACAAAAGGTAAGAAGTGTACAAGAGTGGCCAAGGGGCCAAGTAAACAAGGGACATTGGCACATGTCACTCATACTTGAAAGCAAGCATACCAGGCATGTTCAAATGCCATATACATATACATTTGAAAACAAAAAAAGTTGGAATGAAAGCCACAATCACATAGAAGATTATATTTATAAGACATTGGAAAATGTCATAAGGCACACACATGGATAGAAACAAATGACATTGGCAAATGTCTAAAGGCACATATAGGAGAAAAAATAGGAAATGAGGAATGCAATCAATGTAGCATTGCAAAGTAAGGAAGGAAAGCATGTAGCCATGCTGAAAATACAATTGTATCTAACTAATAAAAACAAGATGGAAAGTTTGTAAGACATGTTAGTTTAAGACTAGGTATATGCTAATAAATACACAAGTGATATATACTAGTGAGATGTTGATATGATAATCTATGTAAGCTAGTAAATAATTTACATCAACATGATAACTAGAGTGTTTGGTGTAGGAATGACATAACCTAGATGGTATAGTCATGTACAAGATGGCCCTAGTGGGTATGTATATTGATGTGTGTCTTGAATGTAGAAGTAGGATGCCCCCTCAATGGGTAGAGTGAAGCAATCAAAGAGATGGATTTCATTATGTACACTCAAAGGAGATCAAGTGAAGCATGGTAATGTAGATAAATTAACAAATAATAACATAGAATAGTAAATGTAAGTCTAACATAGCAATAGAAATGTAGAGCATGGATAATGCATATAATCAATTTTTTTTTGTATTTTGACCTATTTAAATATTTTTTGGAATTTTTATATATTTCAAAGTTTTTTTTGATATATTTGAATGTTTTTGTATTTTTAAATGTTCTAAGCTATGTATAATCAATCACATGAAGACTATCTACAATATTTTATAAAGAAATTATGTACAAGTAAGGTTAAGAAGAGATGATACCAACTGATGAGTCTCATGGGAGACTCCCTATCATGGTGTCATATATCAAGGAGAATAATCATGCATAATCATGAAGCATGATGAAAATTCTGAGACTATGGCTGTGAAATCTATATATGATATAAATGCTCTAAAATATCTAAAGTAGACACCAAGTGTGGGGTCCCCCTATAACTTTGAGAAGTGGATACAACTTTAGGGATCTTAAATAACCATCTAGTAGTAGGATAATCTCTCTAGATATGTGATATTTGAGTAAATACATGAGATCTCAGTGATATTACCCTAGGTATGAACACTGTAGCTAGAAGCTGTCTAGAATCCTAAAGCTATGGAGGTGTATTAAATCTCTATGCTCATGATGGATGCCTCAACTATGTCTAAATCAGAACTAAAGGAGGAACTATAATTGATGGAGAAACTAAAACTGGAGGTTGAACTAAAATTGGTGACTACAAATTAGAATATGGTTCTAAAGTGGGGAGTGGTAACTCATATGGAACTCCACCAACTGTAACAACTTTATTATCATGAACAAATTTTACACATCTATAAATTATAGAAGGTACTTCGTAAATTTTTTGAATCCATGGTCGACAAAGTAGCATATCAAATACTCCTACACTGGGAACTATAGTAAATGGTGTGGCCAAATGTGTTGGACCAACCTATAGAGGAAGTATGATCTCACCCAATAAAATCTATATGTACCCATAGAATCCACTAATAATTATGTCTATCAGGGTAATATCCTACTATAAATATCCTAAATTATACAATAATTTTGTAGTGCACATGTTCACATTGGATCCATTATCTATGAGAACACTATGAATAGGATGGTTATGAATGTAAGCTATGATAAAGAGTGCATGATAATTTGAATCATCCTTGACTATCCCCTACTCTAAGAAGTAGATGGAAGGTCTAGTTGGAACTCTATAATTGTATAAACTAATCATGTTACTCAAAGGATGTGTCTCAAATGAAGGTACCCTATATGTATCTAGTGGTATATGTGCATGATATGCATGATGAACCCATAAGGTGTCCCCTGCCCCTTATTTAGAATGCTATGGAAAGGGATCTGAGAAGATTTTCAAAGCTTTATCTTATGTTTGATCTGCCAAAGGAAGATCAACTGAAGTGCCAAGATAAATATGATTTCCATCTATCAAATCCTATATCTTATGTCTCAAACTAACACATCTATTTTTTGTATGGCCTAGTATCATATGAAACTCACAAAATTCATGTTGATCATATCCCCATAGAATAGGCTTTGATGGGTTAACTTCCTAAATAGGAGGGAGAGATATGATGTTACATTCCAATAGCTACTGTAAAACTCTAGATGGAGATATGATTGGTGAAGGTTTGTCATGGAGGTGCTTATAAAACCACTCACTGAGGGGGCTCAAAAGATACATTAACTATCAATTGATTTTGACTCTTACTATCACTGACCTTGAATTTATATGGGAATTTGATGTTACTCTTATTTGTTATTTTTGAGATACTTGTGTACTTGATTTTGCCCATTGAAATTAGTTTGACTTCTCTTTCATTTAGTGTGTGACATAATTCAGTGAAAGAAGAGAATGTTTTAAAAATAATTGATTCATGTAAAGTTGGTAGAAGACTCTATTTGAAGAAATCTTGTAACTCTTGATCAGCCATGGGGCTAGTCATCTTAGCCAAAATATTCTTATATCAAATAACATAATCTATGAGATGCTCATTTGACCTTTTTTTTGTTTTGTAACTTGGGCATATGAAACCTTATGACCAATGTTAATGCTAAAATGAGCTAGGAACATGTTAGATAAAGGATTAAATGCATTGATAGATTGATTTGATAGACTATAGAACCATTATAAATCATAATCCTCAAGGATACATGGAAATAACCTGGTAAGTAGCAAGTCATTTGGTATATAGTCTAAGCATGTTTCATGGAAATATCTCAAATCTATCTCTGGATCACCCTTGCCATCATATAGAGTAAGCTTGGGTTAAACAAAACCTTGTGACAAGGGTGTAGAAGCAATTTTACATGCTAGTGGTGTATGTAATATAGAAAAAGAATCCAAATATTGTGTAGGTCTAAAGGGACCTTAATAAATATGTATCACCTTGGATTGAAGAGATTTTATCTCTTGCACAAGGGCTACCACATCAGGAGATAAAGATGTACTAGTTATAACTGGTGGCATAGAGGTAGGTTGGGCTACTATAGGGGGTTGTTGAGATATAATTACCCTTATAGTGTCATTTTTAACTAGTTTATCTGAAGGATTAGAAGACTCAACTTGTTTAGCCTTTTTTATTTCCATGATATATTGTAAAATAATAGTAAGATCTTAGGGTTGGTCCTAGAGTCTTTCTCAAAAACTTTGTAGGATCAAATCTTTGTTGAGGATAACTTTATTATTAACAATTGAAGATTATGATGTAGTGGATCATGAACATCAATGTTTGTATCATCATTTTTATTCTCATATTTCTCTTTGTCAAAATTATCCTCATTAAAATTGGTGTAAACTAGATGCGTAGAATCTATAATAGGAACCTAAGTTGGTTGTTTATCCATGGTATATGGTCAAGCTATATGAATATGGGTGAATTCAAGAGGACTACCACTAAGTCTTGCATTTTGTCTTAAAGGAAGAGATGTAAGGAACTTAGGTGGCATAAGGAGAACAACTTGGATAATAGTAGGAAAGATTAATGGATTTAATCTAAACAAGGAATTGGAATATGCATAAAAAAGACATGAAGGTCACAAACATGTAAGGTGATACCTCAAGAAGCAATGAGACCTAGTATATTTAACTTAGGGTTTTGAAAAATAACTATTTTTGAACATTACTATTGAATTTTGAAATTTGAAGTGAATTTATGATTTAGATATGCAAGTAAAAATTTAGAAAATTATAGGAAAAATATTGGGACCTAGTATGGACAACTAGGGGTTGAAAGAAAATTATTTCAAAATTACTACAAAAATTTAAAATTTAATGATAATTTATGATTTTATTATGTACGTAAAATATATATATTTATGAAAACTTAATAGTAAATTTACCCTAGGGTTTTTAGGGTTTTTATGCATAAATGAAGTAAGTCAGGTTCACCAAATGATTTAACCTTTTTGGTAATATTGGTGTATTATTCCTAATTTAGTTAAAGGGTCTAAGTAGTGAAATTAGTAAATAAATATGAAATAATTAAGATAATAATTATGTAAATTATATTATAATTTTGACCTTTCTAAAAATAGTAATAATAGGGACAAAATAAGACTTAGTTAAAAACTAACTGATACAACTGAGTTAGGGTTTGAAATTTACTATGTATGACTAGGACACTATCACAAACCAAGATATAACCTTTTTTTTATGATTGGATAGGAGTTATAAAATTGGATAGGAGTGGCACCAGTGTTGTAGTCCATATCCACTACTATTATCTGGGAGATCTAAGCTTTCTAGTTTTTTGTTTGTTATGCCTTTATGACCCTATCTATGAGGTTTTGGTAGTTGGAAGTCTATAGAGCTCTTTGTAGAGTATATTTTATCTTCAAACCCTATAATCCATTATGATTTGACTAATTTTGAGAAAGAGGGGGGATTTAGTTTATGTAATATTTACATAACATGTATCCACACCCCTTATGTGGGCATGTTGCCTACATACCAATACTTCGAAGAGGGATCAAGCCATATGTAGTTCTCCCACTTGATGTGATTTGTGAAATAGTGTGTATGAATATGAAAAATGATAAAATAGATGTGCTTAATGTAGCTAATGACTGGTGTAAGTATTTGGATAAGCTTGTAAGTGTATTGGCTAGTTGTATGCAGAGAATAGGGAAGATTGCCTAAGTATTCTTGCTTATGTTCTTGATTACTTAGTGATAATTCCCAACCCCTTTACAAATTATCTTTGAATGTGATTTTATAGATATATATTGTTAATAAGTTAAATTTACTCACATTAGGCTAACAAGGAGAAGGATGGGGAACTAGAATAAATAGACCATTGGGGAAAATGCATTTGGATAAGAACATTGAATATGGATAAGAGTGGCATCGGTGTTGCAGTCTAAGTTGGGTGCTATTGTCCTTAGATTATGGGGCTTGGGGGGATCTATTAGTCATGGAAAAATTAGTCTAGCTAAGCTATTATTAAGTCTATAAGACTATAGAGGATTGAGAAATAGTGAAAATGTGTCTATGAGGGTCATGAGAAAAAGTTAGAGGGAACTATGTGTTGGGTGTCATAAGCCACACTCAAGTTACCAATTTTTGCATTTTATATGACTAAATTATTACTATTTTACATTATAGTATACTTTTTGTTTGAATATTGTGTGTGGCCCTTGGCCTTTCCTGATGCAAAATCCTTGATATCAATTATTTATAACATTTTTATGTCCTCATGTGTGTGTAAATTTACATTTATTATTTAAATATTTAATATTACTTCTAATGGCCCTTGACCCTTTGTATGACACTAACACTTCCATTTATTGGGATTGTTGACATTGAGGAGTGCCATGATATATATCATGAATTATTATTATTATTATTATTATTATTATTATTATTATTATTATTATGTATTGTTTTTCATTTACATTTTTAACTATATGGTTCACTAATATCATTATATATACATTCCACTTAAATTACCTACATTACACATATCACATATGCACATCAATCAATACATACACTACTATGATGACATATCATTCGTATGATTGAATGATATTACATGATATATTTATACATAACATTATATAAATAACTTTTATTTTTAGATGAGTTAATTATAAAATACATCCCTAATCTCAAAATTTGTCATTAAATTGATATTTTCATATAAAATAAGCCTTAATGATTAGGAAATCATATCAAAACACATATTTCAGATATTTAGATGATTCAAATATCAATTTGGTTCATATAAATTACAAATATCATAACATCAATATAGATAATAGGGGTATATTCCATGTATATGAATTCACTTTATAGACATATGAGCATATATTCATACACACTTTGGTGCATATGCATGGGCATATTCATAATATTTTTCAAGAATAAGAATTATAGATCACCATATACATGATTATTTAAAATATAGTTTCTCAAATTCAGAATATTGATGCATATCATTCTATATCATGTATTATATATTAAGGGGGAGTGATAGTGATTCATACATATACACAATACATTATAGTTTCATATAAAATGGATTTCATTTCACTTCACACATATCATGTATGTGATCAAGATGGGGGCATGGACATGGTCCATTATATGTTGACCATGCACTCTATCATTCACTAATTGAAAGTATAAATCAAACAATAGATATTAAAATATGACTTGTGTAGTACCTTAATCTTATACACTTGTAAAATACCTATCATGGTTGTATTTTCATTTATAAAACTTCCTGCTATCGAAAGGCTCACATCACTATCTCTTTATGCATAAATTGATTATCTCTTAGTATGACCTTTGTTATTTTGATTAAAAGGCCTTTTATACTATGAAAAAAAAATTATATCTAATTATTTTTATCCTTAACTATCAATTCTATACATGTAACTATATTATATCTTCTTGGACACTTACACCCTAAACATACATCTTCATTGATGCAAGTGTCCACCTTTCCTAGAAAGTATCCAGTGCCAAAAATTCATCTAATTTTTTAAAATAAATGTATCATAAAGATCATCCTAAGTGATTTAATCTGAGATCTTTATAAAAGGGAGTGGTATATATATAATATTAACCCTCATTAATTCCTCACCTAGAAATCTCATGGAAATCATGTACAACTCACAAGAAAATAAACAAAGAAAGAATTTAAGTGAAAAAAACTTACCTATTCATCCTTATTTTTACATTATTAATAGGATTAGTATTTATATAGTTTTGAAGCTTTTAATGAGCATCCCATGATCCATAGTTACCAAGTTAAAATCTAGGTCATTTCATGTCTTTTCTTATCACACATTACATTCTTGTACACACATAAGCCAACATGTAGGGAATAACTACATAAGTCTAAGGCCCTCTTAAAAGTATTATATATGTAGTAAATTTCCATTGATATGGGGTTCATTAAGGTATCTTAAAACTTTGATCCCACTACCCCATTTTTACCATAATCACTCCAAGGGTGGAGAACTAGGTTTGATAATTTGAGAAAGAGCACCGACTTATGAATTTGATATGAATATATCATAAAAATGTGAAATAAAACATGAAAGGATCCAAGTGGTTTCGTCCAAATCCAAGTAGTATTTTATATAAGACACTTAATGATGGTTAGACACCTATGTCGACAAACATCTAGATCTAACATAAGCATTTGAGGCCACATAAAGAACATTTACAAAATATAATGAGTCTTCTAAGATCATCTTCTAGTTATTTTCCATCTTGTTTAATATTATATCTACATGCACATAGCCAACCAGATAAGTATGATTTGGTTCTAATTCATTTCAATATCTATCAATAGTTTTAATTTAATATTTTTAGCAATTACATTTATATAAATTAAAAATATTTTTTATTTGAGTTTTATATCAATTGACATTATCTTTAGGTTATCTCACCACCTCTATGTAAAAACCAATCTAGTAACCCTTAACCCTAGATATACCCTTATTTAAATTTAGGTTTAAATATTTGGTGAACTTAAACTTTGGTCTAGAAACCCTAGATTGACCTAAGGTTTTCTATTTTATGATCATTGTAAATTAGTTTTTTAAATTTCAAAATTTTCATTTATAATCAATGGAAAAATGTTAAATAAAAAACAAATTCAAATGGAAGATAAATAATCATTGGTCACTCATATCGATAGCAATAAGGAATTTATGGATGTATTTTTATATGTTATAATAAATAAAATTAGTAAACATGTAAAGGCTAAGGCATCTTCCCCTAGTGATGATGAATCCTTAGGCAATACTACAATTGATTATATACCAATAACCCTCCCCTTGATCACATCATCACTTCATACATCTAATGGGGGTATGTGTTATGTATTTACACCATTTCCATAAAAAAATAGATACTACTATTACTACATCATCTATGGGAACCATGAATACTTTTACCCAATTATTGGTTTTAATGCCTATATCAAATCAAGCCATGTGTACCCCTTCTTTTATGGATTCTCAAAATTCCACTCTTAGCAACAAAATGTGAAAGATATTGTCCAAATGATAAAAATAATTTAAACTAAGGTTACTAATATTAAGAAACATTATATGAAGTCACATTATGCTATTGATTTAGAAGAGGTGTTACATAACTCTCTTGTACCAAAGATATTTTTTCACCCCTTTCCAATGGGTTTTATTTCACCTAAGTTAAAATTTTATGATTGTAAGGGTGATCCCAAAAATCAAATCTAGTATTTCAATGTGTTAGGCCTAGATTATGCCTCCATTGATTAAATTTTGACTAAACTATTTCCAAGGAGCTTCAAGGACTATGCTCTAAGGTCGTTTAATGATTTAAAAACCTAATTAGTAAAAGCATTTAAACCTATTTGGGTTAGTTTTTAAGACAATTCTCTATCCATATTATTGAAAAGGTGTCCTATGCCCAAATTTCAAAAAATAACAAGGAACCAATGAACCTATCAATGAATATGTCTTGAGGTACAAGACAATTTTGGCCAAAATGACAAATGGAATAGAAGATAAAGAGATTCAAGACATTTTCAAGAAATTTTTTATTTCCCCATTACATGATTCCATTATTTTTAAAAATTTTAAATATTTTGATGACTTGTGTCATACTATTTTATATCATGAAATGGATATTATTTCCGTCAATAGACTTAAGTATGTAGCAAATACTTCCAATACCAAGTTTAATATCAAACACAACTAAAAGGTAAGACCTACAAAACCTAAAAAGGAAAAAACTAAAAATAGTAATGTAATGTGAAAACAAACTAATTAGCTTGTCTTATCAAATGCACCAAAAAGATAATTTACACAATTACCAGAGTCTCTATATTTTTTAATTATGAAGCTCGTATATTTTCATCTCATGTCTCTCCTTCCTCCCATAAAGGCTGATATGAGTATGTGTATTATGAATATCAATAAGGCAATGGGAATTCTACTAAATGATGTTATACCCTAAAGAATAAGATCCAATATTTTATTGATAACCAAAAACTTACATTTGATGATCCTATTAAAGATTCAAAATCACAACCTAGTGACCATTAAAACCAAAATATGTTTAGTGATCCATTACAAACTCATTCTCAAAAGAATTTGTAATTTCAAATGGTATATAATTCACATCCTTCTCCACCACATTATGGGCATCCATTATATAATATTGTTTGTACTTATAAATGGCATATACCTCCTATAGTTTAGATATGATCTATTATTATTTTTTATAACAATATTGTGGATAATTACCCAAATATTCATTCATTATTTATTTGAGCATACCATTATTACCATCCTATTAAAAGTTATATGATTGATAATGGTGAAATTAAAAATGTTTACCCCATGACATTAATATCACATTATGGATATCCATAGTGAATGGGTGTATTAAATATATTCATGTGCATATCCCAAATTCTAGATTACCTTCCATAGTGCATGGATGTATTAAATAAATTCATACCAATAAATTAGTCACAATTCCTAGAACTCCATATGAAAATCCTTAAAAAAGATAAGTTTATTCCAACACAACTAATTATGAAACCTAACAAGGTTAATCATATATAAAAGAATAATCAACATGAAATCCCATTTCCTAGGAAGCCTATACTAAAGATACCATTACGTCATAGATACCTAATGAATTACATGGAATCTTCATCTTCTTCTACACAACATACTTAGTTATCCATAGCACCTAAAAATGTTCTTATTATTTATACTTTAAATACCTACATAGTATAAAATAATGGGTTCTTGAACCCCTACTCCTATTACATCTTCAAGACCAAAGAGACATATGACACATACATAGAGTATTACAAAGCCTAGAAAACTAAATATTATGCTTATTTCATGTTCCTTAATAGTTCTAATAGTTTGATATACCACATCCAATGTTTAAATAACTCCCAAATGATAACCTATTAGATGGGATAATTGGATAGACTTTGACTTTTTAAAATATTCCTAAATATACAATATATATATATATATATATTCCAAAAATACTAAAAACATTCAAAAAATTAAAAAATACCAATTTGTTAAAACATTTTCCTAGTATTATTTATAATTCATATGTTGTTTTCTTTGTGTCTGTATTAAGATGAACCCACCTTTGACTAGTGTGGAATCTAGGCTGGGAACAATGGGAGGCCCATATCTCCCCAAAAATAATAAAAAGAAGACAAAGCCAATAAGATTAGAAAAGGAACCTAGTACGGGGCATGCCAATAGAACCAGATTACCTAAGAGAAAATTGCAACCATATTAAATTACCCCATAAGACTAGGTAAATATGGAGGCCCACCAAGGAAAAAAACACTCGATCCCAAAAAAATGAAGATAGAACATTGAGGAAAATAAAAATAACCCAAAAGTAAGGAAGTATCACCAACCACCAGATCCTATAACCAATAAAACTAATTATGAAAATATCTATATGTTTTTCAAACTAAAGATGTGTTTAAAACATTTGACTTGTGATTTTATAAAAAAATGTTAGAGGAAAGATTTATAATTTTTAATATTGTACTTATAGAACCCCTAATAAGCATTATGATCCTCTAGGTTGAGGTTACTATCCTAAACACCATGGACCTCTATGCATGAATTCTTGAGATGCCCAAATTTCCTACAATTTGTACAAAATTTATTTATCTCTATCAAACATAATTTTCTACTTCCAAGATGCTAGAGTAGACCTAAAATAAGTAGACTTAGGAAGAGTCTAGTCCATAGCAACTAACAAATCCTGGCTGAGATCAATCTTTTGAAAGAATGGGTAGAAATATCAATGGTCACAAGTGTAACAAAAAATTTCTTAATACTTTTTATGATCCATTATATCCATAATGTAGGAGGGAGGCTAGGTAGTTCCATCTATAGAGGAATCTAATCCTGTTTTATATTCGAGTAATACTAATTCAATTTACAAGGTTGAATCATGAGGATTTCCCTTCATATAACCCAAGGACCTTCATTAAATATTCTCATTCTATCTTCTCTTAAATTAAAATAAAATAACAAATAATAGTTAATAAGAACAACAATTTTAACTCTTGTAATTCCATTCCACTTCCTCTTGGTTTAATTCCTAGTCACTTTAATGCCATGCCTTGATCCAATGAACTTCCCAACCAAAGAGTTTCTATATTTTTCTTTAGCTTCTTCTAAAATCTTATCAAAGATATACAAAATTAGATTCTTACTTATGTAAATAATATAGGAGTTTTTGTAGTCACCTCTCACAAGCTCCTTGAAGTACTTAGATTGTCCCTCGAAATTTTCCATCCATTTAACAGTTTCCAGGTCTTTGATAAACTAAACTTGACTTTTTAAACTGACAACTAAGAGAGTCATAGAATGTTTGAATTTCCACTTATGTGGGTTGGTTAATAAATGTCCTTCCCACCAAATTTTTTTAGAGGCAAATTTTCTCCAATCATTAAAAATTAAAATATGTATAAAAGAGATGCATTTAATACACAAATTGGATTAAACCAAGAACACTCATAAGAATTGGAAGTGGGTACATGTTACTTCCCAACCTGTCACCATACAGCCACCAATAAATCACCATTGCAAAGAAACCCATCAAGGATTCTAGTTAAATTAATGAATTTCCAAAACATAGCATCCCAAAAAAACCTAACAAGACATACATATCCTAAGGTACCTTGATCCTTCAAAATAAGTTTCATGAAAGTCATAGAAGCTTGGACTATCTCAGGATATTCTATGATCCCTAATAGTTTCCTTTTACCATATATGGGGATTTTTTTCCTCAATATTTTGAGTTGTATTTCTTCTTGTATTAGCACTAGTGGCCACCTTTTTCCTTTCCTTCTTTAGTGTTTTTTCCTATGTCCATTTCTCCTCATTAAATTGAGTAATTACCTTAAGCATAATGTTCCTTTATATATGCATGTGTTTTAAAATTTAGTTGAGTGTGATACAAGGATACCCAGGTACATGATATATACACATACAAATGTTGGGCATTCTTTCCACCCATGTCCTAAATACATTGGGGCATATATTTCTTTGATTACAATACAACTAGGTTATATTATTCTATGACCACTTTCTTTATCATGTTTGATCTTATATACTTACACATTCATATATCCATGTTTATACCTTTCATATTGTAATTAATATGTTATTAAATCAACATTATTTGATAACACATAATTTTAGGAACAAGCATACAAGGTTCATTTTGGTAGCTTATATTTGTCCTATTTTTTCCATTTTTGGTACTTCCTTGAGTATGTTCCTTATTTACTACTATCTTTCATTATATTCTTCTTTTGAGCATTTGAATATGATCCATTAATTTTGGCCCCCATGCCATGCTTGCCTATTTGGAAATTTGAATATGTCATTGTTTTTTATGGACATTTGAATATGTCATTCGATGTTTTATGTAAATTTGACTAAGTAATGTCCCTTATATTTCATGGAATTTGAAAATGCCCCTTTTATGAGGTCTCTTTAGACCATTTCCTCTTAATTTGCTCTAGAGTGATCTTGTGTGTGTGTGCTTTATTTCTAATTGAGATTGTACAATTACTTTCTATATGTTTTAATGATATATGTAATGCATATTAGGACTTAATATGATCACATAATATGTGACTCAATACTATATATACCTATATATGATACTCATATATGCTACACGATCCATACATAACTTATACAATAAATTTATCATTTTTAGGTAAGGTAACTATCATATTATAGTTCCACTCACCTCAAAATGTGGGGGCATATCAATGGGTTCATTTCATAGAGACATGAATTCCACATTTTCATATTTTTTATATTTCATTGTGTGTATGTAAAAAGGGCATGACTTCCATAGTTATTAAGTATTGAGCATCTCTAGATTATAATGGGGGAATGTTAAGAAAACATGTTCTCCACATTTACATCAGTTATATTTCCAAATTTTATTGTGGACACATCATAAAAACATTTTCTCCATACTTTTACTAATTTAAAAATAACCAAACTTCACAGTTATATGATTCACATACATACTTATGAAAGCATTCTATACATCAATTTTGTTATTATACCCAAATTTCATCTTAAAAAATACATGAGGTACATATGCCATGAAAATGGCACATAAAATTGAAAAATAAAATCATTTTATAAATTTCAAATACTATTATGGATTGTTATCATACCTAATATTGATCGCTATGGAATCTTATCAAGCAAATCTATAACAATATTTGGCTCATATTTGGAAGGTTGGGTTGATTAAATCACTCTATCCTAACAAAATTATAAGTTAGATTTGATTAAATTGTCTAAATTTTCCAAACTTATATGTTTTATTTCATTAAATCATCTAGCCTCACTAGATATATATTGTGATTGATAAAATCGCTCACACTTACCATATTATGCACATATTTGGGTTGCATTGTTGAGAGAAAACAAGCTCAATGGTGGTGTTGTAATTCACCTTTATAGTAATTTTTAGGAAATTTATCCTCAAATATATGTATATATGTAATTTTAGGTTAATTTTTTTTTCTAATTTTATATTTAATACTTCATAATGAGGCATCTTTTCAAATCAAATTTCTAAAATGCAAGATGGTTGCAAAGACACATAGGTGTACTCCTAACCTTTCTCTTCTTGATTTAAATAATTTAAAATTATTTTAATTTATTTTTTCATACACTAATTATATATCATAACATGTTCTTTCTTATATGTTAGTTACCAACAAAGCAGTCAATTTGGGCTCACATAAAGACAAGGTTTATCATACACACCTGGGTAGGCATTTATTTCCTTTAAACTAGTAATTTAATTACTAGATTAATGGGGTGATTTAGATAATAAAATATTATTTATTTATTAATTTATTATTTTACACATTTTAAATACCTATCATGGTTGTACCTTTTAATTCTAGACTTGTCGATTATCAAAAGTTTCATGTTCACTATCTTTTTGTGCCTAATTTTTTTATCTCTTAATCACCCTTGTTATTATAATGACCATACTTTATATACAATTGAAAAATATATAAACTTTATTATTATCCTTCACTACCAATTATATACCTCTACCTATTTTATATCTTCCTAAACACTTGCATCTTAGATAGGCACTTGCATCAATGCAAGTGTCCACTTTTATTAAAACAATTTAGTGCCCAAAATTACTCCAAATTTTCATAATAAGCATATCCTAAATGTCATCCTAAGTGATTTAGTGTGAGATGTTTCTAAAAGGGATCATTATATATAAAATATCAACCCTCATTCAATCCTCACCTATCAATCACCTATAAATCCCATAAAACTCACAAGGCCATATACCAATAAGTAATCAATCAAGGATTCAATTGAGAAAACCAACCCTATTAATCTATATTTATATATAATTAATAGGATCAATATTTATACATGTTTTAATCATTCAAAGAGCATCCAATGATCCATATTTTCTAAATTAAAAGGTAGGTCACTTCATGTATTTTAGTATCACACATTATGTTATTGTGCATACACAAGCCAACATATAGGGGATAACTAAATAAGTCTAAGTCCCTCTTCATAGTATTAAATATATAGGTAGTTCCCATTTATAGAGAGCTATTTGGTAAATCTCTATACCATGAGACCATTAACCCATTTTCCCCATAGTTACTCCAAGGGAGAAGATCTAGGGTTTGATCATTTCATAGAGTGACAACATGTGTGCATGATGTGAATATATTAGAATAAAGGAGATATAAAAGTTATAAGGCTCTAGGTGGTTACATCCATATCCCAGCAATATTTTTCTCATGAAATCTACATTATGGTTAGAAACCTAAGTTAATGTAATTATCTAGATCTGACACAAGTATTCGAGGCCACATAAATATTATTTCCAAAATTCAACAAATTTTATAGGATGATATTCCATTCTATTTATAACCTATTCTATATAAAATTTGCATGAAC